>CM076581.1:391955707-392338722 GCA_034641835.2 Pinus albicaulis
CTCTTGGGGGGCACACACGTTCCAAATTTTCACCTCCAAGATGCACTTTTATGTCACCTGGGACACCTTTGTGTTCCTTCAAGCGAGCGTGCCAAGATGATATGGGAAGCACACTATAGTCGAGTCACTGGGCATTTCAGGGTCGAGAAAATAGTAGCAATCCTGCAGAAGTATTTCTATTGGCCGAACCTTCAAAAGGATGTCGAGAAGCACATCAGATCCTGCACTGCTTGTGCCATTGCCAAACCGACCATCAAGAAGCAAGGCCTATATACTCCTCTACCCACCCCTAGTCGACCTTGGGAATCCATCTCCATGGATTACATGTCGGGCCTGCCTTCTACTAAGCAGGGAAATGACTGTGTTTTTGTGGTTGTCGACAGATTCTCGAAGATGGCCATTATGGCGGCCTGCAAGAAGAATATCACAGCAGAAGCCACTGCTAAAATCTTCTTTGAACGAGTGTGGGTGCACTTTGGGATCCCGCAGTCTATCATATCAGATCGGGATAGCAGGTTCCTCAGCACATTTTGGTCCAGCCTCTGGTCAATGTTGGATACCAAGCTCACCAAGTCCACAGCTTTCCATCCCCAAACAGATGGCCAGACAGAGGTCGTCAACATAATGATTGTACACATTCTGCGCATGTACAATTCAAAGCATCCACGCACATGGGACGAGAGCCTCCCTTATGTACAACATAGTTATAATCGGGTGCTCCATAGTTCAATTGGCCATAGCCCCTTTCAGGTGGGCTTGGGATTCCAGCCACTATGCCCCATTGACGTAGCCATGCCATTTGCAGCTGCTCAGGCCAATTCAGCTCATGTCCAGTCTGAAGTTGACAAAGCCAGTAGCTTCATCGAGCGCATTCAACACATTCGCCAACAGGTTCATGATATATTGGACAGAGCCAATGCCAAGTACAAGCAACGCCATGATCAACACCGGGTGCCACACAACTTCTAGGTGGGTGACAAAGTATGGCTACATTTGCAGAAGGAGCGCCTCACTGGACCCCACCGCAAGCTTCGCCCGCTCCGATACGGGCCGTACACCATCACCAAGGCTATAGGGAACAATGCATTTGAGCTCAGTATTCCACCATTCCTTGGTCTGCACCCAGTATTCAATGTGGATCGCCTTCGTCCTTACTTCCCACCTCTACTGGACACCTCGGACATTGCAGAACAACTCACACCAACTGAGTTAAATCCAGACTGCATGGAACAGGCCACCATAGATTGCATCATGGACATGAAAATCAAGAACACTCACCAGCAGAAGATCCAACTATATCGGGTTGTCAAAGCTGGCCAACTCCTGCACCAAGGAAAGTGGTTCACCAGGGACCAAGTTCAGCAGAAATTTCCTCATCTCATGGAGGGACTTAACGCAATGGGGACCATTGCTTCCTAAGGGGGGAGGAATGATCCAGGTGGATATTGGTGGTCACCCGCCTATTCCACTTGGGGCTCCACCATTGTCTATTTCATTTTTTCAGTTTCGGCACAGTTTACTATTTTTAGCAGTTTTTCGGGTCCTAAACTTCCGGAGCCATTTTGAGGCCCTAAACGACGTTTTTTTGGGAAAACGGAGGGCAACATGGGTCCATGGACCGATGTTGCCCGTTCCAAATTTGTAGTCCTCGGATAGATCTTTCTAACGAGGTATGGTACGCGTCAAACGGAGATCGTATGCCAAAGTTACGCCCCCGGGAAGTTGAAACACCAATTTACCCAAACGGGGCCCATAGTTTTGGCGCTTCATCTCCTAGGGTTAGGGTTTTGGCTGTTTAGGATTTCCCATTGTTTCTAAATGATAAATAGGCCTTCGAGCCTCATTTTAACTCAGTTCAGAGGCCTGTAGCGGCCACATCTCTTCTCAGAGATAGCTACCAGTGCCCTAGCTAGTTTTATTTCCATTCTGTCTGTAAGCAAATTTCAGTTCTTTGATATTAATGAAATGAAGTGTTATTTCCACTGCATCTCTGTATTTATGTTTATATGTTTATTCTGTTGCGTTCCTGCATAAATCCGGATCATACAAAAATACAAGTAAAGAATAGATTCATACAAACACAAAAAAATACAAGTAAACAACACACATCAATTGCAACAAATAATAGATCCATATACATACAAGTAAACAATTCTCATACAAATGAAACCACCACTTTAACACTCAAGGCATACCCAAACAACATATGCATATACATACAAATAAACAATGAAATAATACTCAAAAGCATGCATAATGAAAGATTCATAAACATAGAAGAATAAACACTCCAAAGAAGTACATGAAACTAATTCAAACCTCTAGATAATACATCCACACATATCATAGAGAAATAGATATCCTATTCATTAATGCATACCAAAACAAAAATATCAACAAATAAATTCTAACTATCTAAATGCAACTAATAAAACACCATTTCAATTCTCAAAAGAATACATCCATATACATACAAAATAAAGAATCCAAAGCATACATTATAACTCAGATACATTAATATATAAATATATATGCATTCAAGAATATATTTATAGTATATAAATAATAAAACCAGTACATACACATTCAATATAATAAATTTATAAAAATATTTAAATAATGGCAAACACTCTAAATATATTGAATAAATTCATAAAAATAAATAATAAAAATATTTAAATATTTAATATATTAGTATTTAATTTAAACCTATAAAAATAGAAATATGTAAATATTAAAAAATATTTATCTATATATATGAAAAGGAGGAAAAAATATAATATAAATATCTTAATAACATACTTATAATAAAAATATATAATTAAAAAAAAAATCAAAAACTTAAAAAAATCAAAATCAAAACCAAAAAAAATATAAATTAAAAAATATAAATAAATTTAAGTTATAATTTTTATATAATGTATGTGAATAAGAGTGATTTTGTCATTTTTGTGCAATGTGTTGGGAATATGTTTAAAACATTGTAAAAATGTTAAATGATTTATGTGAATAAGAGTGATTTTGTAATTTGTGTGCGATGTTTTGGCAAGATGTTTAAAGAATTGTAAAAATGTTAAATGATTTATGTGAATACTAATGATTTTTCCATTTAGGTGTATGTGGGAGAATGTTTAAAACATTGAAACTAGAAGTTGCCCCAAAAGGTGCAAAGAGAGGCCGATAGGATTTTGAAATTAGAGAAGTTTGTACAAGAAAATAAGAAAATAGAAATTAGAAAAAGTTATAAAAAAAAAATAACAAAATAGCAATTGAAACTTCAAACCTTTTTTTTTTTTGGTGTATTTTTTTCTTAAATTTATAATATGTTAGTATATTAGAGTTGTTTAACAATAACATTTTTTGAATGTCATTAGAACAATATGCTGGAATATTAAATACTAAATTGATTATGTCATATTTTAAAATAATCTAATCAATAGATGAGATGATATTTTAATTTACAAAAATTGAGTGTGTCAAAGACACATTTATGCATGAAATTTTTTATAAAAAACAATAATCAAATCATTTAATTAGTTAAAATAAAATTGAAAATATTATATGTAAAGCCAAAATTAAAATGAATGAAAATGGGGAAGTATATATGCTAAAAATTCAAATGAGACATATTTATGTGCAATGAGACATCTTTACTAGAAAATATTATTCATGTTTTATCAGCACAGGTTTCAACCCTAGCAAAAATCACAAAGCAAATGGAAAAATGGGCATTTATACTTGTGGATAAACAGAGTTCAAATAAAAATAATATTAATAATCTATATTTCTTTTAACAACAATGAATACTTTTTTTATTAAATCTGCCCTTGGACATGACGAAATACTCGTGGATTTACAATTCAGTTACATCAATGGACTTCAATTTCATCAGTTGTAGACAACCAAGCCATGCCCAATCGTGAGTATTTATTTTCATCTTCAATATGAAACACCAAAACTCTATAAATACATAAAAACACATAATACAATTTCATGGAACACATTACTTCATTACACCAACAAAAAGAAATCTTAAATTTGTTCTTTGTACAATCACCATGGTTTTAGTTTATTCATTCAATTTCAAACCCAAAAAAAAATTATTAAAGTTTTGACCATATATTACTTTTTACAATTTCACAACTATTGTTGATATATGTATATATATATATATATACTTACCATTCGACATAAATCTGTTGTTGTCTAATTCATTTCCGTTTCTCCTATCTTGCTTTATTTTCAAAAAACAATGTATAAAAAAATAACAGAAATACTCATAGAACATGGAAGTTAAAATCTATTGTGTATTTATTTCGTGCACATCTTAACCATCCATCCAGTTGTGAGAATATGTACATTGGATCCTCAGATTTATTTGTATCGTTTATCTTAAAATCTCAACAAAATTAAATGTTATGGTTTCCGAATTAAATTATTTGCTCAAATATGGTAGATAAAGTAACAATAATTTAACCACCTCTGGTTTACCAGAAGCCAGCCATCAGGGCACTCTATGTACTTTTTCATTTTCATTGTGGATGCCATATTCAGAAAACCCATATGGTGAACAAAAGATGAAACAGGAAATTATTTGAACAGTACTAAAAAAATTAGCCTTCATTGTAACAAAGCATTTATTTATCCCACTGCTACAGCCAGCAGAGATGGCCTTTCAGAGCTTGGAAATGGTTTGATTTCCCCTTGAAAAGGAATTGCTATAATAGAGTGTTTTGCCATTTATCAATCACAGCATGTGTATGCTGATATAATTATGTAATGTGTCAATCATGTATTCACAAGATGCTACCATGGATAACAAGAGAGGTTGCTACAAAGCCATATGATCAGAAATCTCTATTTTCTTTTGTTTCCAAGGAGGACTAGATCAATAAACACTCAAATAGCACCAGAAATCCACTCAGTGGTCCTCTGCAGCCACCATTCTTGAATAACAATTGTTGTCATTGCTTCATGCATAAAGCTAAAGGTAAGAAAAATTGACCACACATAATGGTTAATTCTCCAGACATAATGATTGATCTGCGTTCAGATTTTGCAACAAGTGTTCAGTTTTCCAAAAGACTAAATCTGTATCAATTTATAGTTTATATCCCCGACAAATATGCACCTAAAATGGAGAGATGCATATACAAGTATCCACTGACAAGGTTTATCACCTTCTTTTGTATTTTGTAATTCAGAAATAAAATCAAGGCAATTAAAAAATAAAAAAGATACATAAATAGACAACTTCTATGATCTTTGATAAGTAGCTTTACAATTCATAGAAGTTGTCCAGTTATTAGACTTTCAATATATCTAGAAGTTATCTAGTGATATAAATAGAGAGAATCTATGATCTTCAACAAGTAACTTTAAAATTCCTTGAAGTCATCTAGTTATGAGACTTTCAGTATATCACTGGCAACATCTACACTAGTAGAATTTTCCAAATTTAGTTTAAAGCTCTATGGGTCCCCAGTGCAAATCACTACGTTGCATTCACAAGGTGTTCCTTGAATTCCAAATACTCAGCTACAGAAAGTTGTTCGACAGCAAGTTTGTCAACATTGACACGAACATAGTCCCACACACCAGGCCTTGGCTGTACTGCAAGAACAACCCATGGTGGAAGAATGATGGCTTCCTGCAGTATACATCATATAGCCATGAGGCAAAAATAATAATGCACACATTTTGTGACTACACAGATTTTGAAGTCTACTATTTATGGAAACGCAATAATGTTGCATGTCTTCTAAACAATGAAAAGATCTAACTATACCTGTGTGGACCTCAACACATCTCCAAACGGCCCATATCGAAGCTTTTGGCCTTCATCGTTCTCTCCTGTTACTTTTGCTAGTCCATCTAATAGATGATGAGGCTGCAAAATCTTTTCCCTTTAGCCACATATCTGCAACATCAAACAAATAATTTCATCCTTCAGAAGATCTGGGAGTATATAAACATGTCCTATATTATATAAATGGTCCTTGTTGGTTACCTCAATTTATGATCATAATTTTTTTATTCTTTAATCGTCATAACCTCTCTACTCAACTATCAAAAGAGCATGAAATGCACAATTGAATCCCTCCAGTAAGATCAAGGAATCAAGCTTTCTCTAACATGTTTGAGAGAGACTATATCGAAAAGTTTAACAGCATTCCCATGATCAACATTTCTCTAAGACCATTGATTGTTCTGATTCTAATATTGGGTTGGGGACACCCGAGACTCAAACATTACTCCACATTTATTAGCACCCACTTCTTTGGCTATAGCGTGGTCGTTTGCACCACCCATGTTGTGTAACATCTGCATGGGTATGCCCCTAAACACACTATCTTAAGCATAGATCTGTCCTCTTCAAGAAATACCCATTAGCCCACCAATGCATGCCCTGCAGAGAGGACAAGGCCTACCATACCCCACTAGTATATGCATAGCCCATTCTTGAATATATTTAGAACTGGAGACATTTAAGGGAAAAATTTAGGTTTCCAATACATTTTAAAGATTCAGATATTTTGTAATAAAAAGATTACAAAAAGGAGGTGATAACTAAAAGCTAAAAAATAAACATGGTCATTTGTGTTTCTTTTCTCATGGGTAGAGAGTAGATGTTAAGAATGGGTAAATGCCTGTCCACTTTTTGAAATTATGGAGTCAAAAACTGAATGCTAGTCATGCTAATCCTATTCTAAAGAAACCAAAATCAGAAAGATGTTATTCTTTTTAATTCTGAAACAACCCTTGAAAAATCACTCACAACAGTTTTCAAACAATGCATTTATACATTTACCTAGCCTCCATTATGACATCGCTCAAATTTTACGTGAGTTCCTACTACTCATTCATCATGAGTGCCATGAAAAATAATGAGTTGAGACTGCCTAAAATATGTCTACTTGGTACTACTGAGCTGTCAAAAACAATATTTTTTTTCACTGGCCTGCAAACTGCATCTTATTCTTATGCGTGCTGAACATAGATATTGCCCTAGTTCAAAGTGATCTCCCTAGTTTTGACATTATACCTAAAAGGCACAATGAAAAGTACCTTGGGCCAAATATAAACAAGTGACGTGATTAATTCTGGAAGATTTCTATGATAAAGTCCTTAAAATGGATGGTAATGAAGATGTTTCAACTTCAGATTCTGTGGTAGGCTGGTAGCTGACCATGCTACTACCCACATCTTGCGAAGGTTGTCATTCAAACATGAACTTCTTGAGTTATGGCAAGGAGCTCAAGAATTTCTGGCGAGTCGGAAGAGAGAGCTTAAAAGAAGTACACTTTGAACTTGAAGATAAACTGTTAGAAAACATCCTTGGATGTAGTTTCAGTTAATCTTCCAAACTCATCTAAACAGAATCAGAAATATTAGTCCATCTTTTACCATGGGTACAATATGGAAATGCAATTTTTCAACCACTACCATACATATCCCTTAGAAAATCCTTTAGACAGCTATAAATCCCATCCCTGATGCCAAAACAGAGAACTTTGCAAGTAATGGTATCTTCTAGTCCCCCAAAAATTGAAGGTACGAGGGGGGGGTTGGGGGGGTTGGCTTGTTCGGGAACAAAATCGAATATAACTGGTCTATATCAATACTGCGGAAACTCAAGCAGCCTTCATGAAAATCTCAGAGTAGAAGACAAGAAGCCAATCTTACCTAGCAATAATATAAAGTCTTGATGGCTGGACAAGAACTACATTTCACCTCAATAAGACAGTCTGAAAGGAAAGATTCAAGAACCCACCAAAAGAAAAAGAGCTGAAACAACGATCCTGACAAGTTGAAGCCCATCCTACTGATTTTATCCTTTTTAGCAGATAAATAAGCACCTCCAAGTTCTCCAAAAAAACTGCTCTATGTCTGCTCAGTATGTAGATACTACCCAGTGCTCTATCATGTGGACAGATGGACAAACTGCACAGACCTATTTATGGTGGATCTGCATTCAGATTTTGCAACAAGTGTTCAGTTTTCCAAAAGACTAATATGTATCAGTTGAACAATATTACATAGTGTTCAGTTTTCTAAAAAACTAATCTGTATCAATTGAACAATATTGCAGTGTTCAGTTCACCAAAAAAAACTGCTCTGTATGTGGATGGCTCTGTCATGTGGACAGATGGATAAACTGCACAGACTTGCTTATGGTATGTGGGTATGATTATTAGAAAAACAATTATGAAATTTGTAACCCCACTCCCACAAAAGAAAGGTCTGTAATAGCACTGCAAACATCCAGAAAGTTCTGAAATGACACTGCCTAACATCAAGTTCAAGCAGAGTTCATCCAGAATTACTATTTTGATATTTATGAACTTAATAATAGCATCATATCGATGCATCAACGTTGAATCAAAATCTACAGAATTACTATTTAGATATTTATGAACTTAATAATAGCATCATATCGATGCATCAACACTGAATCAAAATTTACTTTTACTTAAATCGAGAATCATATCCAAAGGTAAATGTTTCAATTCAATCCTAAAAGGAATAGAATTTTCCTCAAGGATTTTAGACCCATAATGAAATGGATTCCCAGAGCTTGAAACAATGAAACATTATAACAAAGGAAGTAATTGTTTAATGGGGGACACCGACTATGCCCGAAATAGAAAAGCCCTTTAGGAGTGAAACTCTCAGACCTAACAAAACTATTACCTAAAGTTACTATTCCAATAGTAATTTTGAGAAAAAAATGGAATTCAAATGAATATTGTGACAAAATTGGAAAAATATTTCATAGTCGAAATATTGTACCTATTTTACAAAGCTAAACATAATTTTCCATACCAACTGTCGTAAAGAGAAACCACTTCAAAAAAGTTTCCATACCAACTATGGTAAAGAGAAACCACTCTAGGGTTTGAAGGTTAACGACACTAGAATCAAAGTTTGATAGAAATATATAACTATATGAAGTAAAACAATAATTTAATTCACAAAAGCAGGGGAAAGCTGTAGTATATAAAATTTGGATTACATATGGTTGTTCGAAGTCGGAGGCCGTAATCCGAAAATAGTTAGAATTCAATTCAGTCTTAACAGTCATAATTCATTGTAACCCTAAGGGTCCTTGTATCTAGCATAATTTAACAAGTTAATGGCTCGAATCTCTTTAAAATGTATAGAAGCTGCCTTCCAAATTTTGGATAAACCATCAGGATCCTATAAGAAGTTTAAAATTGGTAACCATAGGTTACGACTGTGCCATCTTTGAAATGAAATTCATCCGGAACCTGTACATGTAGGGCAAAGAAAGTAAAGTATTATTGAGAAGTTGAAAACATTAGGGAAATTTGCGCCGAGTTCCAATATCAAAATTGGAGAGCATTATAGAAGAGCCAACAAGGAAATAATTACGTACAATATTGAAAAATTAAGTACTGTGAGAATATGAAATTTGAATGAAATCTTAAGGAATTGACCTGTAAAACCCACGTCTAACCATCATTCCCAAATCCTAGTACATTAATAGGATCTCAGTAAATAAAGGGAATGTATCCCGAAGAAAAGGAACCGTAAAGAAAGGAAAACTCCACAAAGAATTTGCATACCTTCCGTGCATGAGACAATATAATCTTCCCAATTTCCAAAGGTGGAAGCCATACTCCATTTTCACCAAGCATATGTAAATTTTACCCCAAATTAATTAAAAATTATAGAACCCATGAGGAATTTGAAAGGAATAAGACATGCAACCTAGATTAAACTTGCTTACCTTAAACATGCAACTGGTAAGTTAGCGGGTGTAGGTTATCACCAAAACAATAGCGTACCATACGAGCTGCATCGCGGTCAGCAACAAGCCTCTCTAACTGTTGATTGAATGCTGCAGGAAGAAGGTGAGGATGCTCCTTCATGAGCTCAGAAAGAAATTAGCCCATAGGCAACTCCAATTGAAGCAGAGCAATTGGTTGAACATGAAATTACACAGTCGGCGGAGCTAATAACGGAAACAGAATGGTGAATAAAGTAGGCTGGAATGAATGAGCACCAATGTCGGGCGGAGGTGGTTAGTCACCCCAGCAGAGCTTGACCGATGAAGCATCTACAAAGGGAACCGTTGATCGTGTAGAGATAGTCGCACATGTGAAGGATGACAGGTGTAATTTTTTTAAACCAGGAACAGGTGCCTGGTTCACATAAAAAGTGTTGACGATCAAAAAAGTGATCTCTTTCATAAGAGAAGGCCTATCGGCCTAAAAATGTTAAATTATTTATGTGTAGTAAAAGTGATTTTTCTATTTGTGTGTATGTAGTGAAGATGTTTAAAACATGTTTAAAAATTATTATTATAATAAAATGATATATTTGTGGTTGTGCATATTGGAGTTACTATAAACTAAAGATCATGAAAACCATGAACACAAGGAACACAACTCAAAGGAGGGTTAAAATGCGACCTTCTTAAGAGCCTTTTGGAGGGGTTTAATTCCCCTCCCCCCCCCAAAAAAAAGTCTACTCCTTTTATTAATGATAGTTTACATCCTTTGATGGGCCCATCTAAACAAAAATATATATTTGTTTCTAATTACAACATTACAAAACATAAAAATAGCTAATGTCTTCTACTCATGAGCAACTTTGACATTGATAAATTTTCTGCAAACATAAAAAAATTCAAATAATATGGTTAATATACAAACCCTTCATAAAAACTTGCAACATAATTAAATGTACAAATCATAAAAAAATCCATCATATATATATAAACCTATAATGTATAATAAATATTAATAAAAAAATATCAATACAATATTATTATATAAAATAATATCAATACAATATAATTTACAAATTTAATATAATAACAACTAAATTTTAAAAAAAAACACATTTTCTTACTTTTAACTTCAATGAAACAATAGCATGCTTTTATTAATGAAATTTCATTGAGTAAATAAAATTTCAAATAGACCCACCCATGTCTAGCTTTTGAAACAGGTTCTAACTCTAAGGTTGGGTAAGATATGGATATTCACTACTCCATACTCTATTCTGGTTAAAAAGAAATAGTATCTGTTCCCAGCACAAGGAAGATACAATGGACATAGGGAAACAAAAAAAATTATACATATTTTTCAAATTAAAATATAAAATAAAATAATGAATAAGTAATGATAATAAAATATAGGATCTAAATTCTAAATGGATAACACAAATTCAAGGTAAATATATATGATCTCTAAGAAAAATAAATGTTGCATTGGAGATTTAATATAAAAAGTAAGCATTGCTATATAATTAATTAGAAAAACTACGTATTGTGATTAATAACTGAGACAAGACAAGAAAAAAAAAATTTCTTATGATTATTTGAGAATTGCCAAGTGAAACCCTAATAATAAAACCAAGTAATTAATAACACAGACATTGAGGAAAAACGAATCTTTTAATTATAAATCTACGTAATTAATAACACACACAGGGGAAAAAGGAATCTTTTAATCTTTTAGGAGATCGTTGTGAAGTCGTATGATTGTTTTGGGAGTGCGCATGCGTGAAGTTGTATAATTTTTTTATATCACCAATGACGGGTTTCTTTCCCATGAACTCAAACTCAAAAATACTAATCACACGGATTGAACTCATCACAACTGAGAGACTCATAAGTCTCCACTAATTGTTGATTGACTTCATCATACACAAGAACTTGTACATGTACTTGTTCCCATGTTATGCATGAAAATAGCATGACTTTGCATGAACTGACTCATAATTTAGACTAATTGTTGGAAAGTCCATTAAGACTTTAGTAATTTACTGTTTGCTATTAGAACCGAATGCAATGCCATAACCCATAAGGCAGAGAAACATAATAAAATTGAATTGATTACATAATAGAAATAAAAGAATCCAGTGAATGCTGATTGAATTGATTACATAATACAAATAAAACAATCTCATGAATGCTAATTAAATATAAAGCTATGTCTAAAATAGAACTGGATTGTAACTACCTATGTAGGCTATGTAGAAATGCTTCTAGAATTAGATCTGTAACCTGTGGAGAAGACATTTATTTCTAGATAGGCCCTACCCGGGAATTTCTGAGGTTTCTTTTAGCTGTCACTTATGAATTGCACAATAATCAACAGAAATGGTAGCTCTCACGGTGCCTCTCTATATGCAGATTTTTGGTGGTGCCTCTCAACTGACTAAACCACCTTCTCAATCTCTCTATACGCAAAGGTGGATAGGGATGAGGCTTGGGAGCTCTTGACTGAAGCAAAGGTGAGAGGAGTGTGAGGCTTCAAAAACTGCCCTAGGAATGATCAGGGTCAGCATTTTGTTGGTGGAGCAGTGGTTGCATTGGTAAAGGAATTCATGATTCATCACCACAATACAACACCGTATCACCACAATACAACACCGTATGATTCATGAGTCATTTTGGAATGTTATTGACTCATTCAATAGGGACGACTGGGATGACATAATTCCTGTTGTTCTGTGGGCCGAACGATTGATGGAACTAATTTGGAAAGGACGAAAGATGAATGGAAAGAAAGGCTATCACAACCATTCGGTAATGGTTCGATGATGTGCTGTTCCATCATGTGTTGAATGAATCCACAGCACAATCTCTATGGAAGAAATTACAGAAATCCACGGCACAATTTCTATGGACAAAAATTACAGACGAACACAGAGGACTAAAACCCACTCAATTGGCATAATTATTCCAGAGATATATATCATAAAGATATTCTTAAACTGAAAAAAGAAACAAATGAGAACCAGGCCATTCACAAAAATACTAACCTTGTTCCTTAGGAATCTAACCTTGCTTCATGGGAATCTTTCATTTGCTATTGAAACTATGGAAACTCGTGTTTGCAAAATCCATGGAAACTCCTCATTCTCTACTACAAAAGCATTAGAAAAGCTGCTCCAGGTCCTGTATATAAATTCCGACTCATTAGAAAAGAAAACAGAGAAAAAAGAGACAAGAATGAATTTAAATATTTCCATGAGTACCAACTCACTCTGAATTATTTGTTGATCAATTGGCCCTTCAGCCACCAGTGCAGCCATGACTTTCTCTCTCAATTAACAAAAAACCATAAGCACACCAAAAAAACATTTACACAAGACACGACACATTACAAGAATACCACAACACTACACAAGACATTCATGCACACAACACTACACAAAACATTTATGGAACGCTCCATAAGATAGACAACAGAAAACTTTACATCAGAGTTTTTGAGAGAGAGAACATACATGCTTAACCTGTAGAATGAACAGGAAAAAAAATTGTCAGGTTACACAAATGTCTCTGTTAAATGAAATAAACATACACATAAAATTACTCAAAATTACCCTCTCCATGAATAATCCAGTCCATCACTCGTGCTGTTGTTTTCGGCCTCCTCTTCGTTCCTGAATTTCCTCCTCTCATTCTTCATTCATCACAATCACGAATCCCTTTAATTCTTCATTCATGAGACACCTCCTCCTCTTCGTTCTTGAATTTCCTCCTCTCATTCAACATTCATCACAATCAACTATCTCTCTTATTCTTCATTCATCAGGCCCGCGAGTATATAATGACTAGGGATATAGTGAGTTTTATGCTGCTTCTTTTTTTGGACCAATCTTTTAATTACTATCCATTAAACCAATCTTTTAATTGCTATTCATTAAACCATCTTTTAACTCAGTATTACTATTTTATAACTTATGATATTTTTTAAAACTGAGCTTTTTAAAACTTGCGACCATATAGTTCAATCCTTGTCCGTAACTTTCAGCATTAGTGAGTTTTATGCATGTCCTTTTGGACCGTTGTGTTCAAATTTACGTTTAACCAATCTTTTAACTACTATTCATTAAACCAATCTTTTAATTGTTATTCATTAAACAATCTTTTAACTCAGTATTACTATTTTAGAACTTATGATATTTTTTAAAATTGAGCCAGTTCAATCCATGTCCCTAACTTTCCGTTTTTATATTTTCATTTAAACTTTCTTTTAACCTACGTTTTTCAGTCTTTGGGTGCGCATAATAGTAGTTGGGTGAGAGTTATGGTGCAAAGCATATATATATATATATATATATATATTAAAACATTGGTAATTTAAAAATTTAAAATTTATGCGATATTTTTAACTATATATATATATATATATCTATATAATATAATATAATATAATATGATAATAGTAAAAATTTAAATATATTTAAAATCTATGTTATATTTTTAAATTAAATTTTGCATATATAAAATTAATTTTAAAAATAGTTAGTCTTTTTTATATATATGAACTATTGAGAATCAAATATTATTATTGGTAGCAAAAATATATGGTTAATATTATATTTTATTAGAGAGATCAAGTTTAAAACAATAATAATAACTTATTGGTAGTAAAATTATATGGTTAACATTATTTTTATTAAAGATGTCAAATTTAGTGGTAGAGGAAGACTTTCTCTTTAGACATGACTAGAGAATCAAAATTGTTCTTCCTCAAGTATTTTCAAATGGACAGCAATTGCTTATACATACCATTGCAAACTTAGTAAATTTATCTACTTAAAATAGATACTTGTAAGACTTAATATTAAGCTAACAAATATTAGCATTAATAGATTTTTATATCATTTTCTTTGCAATCTATTATTGATGTAATTTTTATATTAAAAGTTCTATTTAAAAATCATTTTTGAATAATGTCACATAAAGATTGACTTTTTCTTTCTTTTTTTCCCTCCAAGCCTACATTGAGTAAGGGTTGAATATATGTCAAACAAAAACATAGAGGATGTCTTGAAGGAAAATATTTTTGGGAGAGCACATTGAGAATGTTATGAATACATTCCTAACATTTAGAGTCTAAGATGATTCTTTTTGAAACAATGTAAGCTTCTACATAATGCCTTGCACTAATAAAATGAGCATGGAAATATAACTTACAATGAACCAAGTTCATTTTCACTCAAAAAAATGCAAGGGAACACCAACTACCCTTATATCACTAGCAACATGGAAATCCCCATCACACATAAAGTTAAAAACACAAAATCCAAAGTCCCTTCACAACCACTTAATGCTGAGAGTTTTTGGAAACCAATAGAGAAGTAAGATTCAATATACATACCTACGTGGGTGTTTCTTATATTGGATCAAAAACCTATATTTCCATATTATATATTCCTGCATGGGATCTCTTGAGAGATAATTGATTTTGTGTTGTGGCACATTATACATGCATGTGAGTTGCAGAAATGTCATGATGACAAGTAGAGTGCAATCCTGCATCACTAGAAGTAAGTTACATAACCATTGCAATGAAGGATGTTTCTCTATTTTTGTACCACATTTACTATATAGAATTTTCATGTCTCAAATGAATTATATGCAACAGAGATATCCAAGGTAAAATTTCTCTCTTAACCCAAATTGTGGAATTTTAATCCATTCAAAAATACAAATAAATACATAGTGGCACTCAAGTTCAATAATTGTTTTACATTATAGGCATTGTGGGTAATTTTGAATAAAAGTGATCAATTTAAGAATACAAGATCCCAGGGTCAAGTGACATGGGAAAGAAATATAGTGACATGCTTCAGAAAAATATGTAAGAATTGTGGTGCACATTGGTCATCCTAATTTGTCCACATTTTCTTAAATAATTAGTGTTGAATTGGCATTGGTGATGGAGCACGTGTCATATTGATAAAATAATAAAACAATGATATGGGAAATGGGCATCCTAGCCACATTGCTTGAACATTATTTAGTGATATGTAGCCTATGTGATGGAGGGTCTCGAGAATTTCCAAACATTGGAAGAACTAAATTCAACTGGCCAAAATTATGAGGCGATAGGGCCCGAGGTAAATGCACATGATTCCCTAAACAAACATATAAAAAATGCTACATGCTTTACATCACATTACATAAATTATATGGGGAGTGAAAAAATAATTTGTTAATGGTAGAGTGTGGCTTCTTTATTGTGGTGGATAGGGTTAGACCCTTATTGCACATTTCTCATCCCTCTCTCTCAAATATTTGCAGATGGGAGACATCTCTTTTGCTATAGTATCATCTCACTCCTCTTTATCTATCAAAGACCTCAATATACTCATAGATTCTCTAGATTGCATTGAAACCATAAACTTGAACTCCTTTGTGAATTCATTATCTATTGTTCTCATGCCCTCATCATTTCCTTCCTTGGTGGATGGATTTGAGATCACATCCTTAGCTAAGGGGATGAGCTCACCCTTCTTTGTAGTGACAAGCCCATTTTTTTCCTCTACTATAGGAAATATTGTTGCAAAGTGTGTTGCTCCATCCTCTAAATTCATGGAGATTGACTTTAATACACCCTTTGTTTTAGAAAATGATAAAAAGAGTGTCATTCCTTCCTCAATCGTAGAGGGCTCATGTAAATTTCTGTTTCACCCATCTTCTCATGATGTTGTGAAATTTGCAACTAAGATTTCTTTCTCAAGTACGTGAGTTCATGAATCCCCTTCATTTTGATATTCCTTTGTTGGTTGAAGCATTCAAGTGCACAAATTTATTCTAATAGCATGGCTTGATATGAATATTAAATAGTTTAAGGCCGTGTTTAATATATCTTTACTCCTCGATTATTGAGCACTCGAAACTGCTAATTCCATATGAGCTTAATATTTTTCCATTGGCTAGATAGTGTTTTGTATCAATATTTGATAAATTAGTTCAGGTTTTTGGTTCTAGGGAATTGTAGGGTTGTTTAAGCAACATTGGTTCCCCTCTTTCAACCCCTTTTCGGCTTCAATTTATACTTCTCTAGTTTGGGTAAGGCCTCATTATCTACCTTTGCATCTATGGACTCTTCTATCATTTAAAGCTATAGGAAATTCTTTAATTAGATTTTATGAGCTTAGTGATGATATAAAATAGTACTTGAAACCAACATATTATCACATTTGTGGGAAAATGGACTTTAGTAAAGGATTTCTTGCATAAATGAAATTGACAAGCCCAAATTATCTATGGTTTAAAAATCTAGATTATGAGCATATTTATTTCCCCTGTAGAGCTTGTTACGAAATAGACCATTCCTTCAAAAATTGTTCCAAATCTCAAAAGATCAATGCTAGGAGAAAATAGTTGCAAACCAAGATAGTGAGAAGGTGCCAAGGTAGAACATTATATTTTATTTAAATATGAACTCACCCCATATCACAACAACAATTAAAATCAACAAGAGACATTAGAATCCAAGAAAGACTCCCACCAAGTTCATGGAAACTCAAAAACAAGCCAAGTTGAGGTGGAATGTATAAAGGATACCTATGACAATCCTGAGAAGTTTGGTTCCCCAAATGCTTCTCTTGAAAATAATTGTAAAAAAAAAAACCTTGGGATAATCTTTCAAAACTGGCCAAGGACAAGTCAGATATTTTTCGTGATTCCTCTATCTCTTTGGAAAATAATTCTAAAAAAACAACTTCTTAGGTAAATTAGGAGAAAGAGGCCTGAATCACATAAGAATATTAAAGGTACAAGAAATATTTGAGATAATAACTAGAACAATGATGTAACACCCCTAGTTTATGTTTTCTTTCAAAGCTAGAAATTTCAACTTTAATCCTAAGGGGAGTGGACCCCAAATGGATAAGTATTTTATGGATGTAATTAAATATTTAATTCTGAGAAAATGAATAAAATAATTCTGTGCAGATTGACCAAAATGAGAATTATGAGATCACTTGCTAAATCAATGAGGATGGATAAAGGCAAATACTTTCCCCAAAAATCTTTAAAAAAATCCTTGAAAGAAATTATTTCCAAATTAGATTTTGAGGAAAAACTATTTTCCCCAATGATGTGGAGAGTAGTTGGAAAGAGGTAAAAGGCTGGGAAAAGCAGAAAGCAGCTTTAAAAGTCCCTAAATAGGGAAGCCTTGGTAAACAGGAAGAAAAGCATCCTCATATTCTGGACGCAGAATTAGAAATAGGCTTTGGGGAGAAAAAGCTTAAATAATCTATTCCTGAATAGATCAGAGGTGGGTCTGTTCTGGAGAAGTGATCTCAGCTCAAGGGTGAGTTCTGGAGATAGAGGGACTCTACGATTGGGAGGATTGGTCAAGTACCAAAGCGGTATGCTCACAGTAATTATGAACAATTGAAAATTTAATTATGCTGTGAAGGACTTTAGTTACCTATGTATATTTTGTTTTCTGGTTTATAGCATTGTTCCATACATTTATATAATTAAGAAGGGATTAAACCCTCTCAGCTCTGCATGGTTGTAGGAACTAGGAAAATGAGGAAAAATCATCTAAAAGCTCTAAACTAGCCTTTGATTTAAATCTGAAGATTTATGTTACCTCATGATTCATAATTATGTAACTCTAATCTGCTTCTGTTAATAGGATTTAAAACAGTGAACACTGAAGACAATTGGAAGATGTGAGTGGTAAGAAATTTGTTAAATTTACTAAGTAAATAAAGACTTGTGTGTTCCAAAATAGCAATACATGTATGTCTATAAGTTGCATTCTACAACAAGGACAGATTGGAAGAACATAGATTTAGTGCTTTATATAACTTCAGCTAGTAAAGAGACCTAGCTAACCATAGTTATCAAAATCTGCAAACAACTGTAGTATCAGATATATATATATATATATATATATATATATATATATATATATATATATATATATATATATATATATATATATATATAACTGGTATGTGATTAACATCCTTCACAGAAGAATGGTCCAAACAGAATACTAATGGGAAAATAAGATGAGCATGTGAATTTCTATATAATGCATGCAACTATAAAAGTTGTGAAATTTAATACATAATTCACCCACCAGATCTATATAAATTTCTAGTCAAGATTATTTACTTAACAATATAGGTGCTGAAACTATTAAACTAGAAAAATTTATAAGTGTATAGTTGCAGAAATATTATGAATAATAGAAGTGAATATTATCATAAAACCTCAACTAAGGAGCATATATAGATTCCACTACTGTGTTATATAATGTACATGAAATGATAGACTCTGTGGGCATGAAAAATTTCTCATGCACTGGAAGAGTTAGACTTGAACAATCAAATAAAAAATAGAGATTTACATGCATTATGCTTGTACAATATGGAAGAACATAAGAAAATAAAATAAGACTAGCGAGCTTATAAATTTCTCTAGTCTAACTCATACGAATAGATTTCTAGGAGAAATAATCCATATGAGTGTTTATACGAAAATAAAAGGTGGAGGAAGCATAAATCCACAAATGAACCAACTGTGTCGATCAAATGGAAGCAATCCAGATATAACCAAAATAAAATGTTTATCATGAACAACAACATGAACTAGCCACTTGAATTTTCTGAGTATAACAAATCTCTGTTCCTTGTCAAATAGGAAGGAAATACATACATGAAAAATCCATAGGTAAATTCCTAATATACATTAAGAGAACGGTGTATCTGATAAATTAAATTGGGATAATGTGATCATAGTGCCCATAAAATCAGAGTCTGAGTAATACTAATTAGTCTCATGAAGTTATTACAATTACAGTAGTAAGAGAAAACTATGAAAGGTATACTAGAGGGGTCTGGATAAAAATTTGGTAGAACCACGACATGAGAGTCGAGCTTCAATACGACCAGTAGGTGGTGATACCGACCTGAAAGTGCAAAGGGCAACGAAATGAACTCTTGCGCAATAACCCTTTTTCCTTGTATCCTCGAGAAGGAAAAGTATATGGGATTCGGACTTACCTGTAACCAAAGCAATAAACAGTGAGAATATGAATCGACCAACTGATGTGAATGATATCACAAAAATTTATAATAAAAAAATCTGAGCTACGTGGCAAAGACAAAGCTTCTTTCTGTCAAAACGACTTGAAATCGAGGTAGTACATAGCAAAAAAAAAAAAATAGAAAACCAGAGGTTCTATATGGGAATGAGAAAAACCCCTTAACTAATGATACAAGTGAATAGATTCTTGCCTAAGGTATATATCGCTCGCTGGAGAAGAGAAGAACAAAATCAATACCCCACCATTCAAACCCCATCATTTAAGTCACAAAGGATGAGTAGAAATATGCCCTATCAAGAAACCAGGGCATATTGGTCTCACGCATCGTTAAGCAGAAGCCCAACGAATTAGACGAAGAGATAGTGGCATAAACAAAAGAATCAATATATAAGTACAGGAAAATTACCATGAGACATTACTCAACGAATCCAAACACGGTTGAGACTATGAACGGGACTACAGGGAAGAAATTATTTTATGTAAACCCAGCTCTCGCAATTTCCACAGAGAAATTTTACATTTCAAGCTATAGAGACAGAACGTGAGTTTCACTGTCAAATGAGCAACGTGCATAGAAAATCATATCTGGAATTACATTTCGATGGATAGGTAGGTAAGCCAGATGTCTGGATGAGCCAACGCTTAGCTCCTCAAATGTGTAGAGTCTCAACACCGAGAGGTAAGTGAAACAAATGAAGGGCAAAAGAACCGCTTCAATACTAAAGCAGAGATTTATATCACCGTATCAAATCCACAAAAGCGACTAAACCCTAATGGATGGAACAATCACCACCATCCAAGTGGCTTCGGATCCATAGCTTATACATGGATCGAGTGGTAGAGATTGCTATTAATACCTGTCCGTCCAATACATAAATCCAGAGATATATGAAATCGATTTTACAGTACTTTCATTAATGTCATATGACAGGCGTAAATTAAACAATATTCCGGCGTGGAGTATGGACCGAAATGTGAAAACATCCAACTCTGCATGTGGATGCCATGAAAGCCGACGAAACGAAAAGAAGAACCAATGGAGTGGCATCTCATAAGAAGACATGGAAAATTGAAGGGGTTGCGTAGGCAAAAACCCTGAGCCATCGTTGCCAACGAGACAGAAGAAACACATGGAAAAATTTTACGCCCATCCCCATAGTAATATCACATTAAATGGAAGCGTACATGAAAAACCAATGATGCGATGGTAATGTTCATTCACTTCGGCACATTTGCCACAAAAACTATATCGAATGAATACAATCGATAAACCATGTGATGCCTCGTATAAGTTGACATGCCACATGAGATTTTCAATCTTGGAATGGTACGAATATGTAAGCCCATGAATCATATACTAAACATAAAATCCATAGGAGCCTGCTATTGAACACGAAAGAGTAGGTATATTGAGACCTCCAAGCATAATGTGACAAGGGTAAATGAGAATGCCGAAAGGTGTAGATAAATGCACATAGAGAAAAAAATGTGTAGAGATGTATGTAACCATATAACCATGGTTTGGGGGTAAAATGTATATATAATAGTGTGATATGGGAATATATGTATTTAACATGAGCCCAACCCTTTTATGAAAAATAAATAAATTTCCACTCAGTAATACGAATAGGAATGGGAATCCTATTCCATGTCAGATTGCAAATGACGAAACTCCTAAAGATGACTAGAGTTGAAATGTAATTAGGAAAAAAAAAATTGTTGTTAAGGAAGAGACGTTACAAATGGTATCATAACTCATGTTATACAAAACTGGGTTGTTGTTGTGTGTGCTCACTGTAAATTGATTTACTGTTGAAAAAAAAAATTTATTTTTTTAATTACTGATCTGTGTTGTTTAGTGTACAATGGTGCTGTAATGGCAGAAGGTGAGGAAATTATGTCGATCTAAGTGATGAAGATAATAAACCAGATCCCAACGCTCCGGTGCTGGCTATGTTGCACAGTTTGCAACGAGAAATGGCTGAGCTAAGAAGCCAGAATGACATATTGTCATTAGCTAGTGAGGAGCAGGAAAAGCTCATCAGAGAACTAACTTCGTGGAACGGCCAAGAAGGTGAAGGTTCCGGAAAGAGGAAGACTGATGATTCTGAGGAAGATGATGCTATTAGGCATCAGTATAAGTAGAAAAAGGAATTATAGGGGGAATTCCGAAAGATCAAGCCTCCCTCCTATGATGGAGAGAAGGAGGAAGATGTTGAAGCCTGGTTGTTGAACATGATTAAATATTTTCAAGTCTATGAATATGAAAGCAATCTGAAAGCCAGATTAGTTGTCTACGAGCTACAAGGTAAGGCTACCTTGTGGTGTGAGGAGACAAAAATGGTTCATGCCATTGATGAAAAGACAGTTACTTGGGAAGATTTCCAGGTTAAGTTTAAAAACTATTATTATGATGATAAAGCAAAATAATTTCATGAGCTTAGACTGGGATAGCTTACTATTGATGAATTTGTCACTAAGTTTACAAATCTGTTAAGATACGTCCCTTACATCTGTGAAGAGAAGGCAAAGGTGCAAAGGTTTCTGAACTGTTTTCCTGCTGTATACAAAGAGAAGATTGAGTTTGATAACCCAAAAACTATGGATGACGTAGTGAGGAAAGCTATATTATGCTATCAGCAGTTTAAGGGAAAGGTTGAGCATGGAAAAGGTTGGCTAAAAAAAGGTGAAATTAAAGGAAAGAAACAGAAACCATCTTACTTAAGGAATTTTGGTAGGGACCATCAGAGGAAAAAGTTTAATAAACCAATAGAAAGCCAAACAGCTCAGTCTCAAATTGGTTCCAAACAACTAGATGAAGGAAATAAGAAGG
The DNA here is from genome assembly GCA_034641835.2 of Pinus albicaulis. NCBI lineage: Eukaryota > Viridiplantae > Streptophyta > Pinopsida > Pinales > Pinaceae > Pinus > Pinus albicaulis. The sequence continues at coordinate 391,978,394 of CM076581.1, forward strand.
AAGGCACATTCAAAATGAGGGAACCTTTGAGATGTTGGGGATGTGGAGAACCCCATCTTTTGAGGGATTGTCCCCACCGAAACATTCAGATGATTATGAGAGATCGCAAAGCTACCACAGTAAATGACATAGCAAGAAATATACCCACTATCAGTGCAACCTTGGAGAATCGACAAGAAGAACATCAAGCTACCATTGTTGAAATGGAGGGTAAGATTTCTGACCAATCTGTTACAGTTTTGATTGATCTGGGTGCTTCTTTGAGTTACATTAGTCCAAAAATTGTAGAAAAATGCAATCTCAAAACTAAAAAATTTCAGCAGTCCTGGTTGGTCCAGTTAGCTACTGGCACCAAGAGGAAAGTAACTCATAAGTTACCTCAAACAGAAATCAAATTAAATGATTTTCAAACAGAAGTGAATTTAAACATTTTTCCATTAGGTTCATATGACTTGCTGATAGGAATGGACTGGTTGGAAAAGAAGAAGGCCATGATGAACTGTTGGGATAAGACCTTGCATTGTATAGATTAAGGGGGGAAACCTTTTATTCTCAAGGGAAAACCAAAACCCATCTCTATAAGACAAATATCAGCACTGTAATTAAAATGAACAGTTAGGCAGGGATACCAAGTCTATGCAGTACATGTAGAAGAGACAGAACAGAAAATTGAAGAAAATATGTGGGATGCTTTACCAGTAGTAAGAGAGTTTACGGAAGTCTTTCCAGATGAGATTCCTCATCTCCCCCCCAAAAGAGAGATTGACTTTTCAATCGATTTGGTGCCGGGAGCAACACCTATTTCCCAAGCCCCTTATCGAATGAGTCCCCCCAAACTCATGGAACTGAAAATGAAATTGCAAGAATTGCTAGATAAGGGTTATATCCAACCAAGTGTGTCTCCTTGGGGAGCACTGGTTCTATTTGTGAAAAAGAAGGATGGAACCTTTAGGATGTGCATTGATTATCGTCAACTGAATAAGTTGACTATTAAAAACAGATACCCTTTGCCCGGAATTGATGATCTTTTTGACCAAGTGAGAGGAGCTACAGTATTTTCAAAGGAATAGTTATCACCAGCTCAGAATTAAAGAAGAAGACATCAGCAAAATAGCTTTTCGAACCAGGTATGGTCACTACGAATTTGTAGTCCTACCTTTTGGTTTGAAAAATGCCCCTGCCACCTTTATGTGCCTAATGAATAGTGTGTTAAACAAGTACTTGGATAAATTTGTACTTGTGTTTATAGATGATATTTTAGTTTATTCCAAAAATGAGGAGGACCACAAAGAGCACTTAAGGATAGTGCTACAAATGTTGAAAGAAAACCAGTTATATGCCAAATTCAGTAAATTTGAATTCTATAAGGACAAGATCCAATACTTGGGACATAGTATTTCTGAACAAGGGTTGGTTGTTGACCTTGAAAAGATAAAGGCTATTAAATAATGGCTTGTGCTCACTGATGTTTCAGAAATAAGATCATTCATGGGGATTGTAGGTTATTATTGTAGATTTGTGGAGATATTTTCTTCCGTAGCATATCCCATAACATCACTACAAAAGAATGGTGTCAAATTTGAGTGGACTGAAAAATGCCAAAACAGTTTTGACCAATTAAAACTAAAACTCACTACAACCCCTATACTAAAGATTGCAGATCCTGATAAAGGATTTGTTGTATGTACAGATGCATGTAGATAGGGGTTGGGAGGAGTCCTTTTGCAGGAAAATTTAGTTATTGCATATGAATCTAGGAAACTGAAGACACATGAAAAAAACTATAGTTCATATGATTTGGAGTTGGCTGCTGTTATTCATGCCTTGAAGATGTGGCGACATTATCTTCTTGGAAAGAAATTTACATTGATGACAGATCATATTGGTCTTAAATATTTCTTTTCCCAAACTGATTTGACCGCTTGACAAGCCAGATGGCTGTATTTTCTGAGTGAATTTGATATGGAAATAAAACATATCAGAGGGAAAGAAAATAAAATTGCTGATGCTTTGAGCAGAAATGCTTGCCAACACATAAACAACATTGGAAGTAGTGTAAATTTGGAGTTAGAATATTTAGTGAAACAGGTAGCAGACCAGGATCCAAATTATGAAAACTTACAGGTGAAAATACTAAGGAAGGAGATGTCTGAATACACTCAAAACTAGAAAGGATTGATCTTCTACAAAAATAGATTATATGTTCCCAATGTAGAGGCTTTGAAAAGAGAGATCCTAGTTGAATATCACAAACAGTTGTATGCAGGGCATCCTAGATATCAGAAAATGTTAACAGCTTTGAAAAAGAAGTTTTTTTTTCCAAGAATGAAAAGATATGTAGCAGAATATTTAGCTATATGCATGGAGTGTCAACTAGTTAAAGTTGAATATCAGCATCCTGCTAGTCTTTAAAATCCTTTTCCGATTGCGGAATGGAAATGGGACACAGTTTCTATAGATTTTATAACAGGGCTACCCAAAACTAAATACCAACACAATTCAGTGATGGTAGTAGTAGAAACTTTAACAAAAGCTACACACTTCATACCTATAAAGTCTACTTTTGGGATAGCCCAAGTAGCAGATGTGTTTTTAAAAGAGATAGTAAGATTACATGGGGTCCCAAAGGTGATTGTTTTAGACAGAGATGCTAAGTTCACAACAGCCTTTTGGAAAGGTCTATTTGGAGGTATGGGCACTAAGTTTAATTTTAGTATTGCCTATCACCCTCAGACCGAAGGTCAGATAGAGAGAACTAATCAGATTTTGGAGGATATGCTGAGAATGTATGTGATGGATAGGCCATCAAAATGGGAAGACTACTTGCATTTAGCTGAATTTTCTTATAATAAAAACTATCAATCCTCCATCCAAATGAGTTTGTTTTAGGCATTCTATGGAAGGAAATGTTGTACTCCTTTGAGCTGGAGCCAACCTGAGGATAAGTTAATGTTGGGACCAAATGCTTTACAAGAGATGGAAAGAATTGTTAAACAAATACAAAGAAACATCAAGATAGCACAAGATCGCCAGAAAAACTATGCTGATAAGAAGAGGGTACATCAAGAATTTAAAGTGGGGGAACATGTGTATTTGCGTATTAAACCCACAAAGAGCACACTTTATGCTGGAAGTTGTGCAAAACTGGCTCCTAGATATTGTGGTCCTTTTGAAGTATTAGAAAGGGTGGGACCAGTGACTTACAAGCTGGCCTTACCACCCCATGTTAGAGTTCATGATGTGTTTTATGTTTCATTATTAAAAATGTATGTACATGATGCTTCTCACATAGTTGATTGGAATGTGATACAGGTGGAACCAGAAGGGGAGTTCCTTCCAGAACCGCTTCAAATATTGGAGCTGGAAGAAATTGAATTTAGGAATCGGACGGTAGCAAGAGTAAAGGTGCAGTGGAAGCACTTTACTGCTGAAGAAGCTACTTGGGAAAGAGAAACTGAAATGATGGAAAAATATCCATTTTTGTTTGAAAAATGAACTCTAGTAAGTAGATATTGACACCGAGGACAGTGTTTGCTTTCAAAGGGGGAATATGTAACACCCCTAGTTTATGTTTTCTTTCAAAGCTAGAAATTTGAACTTCAATCCTAAGGGGAGTGGACCCAAAATGGATAAGTATTTTATGGATGTAATTAAATATTTAATTCTGAGAAAATGAATAAAATAATTCTGTGCAGATTGACCAAAATGAGAATTATGAGATTACTTGCTAAATCCATGAGGATGGATAAAGGAAAATACTTTCCCCAAAAATATTTCAAAAAATCCTTGAAAGAAATTATTTCCAAATTAGATTTTGAGGAAAATCTAGTTTCCCCAATGATGTGGAGAGTAGTTTGGAAGAGGTAAAAAGCTGGGAAAAGCAAAAAGCAGCTTTAAAAGTCCCTAAATAGGGAAGCCTAGGCAAACAGGAAGAAAAGCATTCTGATATTCTAAACGCAGAATTAGAAACAGGCTTTGGGAAGTAAAAGCTTAAATAAGCTATTCCTGAATAGATCAGAGGTGGGTCTGTTCTGGAGAAGTGATCTCAGCTCAAGGGTGAGTTCTGGAGATAGAGGGACTCTACGGTTGGGAGGATTGGTCAAGTACCAAAGCGGTATGCTCACAGTAATTATGAACAATTGAAAATTTAATTGTGTTGTGAATGACTGTAGTTACCTATGTATATATTTTTTTCTGGTTTATAACAGTGTTCCATACATTTACAAAATTAAGAAGGGATTAAACCCTCTCAGTTCTGCATGGTTGTAGAAACTAGGAAAATGAGGAAAAATCATCCAGAAGCTCTAAACCAACTTTTGATTTAAATCTGGAGATTTATGTTACCTCATGATTCATAATTATGTAAATCTAATCTGCTTCTGTTAATAGGATTGAAAACAGTGAACACTGAAGACAAATGGAAGATGTGAGTGGTAAGAAATTTGTTAAATTTACTAAGCAAATAAAGACCTGTGTGTTCCAAAATAGCAATACATGTATGTCTATAAGTTGCATTCTACAACAAGGACAGATTGGAAGAACATAGATTTAGTGCTTTATATAACTTCAGCTAGTAAAGAGACCTAGCTAACCATAGTTATCAAAATCTGCAAACAACTGTAGTATGAGATATATATATATATATATATATATATATATATATATATATATAACTGGTATGTGATTAGCATCCTTCACAAAATAATGGTCCAAACAGAATACTTATGGGAAAATAAGAGGAGCATGTGAATTTCTATATAATGCATGCAACTATAAAAGCTATGAAAAATAATACATAATTCACCCACCAGATCTATATAAATTTCTAGTCGAGTATTTACTTAACAATATAGGTGTTGAAACTGTTAAACTAGAAAAATTTATAAGTGTATAGTTGCAGAAATATTATGAATAATAGAAGTGAATATTATCATAAAACCTCAACTAAGGAGCATATATAGAGTCCACTGCTGTGATATATAATGTACATGAAATGATAGACTCTGTGGGCATGGAAAATTTCTCATGCACCTGGAAGAGTTAGACTTGAACACTCAAATAACAAATAGAGATTTACATGCATTATGCTTGTACAATATGGAAGAACAGAAGAAAATAAAATAAGACTAGCGAGCTTATAAATTTATCCAGTCTAACTCATACGGATAGATTTCTAGGAGAAATAATCCATATGAGTGCTTATATGAAAATAAAAGGTGGAGGAAGCATAAATCCACAAATGAAACAACTGTGTCGATCAAATGGAAGCAATCCAGATGTAACCGAAATAAATTGTTTATCATGAACAACAACATGAACTAGCCACTTGAATTTTCTGAGTATAACAAATCTCTGTTCCTCGTCAAATAGGAAGGAAATACATACATGAAAAATCCATAGGTAAAGTCCTGAAGTACATTAAGAGAACGATGTCTCTGATAAATTAAATTGGGATAATGTGATCATAGCACCCATAAAATCAAATTCTGAGTAATACTAATTAGTCTCACGAAGTTATTACATTTACAGTAGTAAGAGAAAACTATGAAAGGTAGACTAGAGGGTTCTGGATAAAAATTTGGTGGAACCACGACATGAGAATCAAGCTTCAATACGACCAGTAGGTGTTGATACCGACCTGAAAGCGCAAAGGGCACCGAAATTAACATGAGTGCAACAACCCTTTTTCCTTGTATCCTCGAGAAGGAAAAGTATATGGGATTTGGACTTACCTGTAACCAAAGCAATAAACAGTGAGAATATAAATCGACCAACTGATGTGAATGATATCACAAAAATTTATAATAACAAAATCTGAGTTACCTAGCAAAGACGAAGCTTCTTTCCGTCAAAACGACCTGAAATCAAGGTAGTGCATAGCAAAAAAAAAAATTAGAAAACGAGAGGTTCTATAGGGGAATGAGAAAAACCCCTTAACTAATGATACAAGTGAATAGATTCTTGCCTAAGGTATGTATCACTCACCCGAGAAGAGAAGAACAAAATCAATACCCCACCATTCGAACCCCATCATTTAAGTCACGAAGGATGAGTAGAAATATGCCCTATCAAGAAACCAGGGCGTATTAGTCTCACGCATCGTTAAGCAGAAGCCCAACGAATTAGACGAAGAGATAGTGGCATAAAAAAAATAATCAATATATAAGTACAGGAAAATTACCGTGAGACATTGTTCAACGAATCCAAACGCGGTCGAGACTATGAACGGGACTACAGGGAAGAAATTATTTTATCTAAACCCAGCTCTCGCAATTTCCACAGAGAAATTTTACATATCACGCTATAGAGACAGAACATGAGTTTCACTATAAAATGAGCAACGTGCATAGAAAATCATACCCGGAATTCCATTTCGATGGATAGGTAGGTAAGCCAGATGTCTGGACGAGCCGACGCTTAGCTCCTCAAACATGTAGAGTCTCGACACCGAGAGGTAAGTGAAACAAATGAAGGGCGAAAGAACCGCTTCAATACTAAAGCAGAGATTTATATCACCGTATCAATTCCAGAAAAGTGACAAAACCCTAATGGATGGAACAATCACCACCATCCAGGTGGCTTCGGATCCATAGTTTATACACGGATCGAGTGGTAGAGATTCCTATTAATACCTGTCTCTCCAATACATAAATCCAGAGATATATGAAATCGATTTTATAGTACTTTCATTAATGTCATATGATAGGCGTAAATTAAAAAATATTCCGGCGTGGAGTATGGACCGAAACGTGAAAACGTCCAACTCTGCATGTGGATGCTATGAAAGCTGATGAAACGAAAAGAATAACCAACAGAGTGGCATGTCATAAGAAGACGTGGAAAATTGAAGGGGTTGCGTAGGCAAAAACCCTGAGCCATCGTTGCCAATGAGACAGAAGAAACACATCGCAAAATTTTATGCCCATCCCCATAGTAATATAACATTAAATGGAAGCGTACGTGAAAAACCAATTATGCGATGGTAACGTTCATTCACTTCGGCACATTGGCCACAAAAACTATATCAAATGAATACAATCAATAAACCATGTGATGCCTTGTATAAGTTGACATGCCACATGAGATTTTCAATCTTGGAATGGTACGAATATGTAAGCCCACGAATCATATACTAAACATAAAATCCATAGGAGCCTGCTATTGAACACGAAAGAGTAGGTATATTGAGACCTCCAAGCATAATGTGACAAGGGTAAATGAGAATGTCAAAAGGTGTAGATAAATGCACATAGAGAAAAAAATGCGTAGAGATGTATGTAACCATATAACCATGGTTTGGGGGTAAAATGTATATATAATAGTGTGATATGGGCATAGATGTATTTAACATGAGCCCAACCCTTTTATGAAAAATAAATAAATTTCCACACAGTAATACGAATAGGAATGGGAATCATATTCCATGTCAGATCGCAAATGACGAAATTCGTAAAGAGGACTAGAGTTGAAATGTAATTAGGAAAAAAAAAATTGTTGGTAAGGAAGAGACGTTACAAATGATCCTTGAGATATAGTATATAGCACATGTTAGATCCAAGTGAGGAAAAAGGAAATATATACTTCACCAAGTAAAATAATAAGTTAGATGAATCTAAAGAAAAAATAGAAGCTAGTCAAAGGTAAAATGGAAAAAAATTAAGAACGAGATGCAAATGTATTTGGATATTAATTCTATTTGGAAAATATTTAGCTGGATTGGTAACAAAAATTTTATTTTGCGGAGATCTCAACTATGGATTTGGATTGACACTACAAGTTCAATCTCAAATCCTCAAGGAATTTTGGGAACACGTTTTTTAGAAGAATTGTAACGATTATGGGTTAGATCCGAGTTCTTTTAATATATTCCAAAATTCCATTTCTGTTTAAAAAAAAGAAACATAAATTATATGAGGTTGAACTACAGAGGGGTAAAGGGCATCGGAGGTGATATACATTTCTTTTGTCGCCCTTGGCATGAAAGGCGCTACCAAATATTTTAATTGTTCAACTAATTTCCATCATCATAAGATTTAATATTTTTCCTTAGCTACTTTGTCTTCATATTAAATTTACTAATATGTGTTTTTATTTTTCTTTTTTTCACTTTATTAATTTACCAATGTGTGTCTCCCCACATAGATAGCATTCTTTTTACAAAATCTCATTTTCTCAAACTTGTTTCTTATGGATGGGGTGGACACATTAAGAAAAAAATTATATCTCTTAAATCCATATCTAAGAGAGAATAGTTAACATAAAAATACACCTTGTGATCCCAATATATGGATAAGGTTCAAAAATACATTGATTCCCTCCATTATATCATACATTGTATGAAATGCGATGTTTTTTTTTTCAATCTTTTCATATATATATATATATATATATATTTGTTTGCTAGTTTGTTCACAAATCGACATGACAAACTAGTGGCTTGAGAAACTTTGAGCTAAGGGAAGCTAAAATATAGAAAAACAAACCAATGAGAACACCTATCCTTGGCCACACCAACCCATACTTATATATTGATTTGTTCCTGTGTGGCATCAAATGAGTGGCCTTTTCACCATGGAGTGCCTTAACAAAACACCTTATCATATATTGCTCTATGGTCCATGGGCTCATATGAAATGTGAGTTATATTTTCTCACCTATGTTTCTTTAAATAATATTCTTACCTGTACATATAAGAATCCTAATCCATCACACCAAATGTACACCTTTCAACCTCACATTGCAATTTATACTAAAATGGGGTTAGAAATGACCACCCTTGACATTATAATGCAGTTTCAGAAGATGCAATGAGAAAGATACAATATGCAATATCTTATATATAATATGATATTTTTTTGGGTTTAAAACGTCTACAAAGTATATTTCAATGGAATCTGCATGATATTTACATGTGTACTTACAATCCAAACTTAGATTGAAAAATTAAACTATCATAGTCACTCACTTAGGATCCCTAGGCTTTTAATTTTTTATAAAACTTAGTTTATTTAATTGTTTCAGGAGCTAAATTTACTTCCCCCTCACCATGATTTAACCTAAATATTGTTGTAAAGGGTATAAAAAAATGTTGTAAGGGACTATAAGGAGAAATAATTATAAATATGAAATTTAATATTTGTTCAATATTCAATAACACACATTAGCACACCATGTGTAGTGTCAGGTTGCATTTGAATAAGGTTTCTCTTTCAAATTTCATGACTTCATATAATTAGTGATATTCATCTAAGAAAAAAAATCCATGGAACTTGATAATTATCATGATGAAGAGGACAGGATGACAATGCTGGATGAAACATTAATAATAATATTTTTTGATGGATGGCATTAGGAGTATCCATAGCAAATGGAAAATGAAATATACCTACCAGAAATAAATAAATAACCCGTTGAATTTGACTGAATCTCCTCATAACAACATTCAAGGAGTAGGTGGCTTCACTAAACCTTTTGGTAATATGACTAAGCCTCCGGATGAAATAATCGCTAAAACTAAAACTTCCCTCTTACCCAAATTCAACCTACTTGAAAAAAGGATATGAAAAGAAACACTTTCATGTGAGGAATTAAAAAAATCCCAATGATGACTTCTTTACCAATACAACTTCACATTAAAAAATGTTGCATCCAACTCTCCCAGGTTCCTTTCGACCTTCACTTCTCCAAGAACCATAAGGACCCAAAGGAAACTTCTTGCATCATAGCTTGGTATGAATATGTGGGAAAAATGAAACAAACAATCGACTTCATCGCAAGTACATTGCTGACACTTGGATATGAAAAAAGATTTGTCTCCTTCAGTTGTCAATTGAATCTCGTACCTTCATTTTATTTTAAAATTTTGGTTTGAGAATATCTCATCCTTCATTTAATTTTAAAAATTATATTGAAGAACATATATCTTGTAGTGTAGATATTTACACTATCATAGAAAGAAACAAATAACTTGTTTATAGAGTTAATATTGAAAATAATTTTTTTGACACTTCACAATATTACAATTTTTATCTTATGATATATGTGGATTGATCCACTATCATAATTGCAAGCTTCTCATTGTTGTAGTAGTCACTCATTCTTATAGAATAATAGGTTATTGAATTATTTTTAGAATCCATAGGCTTCCAAGTTGTTATTTTCCATGTTAAAGGTATTCATCCACGTTGATTAATCATAGTTTTTCCCTTCAGGTGAGGAGGATGTAGGGAAAAACTGTAAATTATTATTTTGGAAGAATGTTGTTGATGGATGGTACTAGCAATAGCCATGGCAAAAAAGTAGCAACCCTGGCTAGTTTCTACTTGTTATTAGGAGCCATTACAGTGAAACTCTAGTTACATTTTAATATTTTATGGATGTTACATTATAATATTTTAAGAAATACATGTGGGTTCTGTAAAGAAAAGCCACGTACATACGTGAGTATAGAGAAGAGAAATCATGTATAGTTTCCGCACCATGGTATTCTAAATACCAGGGGTCTTTAAAATGGTATTGGACCTTAGTATTGTGTCCAAAAATAGATATTTTATTCCTTCAAATAATAACATCAACATTAGTTTCATTTTGACACATGGTATTGGCTAAGGCCTAAGCTATACAAGGAGATGAATATCAAAGTGTTTTGAGTGAAAGTGATGAGTATTTGTTGAATAGTTTAATCTAAAGCAATTGTGCATGGTACATGTGATTGATGAGTATTTTATCTGAAATAAGTGTGCACCGAGGAATATGATGATGGATCATATCCAATAGATATGAAATGATTATACAATGATAATTTACGTGTGAATTGTTTTGGTTTGTGATATTAATGTTTGATATTTTTTTTATTATGTATGCCGATATATGGGTTGTTTTTTGAAGGTTTGATGTGCGACGAAGGTATAAGTCAATAATTGTAGATCTGTATGCGGGTTTGATAAATAAAAGGTGCGTGTGTATGCATGTTTGATAACTGAAAGGTTCTTGCATACGTGGGTCTCATTCTAGTAAGTTGCATGTCAATTTTGTAGTTTGGACAGATCTATACATGGTTTTGATTACTGAAGGGAGCATGTACAAACGGAAGTGCGTATATAAAACAATGTTTTCCTAAATATGATATCTGATCATCTTAACTAGTCTTGCAAAGTTTTTTGTTGCATGTTAATGAATTAATACTTGATGATCTCGTTTTAACTATGATGATTGAAGTTATTGTGGATTCATATATTAAAGAGTTTTGATGCTGCTATTTGTATGTGATTGAAGATTTGTGATGGCTCTGTGATTATTTCGTAATGATTCAGTGGTTATGTAACTTAGTGTCTATTTCATAATGACAATGATTCAGTTTCAAGGTTCAATGCTTTGAGATCTATATGTAGGTATACTTCAAGGAAGTCACATATACACACATGTATGCTAAATAATAGTATCATATATATTCTGACATTTTTTTGTCATGAATTTCAGTTGGTTCAATGGATCCAATGTGACAATTTATGAAGCTTGGTCAATGGAGGTGTCGAGGATTGGATACTTCAGTAAAGAGGTTGAACCTTCCTTCCAGTAGTAGCTGGTACTCATATAAGGGTTTGGAGCTCTTTTATAGTGGTTTTTGGAGAACGAGCAAAGGCTGTAGAATTATGGAGGTGGGTACTTGTGTGATGGTATGAGTCTATGCCAATACAAGATTGTAAGAATTATTTGATCATAATAAAAATAAGACGAGGATGACAACAATGGTGGTTTTCTCCCACATTGGGTTCCCCCCTAAAAATACAGGTGTTCATATGTTTTTCTTATGTGTGATGTTTTATTCTATTCTTATTACACATTATTACTATTTATCTAATGTTGATGAAATAATTCATACTAGTTCAAGATAAATAGATGTTTACTTAATTGAAAAACTAAGTTGATTGGATATACGATAGTTTTCTACATAGAAGTAGTGTACATAGACAGTTTTACCTCACAATAGTCACGTGCATACACAGGTTTAATTCATAATAGTCGCATAAAAAAATCAAAATAGGAAAAATAAATAAAGTTTTAAAATACCGATTCACCTCCCCTCTCATTATTTTTCCTAACAATTGGAATAAGAGCTGGGCTCTTTGGAAGGAGCTTTATCACTTGAAGGAATATTCTTCAAGACGAGAAATCAAGAGGGGACAACATCTATCAGGTCACCATTATTCAACGAAACCAATCTAATTTTCTGGAAGGTAAGAATAAGATATTACCTACAATAACTTGTAGAAAATGTATGGGGAATCATTGAAGGATGCTTACAACATGCATTCTCCATTCCCACAGATGAAGCAGAAAAGAATAAATATGATACCAATGCAAAGGTTTTCAATTCTCTATTCGGAAGGTTGGCAGAATCATAATTTTTCAAATTCATCCAGCTAAATATGACATAATCTATATGGGACAAGATCATGCAAAGCTATGAAGGTGACACCAAGGTAAAAAGTGCCAAACTTCAAACTCTTGGAATTCAATATGAAACTCTGAGAGTGCACAATTATGAAAGTATACAAGTTTCTTTCTTAGGGTAGATAAAATCATGAATCCTATGAGAAATATTGGTGAAGAAATAAAAGAATCATCACTTATTGAAAAAATATTAAGGTCTCTGGCTCCTATATTCAATTCAAAAGTTTCTACCATAGAATAAATGGAGGTCATGAAGAATATTGATGTTAAAAAAATTCATGGTATTTTAATAGCCTATGGAATGGGAAAATAGGTTCCCTTAGATATAAGAGAATTTTCATTCAAATTTACTTCAAAAGGAAAATAAAAAGAAGAAATAGGATGTATCAGAAGAAGAAGAGGAAAAATTCGTAAAGAGACTCCATGTGGGTACTAGTGAGCCTTGGTATTGCACCAAGAGTGCTGCAACTCCCAAGGGCTACCCTACTTTACTTTATCAACCCGAGGTTCATACAAACTTTGAGGTGATAGTGATATATACACAACAGATGCATTATGTTCATGTCATCCTCTTCTGCTTTATGAAAGGGTGTTACTTCTAGAGGTTCTCAATGAAGTCTGTCACACTTTAATGAAACTAAACTAAATTGCAGAAAGGAAATGATATAAATGGGACTAATTTAATGTGCATGAAGGAAATGACTCTAAGAAACTAAATTAAATTGCTAAAAAGAAATGATATGAAGGAAACTAATTTACTTTTCAGAAAACAAATAGCAGAAAGGAAATTAATCCTAAACCATACTTAACTTGGCCAAACGGCTAAATGCACTCTACTTATCCTATGACCTATATAGCATGCTTCTATCGATGCAACTAGGCTATCCATGACTTAATTATAATTAAAATGAGCTAATTTGCAGCTTGGAGGGAAGAAATGGGCTAAAAGAGGCTAATGGGGGGTTTAACACATGAAACGGGATTTGGAAGTGGAAACAGGCGGGTTAAAACCTTATAAAAAATTATGATAGCGTGATAAATGAATTTGAAGCAGACAGAACTCAAAAATGAGATGGCGGAGTGTGATGGAGAACAAAAGTTGTGATATGCAATGTCACAATCGCAACTTTGTAAGCTTAAAGGGATAGCAGTAAGGATTAACAAGAATGAATTAAGTTATGCAAAGCGCGAAGTGAAATGGCAAGTTGTGAATCACAATATCGCAAGTTTAGATGGATAACAGTAAATATCAAGAGGAATGAACTAAAATGTGTGAAGTGAAATTTTCAATGCGGTAAAGGTTGCGGGTTACAATCTGCGATGTGGCAAGTTTTGCGAATTGCGAAGTGCGATGAGTGACATGGCAGAGTTATCGCATCGGAGGAATGAACGGTAAGTGTTATGCACAAAGTTAAATTGTGTGATTTTCGATTTCCAATTTCTCAATATCGCAGTGAAAATAATCGAGTGGTAAGTGTTAAGGGTAAAAGCTAAAATGTGCGAAGTGCGATTTTATGATGGGCGATGTGGCAGTGGGATTGACGGCGGGGCGCGATTTCTCAATATCACAATCGCAAGGACCAATGATAAGTGTTAAGTGAGAAAAGGTAAACAGTGTGAAGTGCGATTTCTGATTTCACAATATCGCAATTGCAAAGAACGAGCTGTAAGTGTTAAAGGTAAAAGGTAAATGACACAAAGTACGATTTGCGATTTTGCTATATCGTAATCACAAAGAGCGAGGGGTAATTGTTAAAGGTAAAAGAAAAATGTTGTGATTTGTGAAGTGCGATGTACGGTGGAAGGACACTCGAGGAGAAAAGGCAGAGGTCTATTTTTCAGTGGTTTTGAATGGTTTTTCACGTGTTTTGCATAAAAAGGTAAGGCAATCGTGAATGGAGAAAAACAAAGAAGTAAGGCTTAAAGGGCTTAAGTGCGTTAAGAACAAGGTTAAGTACAACGTTAAGGTGAGAAGGAAAGGATGGGAATGGAGGCGTAAGAGTAGTGCTCGGAAATGAAACACACATGTGGATTATGCATAGGAGATAGACAAAAATGCATGATAAAATAGTGAAAGAAAGTCTTGGACTTGGTAATACAATTTCTTCCCAAAACTCAAACAAAAAATAATTTTGGCCTATGGGAAGGTCTACCCTGCTCAAACTCTATTGACAGAGATGAGAGGGGTGACTTGACCATAGTTTTTCTAGTTTTTCCTCTATTTACTACACATAAGCAATTAAAAACTACAACAGCACGAAAACTAAATAGTAATGAAACTTATCAAAAGTAGATCTAACTCACATGGCAGAATCAAAACTAGCTGAATGACAGAAAGGAAAATATAGTAACAACAGAGAAGCTGAGGCACATGGATTGGGCCCTAACCCATGAGCCTATCCCTCTGAAACTTAAATCAGACGAATGAAACCAGTATGCTCATTTCATAAAAGAATAACTGCATACATCTCTGAAAGTTTGATCCATGAATATAACAAAAATCTCAATAGCTCACAACAATAGTTCTGAATGGAATCGAGACTAGAATAGACTAACTCTTCCTAGTTCTAGCTATCGTCTATTTATTCTACAGGGCAGCTATCAATAGCTCCCTATAAAATGGTGATTGAGTCTACTTGACTCCTAGTGAGCAAGGATTGCATGCACTCTTCTTTGAGTTGCTTGGATGCCTTTGGAATTCAAATTGTTGGAGAGAATCCTTAGGGATCCTTTGGCTACTTTTGGAATTTGAATTGCTAGAGAGAACCTTTGGGATCCTTCAGCTGCCTTTGAGGGTGGAAAATCCTCCTATAATTTTTCTTTTTTGTCCCCTTCGAGTCTTTATGAGAAATTCCTTATAAAAATGATTAATAATTCCTTATTTTCTACACTCAACCTTATATTAGGCACTCAGAGTATGTTAGCCTAAATCACTAGCTATACCAGCATCATAAAACCAAATAATAATAAAAATGCAAGAAAAAGGTTTCCATTAGCCCCTCCAAATATTTCCAATGATGGAGCTCATCATCACCCCATACAGAATGGTTGCTCACCCTCTGAGGAACTAATCCTCCTCCTGCATTTCCTTTAAGACTATCACAGCCCCCCTAAATTCTTGAGGAAGAAGTGTGGGATTTTTCCTAAGGGGGTAAAAGCCATTATTCTTTTCTACATTCTCCCATTCTCTATCTTGTGCATCTGTGTCATTTTTATCAGTCAACCCAGCAGCAAAGGTGCGCTGAGCTTTATTCCCAACCATTGGATCTTTTTGGCCTGCATGGCCCTCTTGTATAATGCTGCCCTTTCCAATGCACCCCCAGTCTTTTTGGAGTAGGTACTCCCTATTCTTGAGGTTATGAGGGAGGTTGTTCCATCTCTTCTAGCTAGCCATAATGCACTCATCTCTTATCTGCCTAGAGACATCATAAAATTGGCCTATCACTTGGTTTTGAGTCTGATGGTAGCTTTCAACCAGTGCAAGGTCCCTTTCAATCGCTCGATGGTTAAGGATGACTCCTCTTGGGCTAAAAAATTCTAGTCTGATATATAAGGGTTCTCTATTTCTTCTTCCCATCACCTTCGATATCTCTTTTCCTCTAGTGTCTTCATTCACCATCGAAGATGCTAGAGCCATTAACTGCATATCCCCCATTGTAGGATTGGGGTCGCAAATATCCAGATTTGTCAGCACAAATTTATGCACATAAAACTCTGCCATCTTTTCCTGATCAGCCATGTTAGCTTGCTTGTAGAAATTCATGAATTGCCTGCAATATTGGAAAGGTATTGATCCATGGGAGGCTAGAGTTTTGATTTGAAATAGAAGCCATTGTTATTTGAGGTGCACATCATATGAGTTAGAGGGGAATCTATGCTAAAGGGATTCTATGCATAAGTCCCCCATGATGGCCACTTGCTCCTCTTTTTGATGCAATTGTTCCTCTACTGTTACATCCTTTGCATCTGCCTTCTACAGCTACTCCTTCAGACTTATATCTTTAATTCTTTCCTCCCCCCTTGGTGATTCTTCAATAATAATCAGGCTTGTGAGAGAATTTTCTGGTTCTCTCTGATTATTTTTAGCTCTGGAATACCTAGAGGTCTGCCTTTTTCTCTTTGCGCTCAGAGAAGCTATGGTGGAAACTATCTTTTTGTATTGAGGGGATGTGGTGTTGTCTTTTGAATCTTTTTCTCGTTGACTTTCTACTATCTCTATGACTTCTATGGCCATCTCTTCTGTTTTTCTTTGGCCCTTTGTCTCTTCCTCTGCTTCTTCTGGTTCTTCTTGTTTTTTTCTGGTTCTTCCTCTTCTTCTTCAAGCATTGCGTGCTTCCATAGATCTCTCTCCCTTTAAAAAATTTCAATCTACTGGTTTGGATGAGATGACATCTCCTTTTATTAGATAATTTAGGAAATTTTGGAGTGCTTATGTAACTCATCTCAGCTCCAGTTCTGTTGTAGACAGTTGTTTCCTTCTCTTGTTAGTTCATGATGGACTGCATGTTTCCTCCCCTCATTCTCCTCTACTCCACTGATTTAAATTCTTTTATTTTGCATGCCCGGGTGGCATGTACTTCCATTTTTATTCTATTCATACCTCACAATGGTGGTCAAGTTAATTGGCCACCTTTCTGCCCCTTAAACTCTAAGTATACAAATTAATTATTTCTGGCTATTATGGATGTGTAGCAAGGGGTGAGAAGATATACCTGAGTTTACATGTTGTTTCCAAGGTGGTTGAAGGAGCTAGAGGTTGGAGACAAGCCTTCTAGATTTTGTGTTCCTTACCATATTTTTGTAATTTGAATGAGCAGCTTGCTAAATGAGTAACTTCCTGAGTGAGTTGTTAATATTTTCTTATTGTTTTTATCTACTGTGGATGTCACATGGGGTGCTTGAGATTCCATGGGTGGAATTCTCGTTCTCCTAGAGTCTGTTATGCAGATTTCCTTCTTGTTCTTCTTGAAATTCCATGAACAAATTTGATTTTTTTTAAGGAAATTCCTGATGTTTGTAGCAGTCTGTTTGTGTGTTGCTTCTCTTGCTAAATTTTGCTCAGGAATGGAGGAGTTTTGTGTATGGAGGTGATGGAGGAAATTATGAAGATGAATGGAGTGAATGATGGGATGGACGGTAAGATAAAAGAAGGGAAAAGAAGATGAATGCTTCCACGTGTTTCCAAAAACCATTAACAACCTACAAAAAAAACATAGAAAGCACAGAGATGCAGATGTATTTCATTTTTCTTTTATTTTTTGTTTTTTTCTCTTCTTCTTCTTATTTTTAAAGAAAGTGGGTTTCCTCCATGGAGGTTTTCAACCCACAAACTTTCCTTGGGCACCGCAGTGAATTTTTCACCCATGGATATTTATTCTCTTTTTTCTCTTTTTTTTTTAGAAAGTGAGTTGCCACCATTGAGGTTTTCAACCCACAAGATTATTATTTTTTTTAGGAGGTGTGGGAAATTATGGAGTTTCCCATCACATACACCTCTCTGCTTATTGAATTTATGAACTTTTCCTTTGACAAAGACTTCTTTTAAATTTTGAGTTTGTGATTGTTAACAAGCAAGGGGATTCCTTCCTCATCTATGGTTCTGATCTGAACTACGCCATTATCAAAACATTTTTCCACTATGTAAGGTCCTAACCATCTTGTCATCAACTTGCCTTTAAAATATTTAAACCTTGAATCGTACAACAATGCCCAATCTCCTTCTTGGAAGGTCTTCTCTTTGATGTTCTTGTCATGTCATAACTTTCTTTGCAGCTAAAATACCTCTGTGTGAAGAAGTGCTTTCATTATTAACTCATCCAATCCATTTATTTACAACAACCTCTCTTTTTGGGCATTTGATAGATATAGATTTAATTCAGTTTCCATTCTTAAAGTATTGAATTCAAAATCAACTGAAAGTAGAGCTTTCTTACCATAGACTAGTTCATAAGGAGTGAATCCTATTGTTGTCTTCCAAGTAGTGTTGTAGGCCCAATTAGCTTCTACCAATATGTATGCCCAATATTTTTGGCTGCTGCTCACAATCTTGGTGATGATGCCCTCTAAAGCTTTGTTAGTTACTTCTACTTGGCCATTCGCCTAAGTGTGATAGGTAGTAGAAGTTCTATTCTTAATCTTGTGCTTCCTCAAAATATTCTCAATGAGGTGAGAGGTGAATTGTGCTCCCTGATGAGTGACTATTCCTCTTGGGTACCCAAACTTGTAAAACACATTCTCCCTTAGAAATTCTGCCACTTTCTCCTCGGTTGCTACCTTCACTGCTTTTGCTTCAACCAACTTTGTCATGTAATCAATGTAGACTATGATATACTTCTTTTTTCTAGATTGTGGATCAATACTTCCAAAAAGGTCGATGCCCCACTTATCAAATAGCTCAAGAGCCACCTAATGGCGTAAAGGAATTTCATCCCTTTGTGTGGGTCTCCCCATCCTCTGTGTTGGGCCATAATTGTGAATTACGGATAAATCATGCTTCCCTAGACAGGTGCTAGTCTAGAAAAATAGGTGAAAGACTATATGACTATTTCTCCTAACTCAGAAAAAATACACAGAGAGGATTGGAGGCTTACATGTTCAGTCGCTTCCAAATGTCTCCTTCTTTCGCTTCTGTTGCAGCTTCAAATTCAAGCAGTTTGTGAGATGAAACGCTTCTTGCAAGAAAGAACACTGAAACAGCAGAAGATGCAACAATATAGATATATATTCAAGCTAGTTAGCTAAATTAGAGAAGCATAAACCATATACATCAACTAAGATCTTGCAATATGGAAAATCAAAGCCAATACAGATGCATATAGGGAGAAATAAGAAGTACTCTTTATTTATGATATAAGGAGAGGTTACAGCCTAATGACCGATTTGAAGTGACCTTCCAGCAACGTTCCCAAGCCTCATCATAGTATAAATCTCTCCAGCAGCAGCTTCACAAATCTAGCTCTCAATTGAAAATCCTCCAGCATTTCTCTACTCAAATTATTCCTTCCAAACACTTAGATCTGTGCTCAATTTATAGATGAACTGTAGGTAGTTTTGCAATCAATAAATTTCCAAAAATAGTCAAGACATGTTTCCATTCATGTAGATATCAAATGGACACTTGGATCCTAAGCTTGACACATGTGAACTCTTCTAGAATGCACTGGCCAAGTGGAGATTCTAGAACAAAGAGAATTTTGCTCCCAATGTGACCAACGCACCTATGAATGTCGGGAAGTGCTTTGCAGAGCAGCCTTGCATGGGGATACCTGCATATGAAAAACACTTAGGCCACTTAGAGCTTGCGTTGGTGAGCTCTCATATGCTATATAATAATCTTCAAAACATGGAAACCTTTGCTTGATGAAAGTCTTTCTTGATTTGTCTTGTTTCTTGTCTTAGGGCATGTAGCAACTGAAATAATAGGGAATGATAGACCCTTAATCATTGGTCTTGGAGATGATGTCCAGTTAACCAAGTCATTGGGAATGGTTCCCAAATTGACCTATAACAATTTCCCCCTAAAGCATGAGATCCAAAAAATAAGAACATTTGATTGAGATACTTTACACTGTGATGAGTCTGGAAACGAAGAGGAGTGGTCATCTACATCATTATTACAATACATTACATCATGATATATCCTCTTTTGATCATAGTTGCTGAGGGTAGGCATTCCCATATTTAGCACATAAAACAATATAATAACATGTACATAATTCAGAAAGTCATCTTCATTGGAATGTTGCCTAGATGTAGACATGCCTACAGATATAGGCCCATGTTTGGATGAAAATATGTATGTAAGGTCACTGTACAGATGATGTGTACAACAATCCTGAAATCGCAGCCCAGATGGATGAAACTAGATCCAGGGTCTTCTTATCTCATTCACTCGATCATTCGGGTACAAATCTAGCCATTCGAATATATGATTTGTAGTCAAACATGGAAAAACATCATTTTATTACCAACCAATGATGTGAGCTGTTAAAAAACGTGAGAGAACCACCATTAATGTCAATGGCCCTCAAGGTACTATAGTACATTTTTTAAGGCGTGAACAGATGATTTGATGTCGAACGCCAAACAAAATATTTCATTCAAAGGTTTGGAAGCGAGGATCTTTTTGATGATGTAACAAGCCTCATGGTACTAGAATCTAATGTTTCTAAGTGAACTTCCTGGATATTGATTTTTTGTTGACAGGAAGTCACCTTATTGCAAAACAGGAGTTACTAATTTCGGAGACAAGGGTATGACTTGATATAGAAATTTTCAGGGATGAGAGTCATGAAAATGAAGGTTTACAAGTATTGCAGATGGATGAGTTTTTAATCACTGGATGACTTCTGTTTAACATATCGGTGACACTATGATGAATTGGCAGCATTTACCCAAAAATGAAGTCAATGTATGATGAACCATAGTTGTGAATGAACCGTCAATATGATTACCCAACTCAAACAGTCACAGACATGGAGTGAAAGAAGTCTCATGTTCAAGAGCGACTTGCTACCAAAAAGAAACTTTGCTTACTTTTCCCAAATTTTCCCCGGTCATTTTACAACCAATACCTCTTTATTTTTCAACAAGCTTGAGGAGGATAACATTTGCTTGATCTATAATTCAACCCTTCGGGAAAATAATGTATCACTATTTAATAATTTAACGAGTCTAGTGATGAATGAAACTCGATTCTTGCCATGATCGACAAGCCCATCGCTATTTTATGTTTTAACGAGCCTAATGACAATGATATCCCGATCCTTTTTCATATTTAGAGAGTCTAAAAAAGAGGATGAAAGAGAAATCCAAAAGTAATTTTTCATAAATTTGTCACTCAGATCCGAAAAAGTGTAAAATAATATCTGAGAGAACATCTTTGGTCATGTTTAACCAAGGTATTCCTTTTTCGTAAATAATCCATCTTAGTACAAAAAAGGGTTAAACTTGTACTGAGCAGATATCTATTCATTTTTTTTGACGACCTCGAAGAGACAAGTGCTCGACAATCTTTTCATATTATCGGAGTCTGAAAAGAGCTGAAAGAAGACTCTAGGAGTTCGTTTTTCGCTCTTATCGAAGCTCAAAAAAGAGATAAAAATGTGCTTCAAATCCTTTTTCATTTTTAACAAAGCTCGAAAAATGAGAAAAAGTATGCTTTGTGGTCAAGTCATTCTTTGAATAAATCTGCACGACTAATCTGTTCATTAGTTGTATTTCATGTTCAGAACAACATCGAATGGATTAAAAATACATGTTTCAGGATTAAAAAAATAATAAAACTATAGTCATAGAAATAAATTTAACTTGCAAACAATTAAATAACTATAGAAAGTAGTTTCACTATTCATTTTAGCATTCCATAGTTACCAAATTTTGCATTTTGGAGCTCTAAACTTGATTTTGCCCCCGAATTTTAGTCGTTGATTGTGATCATTTCTGTGGACAGATTTCATCGCCGTTTGATCCAGGTTAGTCCCATGAACCTCCTCTTCCCTTCAGTATTCATTTCATTTCCATTCTTTGCAAATTTTTAGGGTTTTGAGGCCCCTAGGGTATATTCTACCTAAAATGAGGGAAACTCACCCCTGAACGTCGAAACTTGCGTTAGATAGTAGGTACAGTGAAGGGTACCTGCATGTGTAATGCATTGTCTCAGCCCATGGAGTGCGTTGGGTGCAGTTCAAGTTTTTTTTTTTCATGTTGTGTCCAAAATTTTCCTAGTTTTTTGCAATGATTGGAATCTAATGGATATTATGGTTGATTTTTAGGTTTCCATTGGATTATAATGAAGATTACATGGAGGGAAAGAGAACATGAAGAACAAGATATTATTTCCTTGAATGATCCTAGTAATGTAAGAGCCCTAAGAGATTGTGGACTACTTAAGTACTTCAAATTGTTGGGAATGAGGCAACAAATAGAACTCTTGGAGTTCTTAGTTCGAGCATGGGATCCGGTGATAGAGGAATTTCACATTAAGACAAAGTAGTTCCCATAACAGTTGAGGATGTGTATTTTCTCATAGGTTTGTCGAGGAGAGGTTTTCCCATTTCTCTCATAGGATCTACCGTTGAAGGAGAGACGGTGAGGGATTATGATATGTAGTATTGCTATCAAAGGTCAGAACCTAGCAAAGATGGAAAAATAAAAATCCAAGATGTCAGGGATTTGCCTTTGAGAACCATCCTTTTCATGATCATTAAACTTGCTGGAACGTTACACTACATGTAGTGAACCGATCGTATATGCAGTATTAACTAGAGTGCTTAGAGCCAACAGTCTTAAACTGGTCTAAAGTTGTTCTATCTCAGATAAAGGAACAACTGAATAAAGCAAAGGGAGGAAGGAAGAAAAAATTTAGTTATGGTTCAATCCTTATCTCCTTCTCTTTGGAACGGATTCCACTAATGCAGCCACAACATGTAACATTGGATATCTCTAGTCCTAGAGATCCTCGAATGCATATATGGGTAGAACTCATGGGTCAACATGCAGGCCAATTGACCATTGTGTTCTCAACTGCATTCTTCATCTAGTTCTGGCGACAGATCATCACCATCGATGAGTATGCATATGCAGGCGTCAATTTTCGAGGAGATCTAGATCTAGTATTACTAGAAGGCGCTCAGTGGGGTGCAATAAGTAAGAATGATTCGACCATGTTTTTTTATTTTTATAAGTTTTATACAATGTTTTTTTGTTTTTATTTCTTTCCAAGACTAAACTAAATGTTTAATGTAATGCTAATATTGTTTGCGTTCAACTAGTCAAGGAACCAGAGCGCAAAGCAGATGCGCCAGTAGAGAGGGATGTCGGAAGAGTAGTCCTTCAAGACCTTGATATGGCTGAGACTCTGGCTGAGCTTCAACAGCACATAGAGGGATTGACCTTCAGAATTCTAGATTGCCGAATCGAAGAGCTTCCCATGCAACTGCAACGACACACTATCAGGGTTCCTAACTGTTGGATGCATTTGCTTCGTAGGATTGCTAGATCTATAACATGTTATCATGAGCACCACTAGTTTACTTATGACTTTTTGCATACATTTTGAGGTCAGATGACCAATGTGTCTTGGACACAAATTTTGTAAAAACCTATAACTATCTATCTATATGATTTCATAGTTTTTCTTATGCTTAATGTGCAATTCCATTCAATGATGTGAATTTTTTCTTTACCTATGTCGCAAATTTCTATCTAAAACGTGATTAGCTAATGAATCATTTAAAGTGTTCAAATTTCTGGAAATATGTTGATATTGAATGAAATCAAAATGTCTCTCCAAAATTTGAACTCTTAGGAACAATCTAAGAAGTGTTGGATTTCTAACAGTATAAATGCTAGTACATTGTAGTACCACAAGTTGTGATTCTAACCTTATGATTATGCAGTTAATACCAAATGAAATGGCATCAGAGAGAATTTCAATC
This sequence comes from Pinus albicaulis, assembly GCA_034641835.2. Classification (NCBI taxonomy): domain Eukaryota; kingdom Viridiplantae; phylum Streptophyta; class Pinopsida; order Pinales; family Pinaceae; genus Pinus; species Pinus albicaulis. The sequence goes on from CM076581.1 coordinate 392,002,285, forward strand.
AACACATTATACTCAGTGATATTGTTCATCGATCTATCAATACAAATCCCTTGAAAACTCACTAACTCATCGTTCGAAGCAAAAATGGACCACGCTACAGAGGTAGATTCTGCATACTACGACTAGCACCATCAGCATATCCAAAAAATGGTTCCGAAGATTCAGTCATCTGTGATGAAATGTAAAGAAGATTACTAATGTCAAGAAAACTCTAAAAACAAATTAAGATAATGAATGCAAACCAACATCATAAACAATATAATACAAAAAATCACTACGCTCATGATTAAGCATAGTAACATTTTGAAATACAACCCATTTCTAGGCCATGCCAATGGAATTCCATCGTAATCAACTAACTCGTAGGCACCCTTAGCAAGAACTCTTTTGAAAATATAGGGGCCATGCCATAATGGTTCAAATTTCCCTGTACCTATTACATCAGCTTCTTGATCATAAAGAAGGACCAAGTCGCCCTCTGAGTAGATGCGAGGCTCGACATTTTTGTCATATTGAGCCTTTATACGTCTCTTATGCACTTCGTTGGCCAATTGAGCTTCACGATGCATTTCATCTATATGGATGAGCTTAAGGAGACACACTTCTTCTTCTGAGGTGTCATGTAACAAGTCTATCGCGAGTTTTAATGATGCTATTTATCATTGGATTGGTAAGATAGGTTCCAGACCATACAAAAATTGAAAAGGAGTAAATCCAGTCACATTTCTCAATGAGGTTTGATACGCCCACAAGGCAGAGTACAGGATCAAGTGCCAGTTCCTTTTACCAACTCCTATCATTTGTTGAAGCATTCGTTTAAGAATTTTGCTAATAGCCTCAACTTGTCCATTTGATTGTGGATAATAAGGAGTAGAATTATCATGTGACAATCCTAACTTTGCAGTCAATTCAGACATCATATGGTTGCGAAAATTCTTCCCATGATCCGTAACTATAGCCTGTGGGACCCTAAACATGCAATAATGTGGTTGAAGAAAAACAATGCAGTTATTTGTCTTGTGTTTTTGATGTGGGCATCGCTTCGGCCCATTTGGTAAAATAGTCGACTATGACAATAATATAACCATGCCCCCCAGACGAAGGAGAGTTACAGGTCATGAAGTCAATACCCCATTTTGTAAATGGTCCAGCATAGACAACATGATGCATTGGCGTTGGTGGTTTATGGATTTTACGATGAAAAATCTGGCATGCATAACAACTTCTGACTACGAGGATACAATCTCGAAAAATAGTATCCCAAAAGTAACTGGCGTGGAGTATCTTCTGTGCAGTAGCATATCCAGATAAGTTTCCACCACAAGCCCCAGCATGTCAATCATTTAATTCTTTTTCGGCCTCTGCATGAGTGAGGCACCTCCTTAAAATGGTATCAACACCATGACAATAAAGTGTATCACCGACGATCAGATAATCTTTCACTTGGTATCGAATACGTCACTGATTTGAGTGAGAGGTATTAGTTCGAAAATTTTGGGTTTGGAGATAAATGATGAAATCTCCATACCAGGGATCAGATGATCCAATTAGAAATAGAGACTCATCTGGAATAGATGGTTCTGACGTAGTAGCATTACTATGAGAGGGAAGGTCACAGAGAAGCTCATCCAAAAATAAAGACTTCTTTGACTTGGATTTGATGAATTCCAAATAAAATTCCTGCAAAATGACAATCCATTTTGAATATTTTCCCCTGAGAAATTGATGTGATAAGATGTAAGTCATGGGGTTGAAATTCGAAACTATTATTGTTTTTCAGAGCAGGATATAATGGCGAAATCTTTGGAAATCTTGAACAACTGCCAAGGCAAGCTTTTCCACATATGAGTACTTAACTTCCATATCATTGAGATTACGACTCAAATAATAGATCGGATGTTCAATTCCATCTTCTACTTGGATCAAAACCATAATGATGGTCGTTTCAGTCGCGGCGATATATAGGAAATAATCATTTTGATAATTAGGAGGATACATTAATGATGCTTGGACAAGATGGTCCTTGACAACATGAAAAGAAGCTTGCGCAACTTGGTCCCAATGGAATGGAATCCCCTTTTTCAATAATCGAGCAAATCCTTTAGCCATATCAGCGTAGTTTGGAATGAACCTTCTCAGGAAGTTAGCCTTTCCTTGAAGTTTCGGTATCTAAAGTAATTTTGATAGTGGTGGAAAATCAAGAATGGCCTATACCTTCAGTGGGTCTATTCAAATTCCTCCTTTTGAGACTATGAATCCGAGAAATCAACCAGAACCAACACAAAACAAACATTTGTGTGGATTGAGGCATATCTTGTAGTGTCGGGAGCATAATAAAATGGCTCTCAAATGCATTGGGTGATCAGTCTGATTTCGTGAATGCGCTGGTAAATCATCTAGATATGGTTGAAAAATGTGCTTGATGTCATTGAAAGCATAATCCATTGCTCTTTGAAAGGTTTCCCCGGCATTCTTTAAACCAAACGGAAGTTTCCTATATGCGAATGTGCCCAGGGACAGATGAATGTTGTCTTATGTTGGTCATCCGAGCGGATATTGATTTGATTGTAGCCAGAAAATCTATCCATGAATGAAAATATTTCGCATTTAGCACAATCATCAATAATCTGGTCAATAAAGGGAGTAGGATAGTTGTCTTTTGGACAAGCCTGATTAACATCCCGATAATTGACACGCACTCTAATGGTCCCTTGTTTTTTCATAACAGGAACGATATTGGAAACCCACTCAGTTAGCGAAACAGGGTAAATGAAACTAGCATGAAAAAAAATTTCAACTTCTGCTTTGATGGCAGTGGTTTTCTTTGGATGAACAGGACGAAGTCGTTGATGCACCGATTTGACATCAGGATACATATTAATAGTGTGTTCAAATATACTAGTATCTATTCCTGGCATTTCCTCAGAAGACCAAGCGAATACGTCACGAAATTCAAAAAAAAGAGAGCGATATGAATCAAGGTCCGATGGAGAACAAGATACACCAACATGAATATTTTCTACAACGCCATGTTTGATCAAAATATCGATAGAAATCGTTTCTTTGATATTTGATAAATTTCGCTCATAGTCAATTGCATTAATTGGTAAAGAATTTGAAAATAAAGTTTTGATGGATGGGTGATATAGTTCACTTAGATTATTTCTTCATAATCAAGAAGATGGGAATGACGATGATAATCTTCCCATGGTTCTCCTTCTGACATCACAGCTTCGAAAATATTTTCATATGTCAAAAATTTTGAGGAAAATGGATCAGATGGAGTACCAAAATCTAATGAACGATCAACCCAAATCCTTGGCGACGCTGATTTCGGATTTTCCGCCCAAGCCAAATAGATTGATTGCTATGCCAGCTCAATAGGGCTGGGCAGTAAAACATCATCCAACATAGAAATATCAGAATCATTCGTACTCTCCCTTAAGCTAGATAGAGTGGAAGAGATCATGTAGCAGGTCTCTATGCTTCCAATTTCTATCGACGTCGTGGGCGGCGGTAATGTAAAGGCTCCCATAAGAGTGGAATCCTTTAAGAGACCTACACAAATGTTCTGGATTTCTAGTTGTGGTAAGTGAACAAACGGAACACTTCTCGTTACCTGCGAAGCGGAGGAAAAAAAGGATAATTAATTTATGACTGTGATTGTACCTTTATGTGGAAAGGAAATCATTCTAAAGTATGTAGAAACAATGGCAGTCATTGCATACACCCATGGTCTTTCGAGTAAAATATTATAGTCAAGGGGTCCATCAATAACCTCAACATCAATACTTATTGTTTTGCCCCCTAATTCAACTTGCAGATTATTGATAATACCACAAGGTTTATATGTTATTCCATCAAAAGCCTGCAACGTCATTGATGATTGCAATAATCGTGACGAGCCAAGTGACTTCCAATAGTTTAGAGACATAATGCACGTAGATGATCCCTCATCAATAATAGTGCGATGAACAAGGTGATTGAGAACATTTACTTGTATGGAGAATGCCAATTCTGCTGGTAATTGTGGTACATAGCCCGTATGATTAAAGATGAAAAGATTAGAATCAGTTGGATCAATTCCAGTAATGGCCGAAAGTAAAGCCTGCTTCTGGGAGGGACAATTTTGTAATACCTCAAGAGTAGATATAGCTGAAGGGGATTGAGCCAAATCTTCAACTATATTATAATTTTGTGCAGCTCTTTCTCAAGGATTATATGTTGATTTATGAATTACTCCCTTTGGTGGCTTAATTGTCAATTCAGGAATAACAGTAGGTGGTATTGATTCATTATATGGATTTTTTGTCGAGGTAGTAGGTTGATCAGTGGTTAGACTACCATAGTATTTATTCTACGTCGACACCAAAATATCTTGTGAAGGTTTTGTGGAGGATAATATTAACACTTGGGAACTAGGAACTGGATCTGTAGCAACCAAATTTGTGTCCGGATTTGGAAATGGGTCTATCAACATAGCTGATGCATGAGAAGTATTGATGATTTTTGAGACTTCAGCATGGTGACTAAAATCCCTAACAAAATGTTCCTTGCTACAGATTATGCATGGATAACGAGGTTTCCATGGTCCAGATGGTTCATCAGATGATCTTTCCTGTGGGTAAGAAGTTTTCTTTTCTTTGATTTCCCCTTTTTCCTACTTCCTGGTTGCTTGTCTCTTTTGCCTTTGTCGAATGACACGACATTAATTTCGTAGGTAGGAGCAGTATCAAATGCAATAGTGTGGTGTTTGTTTGCAGTGCCTATCAAGTCGTCTCCAGCATGGGAATCCTTTATTTGAGGAGGAACATTGAAATTAGATCGCGGTGCATTGATCGAGATCCTGGGGGGAAGCCCCCAAGATCTAAAAATTTGAAATGGATCTGACAAGATCTGCAAAACTAGAAAGCCAAAAAAGAAGAAGAGAGAACACAAATAAAATAAAACCACAAAGAAACTTGTTTTATTAAAACAGAGAATAACTGTAGAAGCTACATTGTAGTGGAAAATCTGTCCTTTTACAAAATGAGCCTTGTTATTTATAGTCTTTTTTTGAGATAGAATACCATAGGTGGATACCATTGGCCAATACCATGGGTAGATACCACTTACAATACCATGGGTAAATCTCATGTGTGGATGAATACCATGCATGGATACATACCATGGGTCACTTACAATACCATGGGTGAATAAATATCATGGGTGGATGAATACCATGGGTCGATGCCATTTACAATACCATGGGTAAATTCCATGGGTGGATGGATAACATGGGTAGATGAATACCATGGGTTGATGCCATTTTCCATTCAAATCATTCCTCCCCCCTTAAGAAGCAATGTTTCCCATTGCATGAAGTTCCCTGTTGAGAAGCCTTTGCTGAATATGAAGAGCCACTAAAGAGAAGGGTTTTGTGTAGTTAACCCATAACCGTGATGAACGAAGATCCAAGGATAGAGATACCCTGTAATGCTTGTGACCAACTGTGATATTGACAATGTGCGGCCTAGAAAATAGACTTCGATGAAGTGTGGGTTTGTGGATGAACCAAAACCATGAAAAACGAAGATCTGAGGATAGAGATACCCTGTAATGCTTGTGACCAACTGTGTGACTAACAGTGTGCGGCCTAGCAAATGGACTTCGATGAAAATTATTTTGTGCGGTTGACCCATAACCGTGATGCTGATTGTTGATGAAATAGCAGGTGCCTATATAGCTTGGGTTGGGAGGGAATGTCTCCAAATAACCCAAGCTGAATGCTGCTATGCTGAAACTGATGAATGTGAAGTAGGTGCCTACTAAAGCAGGGTGGGAGGGCACGTCTCCAAAGGGAACCCGCTCTGAATGCTGCTCCAGATTTAAAATGAGCATAACTCGGTCAATATAACCCATAATAATTATTATAACCTATTTTTGGAAATGGAATGATCACTCTAAATCTTCTCATGTGTTTGAAACCACTATCTAGAAACTCTAGACTCTTGGATTCACGCTGGAACTGTCTCGCCATCACAAAATTTCTAAAAAAATAGTTGATTTTAAATCAACGATAACTCCCACATCCGGACTCTGATTCGACCGATTTTTTTCGCACTTGGGTGATTTTTCAAGAGGAGCCTAGATCTATATCCATTTCTCTAAAATTGTGCACTTAAAACTGCCAAAAATGACAAGAGAGCCGCCGTCCATGAATTGTCATTAGAAAAATTTCTTCAACATTGATGATTTTGAATCAGCGATATCTCCCTCATCCAAACTCCAATTTGGCCGATTTTTTTTTTTGAATTTGAGTATTTTTTCACAAGGAATCCATATATGGTCTTATATTTTGTAAATTTTGCACAAAAATTTTCAGATATGATCTTCAAACTCGCTGCCCAAGAAATTCATGGAGTTTGATGAAGATTGTTGCCAAAAATTGAAACTGAAATATGCTTGAAACCCTTATTCCCATGGATTCGTAACCTGAATCTGATACCACTGATCTAGATCTTGGGGGGAGGTGCCAAAGATCTAAAAATTTGAAATGGATCTGACAAGATCTGCAAAACTAGAAAGCCAAAAAAAAGAAGGAGAGAACACAAATAAAATAAAACCACAAAGAAACTTGTTTTATTAAAACAGAGAATAACTGTACAAGGTACATTGTGGTGGAAAATTTGTCCTTTTACAAAATGAGGCTTGTTATTTATAGCCTTCTTTGAGATAGAATACCATAGGTGGATACCATGGGCCAATACCATGGGTAGATACTACTTACAATACCATGGGAAAATCCCATGTGTGGATGAATACCATGGGTGGATATATACCATGGGTCACTTACAATACCATTGGCGAATAAATATCATGGGTGGATGAATACCATGGGTCGATGCCATTTACAATACCATGGGTAAATTTCATGGGTGCATGGATAACATGGGTAGATGAATACAATGGGTTGATTCCATTTTCCATTCGGATCATGCATTAGGAATTTTTTCATAGAGCATGCTAGACTGAGTGTAAATCAAGTCTAAATATTGGGCACGAGTGATAACTTGCTCTTCCGTGACGACACCACCTTTAGCCACATCCTCAGTTATAGATGGTAATAGAAACTTAATGAACCATTCAGCAAGCAGCTGATCAGGAACAAATGTCTTAACCATTCATCGACGGTGATGCCACTCATGAATATGATCGGAAATGTGAGTAGAATTAGTCTATTTGTATTTGGTGAAGAGTTCCATTCCAGTTTTATATCTGATTGGTAACTACAAATGGGTCAAAAGGACTGTAGCTAAAGCAGTGAAATTGTCGAAAGAAGCTCTAGGTAACTCAATGTACCATTTAGCAGCCGGACCTCTAAGTGTATGCTGGAAAAGACGTAGTCGAACAGAATCATCATTCAAGGAATTTGATGAACACCATAAATGATAATTAATGATATGATTTGATGGATCTTCTCTAGGGTTTGCATTGAATTTAAGAATGTTGGAGGGTAATTTATGAGGTATCACTGGCCACCAAGGAGCATAATTGGTAGGATCATTGGTTAACCGATTTAAATTTGGTAATTCCAAGGTTTCAACAAAAAGCAACTGTCTATTAAGGTCAGGTTGAGCATAGCCAGGGTAAGATGGAATTTCTTGGGCAGTATTTCTTTGAGCACCATCATAAATAATTTGTTGTTGATAAGCTAGATAGGGGTTGTTTTGCATAGCAAACGCTTGAGAATTATGTTCACCAAAACCTAGATATGATACTTGTTGAAATGAAGTTTGGGGAATTTGTGCTTGTGGCTGCCAAGGGGTTTTTCCACCAATATTATAACCCAAATTATTATAAGTTGGATTCAGTTGATATGTATAACCAAGTTGCATTTGTGACATCCCATAAAATGGTACACTAGCTTGTGAATAAATGATCCCTAATACAGGTTGTTGTAAATTAACCAAAGGATTTTGAGTCTATGGACCCAACATTTGATGATATTGAGTCAAAGAACCTACCTGATAAGGTTTATGTACAATATTTTGATTCTGTAATAGGGATATAGATGTATTAACAAGTAGTAATGAAGTGGGTGTAACAGGCTGAACCAGTTGATACGAGTGTACAACCGTTTGTGGTTGGATAGGCAGAGTGGGCTGCCATTGACAAACATTCATGTCAACATTAGTTTGAACAAAAAGTGACTAAGTACTGTCATATTGGGTGACCAAAGGTTTCCCCCCAACATCAGGAGTACAATAAGATGCAAAATAATTTTCTCTAAATGTTGGGAGTCCAATTGATATGGTACTTAAAGGAATTGACCCAAAAGGACTGACTTGATATTGCCCTGATGATGTATGTAATGAATCAAGTCATTTATTACTAACTATAGGACTACCAGTTAAAACTCCAGATGATGACATTGGAAAATACCATGGTCTTGAATATGTACCAGAGAAAGTGCTAAACAATTATTTGTAACCTATTGGGACCAAAGGGCCACTGTGCAAATATGACTCTGGTGAAGTTGTGAACATCGACAGAGTAGCGAGGGTAGGAGCTGACGTAATTGGAACAACAGACCCAATTGAAGATGTTGGTTCAGACATGGTTATGTGACCAAATTTATACTCTCGAAAATCAATGGGAGATTGAATGGAAATAGGATCAACAAAATCAAATGGAAATGATTGAGGAAAGACTGGTACAGGTAAAGGTCCCCCCCAAAATGGGTTGGAGTTAAAGGTTTATCGTCTTGTGGGATTTATTCAATCGCAATTAAACCAAGAGGAAGAACTTCACCATCAGGCCCAATATATATTTCAATCGGTTGACTATGTGATATAGGAGTTTCAGTGGCTACAGAAATTTGTGGAGTGCCAAGGTAGGAACAACTTCTGATTGTTTGACTTCAGGATTCAGATTTTCTAGAAAAGAAGAGACATGATCTGGATCAATTTGTGATTGAAAAACGTCGGGTCCAGGAGGTATGGTCTCAATAATTGAATGGATCGTGACCACGGGTAGCTATGAAGACTCTGTTTCGACAACAGTAAACGAATTGGGATGTGTGGAAACAATTTAAGCTAACTCTGGTTTAAAAGATGATGTTTTTCCGGAGGTACAAATTGTACTTGATTCGGTAGATCGTGATCACCTTCCCCTACCAGAAGTCACTTCCGGTGGTAAAGGTGGTTTTAAAGCTAATCTACGTGAACGACAGGGGATAAAATTTTGTTCTTCCATGATTACTGATTTATTTTAACCAAAAAACAAATAAACAAAAAGAGGGTAATGCTAGGCAAAAGGGTTTACAAAGAAATTGTGAACTGCAGAATACCTCCTGGCGAACCAAGAAGTATGGGCAGGTAATCTCCCTGAATGCTGTGATTGGTGTATCACAATTTCAAGGCAGCTGACTCAGTTTTCTATGGATGGATAGCACCTAAAATTTGTCTTCTCATATACCCAAACGTACGTCGAGGCTCAAGTCCGTATTAGTGTTGTCTGTTGCGAAACCGCACAGTGAGAGCACCCCTTTATACTTATCATACTGTAACATCACCCGATATACTCGAAAGTACATGGATGAACTATGATATACTTACGTATGTGGAGTGAGGTATCACACTTGGAATGTATCACAGACAAGTTAACGACAACTGCTATGTTTTACGATGCCAGAACACGTCTCTAGCGTAGACCTTATAAATTTCACCGTTATGGTTACAATGCGTCGTTAAGTAAATTGAAATTTATTTTATGTTGATCTTTCTTAACAATTTTCCATTCAAAGGTTCACCAAAATGATGTTGTTGGGTGGATAAATCATTCTTATAGACAAGACAGATCTCCCTACTATCCTACGATAACTAGAAACAAACAGACAGATGTAAACTACTTTCTCTAGATTATATTTGATATAGAATTATCTATAATGAAGAATTTAGGACTTACCGATAGTCCAGCATTGATCATAGTCTTATTTCCTGTCGCTTTGAATACGTCTCCTTTCGGGATCTGCAATCAAAAACATGAAAGCATCAAAAGCACCTGCATAATATAGACTAATTCATAAACCATAAATCTATCTTGATGATCAAGGAATTCAAGAAATAAGCCATTTAAATAAACAACTCATTGAGAAAACAGGATCCATTTTTATTATCTTTGATGAAAGAAGGAGCCTTACAATCGTGTTCGCCTTGATGTCGTACAGGTCCTTTTGGGGTCTGGAACAAGTGTTTCCTCTACTTTGACAAGCCTTTTCACTCTCTCGACTAACATACACATGAGTGTGTAATCATTCCCATATGGTGATCAGTTAAGAAAGTTTGATTTTCTCCAGTAATTCTCCTCAAAAAATCTCAAAGCCCTCCTCCCTTTGAGGCTGAACTATGGCCTCAATTTATAGCAAAAGAGAAGAGGTTGCAGCTCTGAATAAGAGGGGATAGAATCCTTTTTCAAATGGATTAAGTTCCAAATACCAAGGGGTAGGATCCTTTAATCGAAGAATGAATGTACATGAAAGGAGAGAACTTTCCACCAGATAATTGCTTCCAGAAGCTTCCAGATTCAACCAGCCAGGCTTCCAAATTTTACTTCCACCTTTGTTTTACCTTTTACAGGGATCCGCAAATTTAATGAAGAAAACGTGCGACCGGTTCTGCATGTTTTAGAAAAAACATATGCGGCACCATAGGTAACACTAAGAGAAAGTGAAGTACAAGTATTTTTATGACTTTTATAAGCTTTTCTCTGAATTTCAAGGCTTTGTTTTAGGAACTTGATGTTTATAGACTTCTAAGGGAGTAATATATAAGTAATGATGAACCCATACAGACAGTAAAATGTCATGGTGACAATTTTTAGTGAGTATGTATGGATAGCACCTAAAATTTGTCTTCCCATATACCCAAAGGTACGTGGAGGCCCAAGTCTATATTAGCGTTGTTTGATGCAAAACCGCACAGTGAGAGCACCCTTTTATACTTATCATACTATAGCACCGTCCAATATACCCGAAATTACGTGGAAGAGCTACGATATACTTACATAAGTGGAGTGAGGTATCACACACGGAATGTATAGCGGACAAGTTAACGATAGCTTCTATGTTTTATGATGCCAGAACACGTCTCTAGCCTAGACCTTCTAAATGTTATCATTATGGTTCCAATGCATTCTTAAGTAAATTGAGATTTATTTTATGTTGATCTTGCTTAACAATTTTCCTTTCAAAGGTTCATCACCATGATGTATATGAAATTCCTAAAAATGCAAGCTAAGAATGATAAACAAAATTTCACTTTTAGCTTTTTCAATGAAGAACCTAGCTACTAAGGGAAGAGAGAAAATAGTTTGTGAGCAAAAAAATCAATGAACAAAAACAAAATCAATGAATCACAAGCTAAATGTAGATTTTCTAATGTTCCTTTTACAAAACACACACATTCATACATGCAAATGCGAGTTTTTCTTTTCAGTTTCCTTACTGTTAAGAATGCAGAAAAGAAACTAGGTGCACTAGATCAATAATCCAAATGCTTTTTACTTTCGAGAAATGAAGAATACAAACAACAATTTCTCTTTTGAAGGAAAAAAAAGGATTTCAACAACAATTTATCCTCTCAAGGAAATGAATATTTTACGAAAATTTCCTATTTTGAAAGAAAATGATTCTTAATGAGACCATAAAAAATACTTTGAAATCAACTTGTCAATGATAAAGAAAAACTTTTTTAAACAAAAATTGAACAAATTTTCAGCCAAAGGAGGAAGAAGTATATATATTCTCTGGTTGATTGAGCATCAAACTTTTCATAACACAATATCAAACAAAACTAAAGCAAGTTTCAAAGTCAAATTAAAGGGAATTTGATCACTTTCAGGAGTCAACACAGTCTCCAAGGGGAGACAGTTCTCTGCAACGCAGGCTAGGAAGGGAGATAGTGCTCTGCAAACCACTGTGTCCACTATAAGGGTGTGTTGGGCACAGTAAACAAAGAAAAATGCTACTATTTAACTCACTATATTTGCAAATTAGGCTCTGAAAAATATTAATCCTTATGTGTAACAATTACTGGGTGGATAAACAAAGAAAATCAGAGGCTAAAATACCTATAACTAAGAGAAATTCTCCCCAGCGGAGTCGCCAGTTTTTTTGGGCCAGAATTGTGAATTACGGATAAATCATGCTTCCCTAGATAGGTGCTAGTCTAGAACAATAGGTGAAAGACTATATGACTATTTCTCTTTACTCATAATAGATGCACAAAGAGGATTGGAGGCTTACTTGTTTAGTCACTTCCAAATGGCTCCTTTTGTCGCTTCCGTTGCAGCTTCAAATTCAAGCGGTTTGTGAGCTAAAACGCTTCCTGCAAGAAAGAACACCGAAACAGCAGAGGATGCAAGAATATAGATATCTATTCAAGCTATTTATCTAAATCAGTAAAGCATAAACCATATACATAAACTAAGATATTGCAATATGGAAAATCAAAGCCAATATAGATGCATATAGGGAAAAATAAGAAGTACTCTTTATTGATGATAGAAGGAGAGGTTTCAACCTAATGACTAATTTGAAGTGACCTTTCAGCAATTTTCCCAAGCCTCATCACAGTATAAATCTCTCCAGCATCATCTTCACAAATCTAGCTCTCAATTGAAAATCCTCCAGCATTTCTCTACTCAAATTTTTCCTTCCAAACATTTAGATCTGTGCTCAATTTATAGATGAACTATAGGTTTTTTTGCAATCAATAACTTTCCAAAAATAGGCAAGACATGTTTCCATTCATGTAGATGTCAAATGGGCACTTGGATCTGAAGCTTGACACATGTGAACTCTTATAGAAGGCACTGTCCAAGTGGAGATTCCGGAACAATGAGAATTTCTCTCCCAATGTGACCAACGCACCTGTGAATGTTAGGAAGTGCTTTGTAGAGAAGCCTTACATGGGGCTACCTACATATGCAACACACTCAGTCCCCTTAGAGCCTGCATTGGTGAGCTCCCATATGCTATATAATAAGCTTAAAATCATGGAAACCTTTACTTGATGAAAGTTTTGCTTGATTTGTCTTGTTTATTGTCTTAGGGCATGTAGCAACTAAAATGATAGGGAATGATAAACCCTTGATCATTGGTGCTAGATATGATGTCTAGTTAACCAGGTCATTTGGAATGGTTCCCAAATTGACCTATAACACTCTGGCACTGGTCACACTTGCTGGTGTATCTTTTGGAATCTTGATGAAGGGTAGGCCAATAGTATTTCGCCTGCAAAAATTTGTAAGAAGTTATTTTTGCAGCAAAGTGGCCTCCACATGGGCTGCCATGACATGCATAGAGGATATCAAAAACAGTTTCCTCCCTCACACATCTCCTTACGATTTGATCAAGGCCTAGCTTGAAAATGTTTCCCCCAATCCATGTGAAAGGGGCACTTTTTCTGATGATTCTGCTCCTCTCCCTGAATGAAAGATTAGAAGGGAGTTTTCTAGCAACCAAGTAGTTGGATATATCAGCAAACCATGGTGAGAGTGCTCATATGGAAAAGAGGTGTTCATTGGGCAGCTAGTCATCAACCATTCCTTCTTCACCTATAGGGAGAGCTAACCTAGACAAAAAAGCTGCAACAACATTCTCTTCTCCAAATTTATCAACAATAGTCAAATCAAATTGCTGCAAAAGTAACAACCATCAAATTATCTTAGCATTTACATCTGGTTTGTTCATTAAATACTTGATGGTTGCATGGCTAGTGTGGACAAAGGTTTGATATCCAGTTACATAATGCATGAATTTTTTCAATGCATGGAAAATGGCTAACATCTCCTTCTCAGTAATAGTATAATTCAGCTCGGCCTTTGACAAATTCTTGCTGATGAAATAAATGGCATAAGGGATTTTGTCCTCTAATTTTCCTAATGTGGCCCCTACAGCTTTGTCGGATGCTTCAGTGTGGATGTGGAAAGGTAGAGTCTAATTTGGACCTCAGAGGATGGGGGCAGTAGTCATTTCTTTCTTAATGAGCTTGAAAGCCTCTTGAAAAGTACCAGACCAAATAAACTCAGAATCCTTGGCCAATAACCCAAATAATGGCGAAGCCATCGTGCTGAAATATTTGATGAAGCTTCTATAGTAACTAGCTAAGCCTAAGAAACTCCTGACATATTTTTTCTTTTGAGGAGCACGTACCCTTTAGTTGATAGTGATTTTGTTCATGTCTACATATATTCATGATTGGTATATGGAGTGTCTTAATAGAACCCCTTCCTTCTTCAGGAATTCACACTGTTCTGGCCTCAAGGAGAGATGCATCTCAATGCACCTTATTAGTACTTTATCCAAAATGGAGATAGATTCCTGGAAGTCATCCCCATATGGTGTGAAATAATCCATGTAATTTTCGACAAAGTCATGGAATAACTTAGAAAAGATGCTCAGGACAGCCCTTTGGAAGGTGGCCGAGGAATTGCATAACACAAAGGATAGGAATATATAAGAAAAGGTACCCCAAGGGCAGGTGAAAGTATTCTTATCCTGGTCTTCAAGGTTGATTTGAATTTTATTGTACCCACTGAACCCATCTAAGAAGGAAAAGAATTTATTCCGTTCAAGGCCATCCAAGACTTGGTCTATAAAGGGCAAAGGGAAATGTTCTTTCTTGTTGGCTTTTTTAAGTTCTCGATAATCAGCACAAATTTTCCACTTCCAATTATTCTTTGAGACTAGGACAAGAGGAGATACCCACTCACTGTCAGATATAGGATATATGAACCCTTCATCCAATAGTTTTTGTAGCTCTTCTTTGACTATGTCCTTCAGAGCTGGGCTCGTCCTTCTATGGGATTGTCTCACATGCTTGCATCCTTATTTGATGTAAATGTGATGCCTGCATACTGAAGGATGCACCCCTTTCATTTCCTTGTAATCCCAAGAAAATGCTTCAGGATTTTCTTTCAAAAGCTGGCATGATTGCTTCTCTTCTTCATTTGAGAGGTTTGGGTTGATTTTTAGAGATCTGGATGGGCCAAAATTAATAGCCTTGGTATTTTCAGAGGTTATCTTCACTGAGTGCACTTCCATCCAAGGTTGGCTTTCAGACTCTTTGAATAAGGTTTCGAGAGGAGTATTAGTGGAGGACTGGTTTTGATTGGCATGGTCGATGAGTTCATCTTCATCAAGCTTCCCCCCTCTAGGAATAGCATCTATGGTACACATAGGGGTAGTGTAATATAACTCATCTTCTACAACCTCCAACCATATAGGGAGATCATGATCAATGGAAGGCTAGGTTGGAGGATATAACACTAGCTATTTAAACAAAGGCCCATTTTTTATAGTCATGTTTCCAACCCAACAACTAATATAAGCATCTGTAGTGGCTAACTAAGGTCTCTCTAAGATGAGAGGATAGCCATTAAAATTGGTTTTTGGCTGCAGGACAAGGAAATCTATAGGATACTCCCAAGATTCAATGGTAACCATAACATCCTCAACAATTCCTTCTGTAGTTACTATGGACTGATCTGCAAGTTTTAGAACTAATGTGGTTTTCCTCAAAATCCCTTGGAGATTAAGTTTCAACATAGTTTCCTTGGTCATGATATTGATGGCAGCCCCTAAATCAATAATAGTGTTGTGGACTATGACACCATCTATATGTACATCAACAACTAGACTACCGGGTTCCAGATATTTTCGAAATATTACCTTCCCCCGCATCAGGTCAGATAGTTTTCCTACCACATTGATGGTGGGGGTATCTCTCTTCCTCCTTCCAGATTTCTTTAAGAACTTTTCTTTGATGAGCCAATTGTAGATAGGGACATACTTAATGGCCTGGAGAAGTGGTATCTTTACACACAAATTTTCCAATTCTCATAGGAGTTATGTCTCCTTTGGGGTGTGCTGACTAGGGTGGATCAAGCGCTTCGGAAAAGGAGGTTGTTCGATCTGAGTGTTATATTCTTCCTTTTCCTCCTCAGCCTCTACAGGTGGATATGGGGGATGGTTGTCTGGGAGTACTCTTCCCGACCTGAGATTAACCTTTTATATATCCAGAGCATATGTTGGATGGGATGTTTCTCCACTGAGAGCCTATTGTGACTTTTTGTTGTTTGGGTTTGGATTGGGCTGTGCAGGTATAGGTATCCTAGGTGGAGCAACATTAGTAAGCTAAGGTTGAGGTTGGGGTGGATGCATTAGAGCAGGTAGTTTATTTTGTTGAGGCCTCCACCCTTGAGATGGATTTTTCCACTAAGTTTTTTGTGGAACATACTGTTGAAATGGTTGGTTTACTAGCTAAGGATGATATGAAGGGTTGGAAGGTCAAGTAGGAGGTGTAGACCAGGATTGAGGAGTGGGGGTGTACCAAGGTTGCATGGGTGCACTCTGATTTTTGTAATAGTAAGAGTAAGGTGCACCTTACATACCTTGTTGTTATGGTTGAGGGCCTTGAGGCCTACTCTAGTTGATGAAACAGAGTTGCTCTAGCATTGTTTCCCCACCTTGATATACAACTTTAAGTCCAGGTAAGGAGGGACACTTTTCTATGGCATGATTTTCTTCACAGACTAAGCAAACCTCTATGACATTCAATGGACATTTATTTCTTGGGTTCTTCTTGGTACATATAGTACAAAATATGGCTAGGGCTCTCTATGCTTCCTATTGCTTCCTTCTGACCCACATTGTGTCCATTTGCAAAGAAAAGGTGTGCAACCTGTCACTCTTGAAGTCCTCTAGCATGTTTCCAATCTCATTTTTTATGAAGGTGGAAGAGGAAGGGGTATTGGATGTAGTTTGGCTAGCTATACCCCTCTTCCTAAATTCCCTAGAATGGTTCTGGAAGAAATTTTTTTATTGTTTCATAGTGTTGTTGGTAGATATCCCCTCCTGATAACATATTCAAGGTTTCTATCATCTCTTCAATGATCCCTCAAAGAAGTACTAGTTTAAGTGAGTTAGGATCAAGAGTATAGTTGGCTCTCTTGAAATTCAATTGAAACCTCTCTTCACAATCCTCTAGGGATTCATCAGGCCCTAGATTCATCCTAATATCTCATCCTTTGTTTCCTTGGACCTACAGTAGTCTTTGTACTTGCTGCTAAAGGTCTCTTCCATCTGTGCCCAGGTAGTGATGCCATCCCCAGGCAGACCCATGAACCAGCGGAAGGTTGCATCCTTAAGGGTGGATGGGAATAGCTTCAACTTCTCACCATAAGAGGTGTAGTCATAATTCCTACGGACAGTAGAAAATTCAAACATGAATGTGTCAGGCTCCTCAGAGGTAAGTCCATGGAAGTGTGGAAGAGCTGAGGGACTAATGTTTTTCATCTTAGTTTCCCCATCTGCCTCTCTTATGGGAAATGATATCTGGGTCCCAACCATGGTTAAGATAGGTGAAGCAGGTCCCTCAGTTGAAACAAGGTCTTCTTCTTCTTCCCCAATAGGATCCTCAAAATATTCAGAAGGCTCTCCTATAGGGGGTTCAATCTCACTACCACCAAAGAAGAGTAAAGGGTGCCTAGGAGGTGATGTGGGGGTTTTAGGTAAGATTTGTCTTTGAGTATTCCTAGTCCTATGAAGCAAGAAAATCAGATTTTTGTACTTTTTTCAATATTTTTGAAATGACATGAAAAGAAAGGAAATCATAAAGGAATGATAAAAACAAAATCAAAACATCTACTAGAAACCTCCCCAGAAATGGCGCCAAAAAATGGTGAGCCATAGTATTGCACCAAGAGTGCTACAACTCCCAGGGGTTGCCCTACTTTACTTTATCAACTCGGGGTTCATACAAACTATGAGGTGACCAAGCTATATACAAAAAAGATGCATCAGGTTCATTTCATCCTCTTTAGCTTTACGAAAGGATGCTACTTCAAGGGGTTCTTAGTGAAGTTTGTCACACTTCAATGAAACTAAACTAAATTGCAGAAAGGAAATGACAGAAATGGTTCTAATTTAATGTGCAGGAAGGAAATGACTGTAAGAAACTAAATTAAGCTTATGAAAAGAAATGAAAAGAAGGAAACTAATTTAATTTGCAAAAAACATATAGCAGAAATGAAACTAATCTTAAACCACACTTAATTGGCCAAATGGATAAATTCACTCTACTTATCCTATGATCTATCAACCATGTTTCTATCCATGCAACTAGGCTATCCATGACATAATTATAATTAAAAGAGTTAATTTGCAGCTTGGAGGGAAGAAAATGGCTAAAAGAGGCTAATGGGGGGTTTAACACATGAAACGAGGTTTGGAAGCGGAAAGAGGGGGGTTAAATCCTTATAAAAATATATGATGGCATGAGCAAAGAATTTGGAAAGGACATAACTCAAAAATGTGATGGCAGAGTGCAATGGAGGACAAAATTTGTGATGTACGATGTCGCAATCACAAATCCGTAAGTTTAAAGGGATAGCGATAAGGATTAACAAGAATGAACTAATTTGTGCGATGTGCGAAGTGATGTGGCAGGTCGTGAATCACGATACCAGAAGTTTAGATGGATAGCGGTAAATATCAATAGGAATGAACTAAAATTTGTGAAGTGTGTTTTGTGATGCGGTAAAGGTTGTGGCTTGCGTTATGTGATGTGGTAAGTTCTGGGAAGTGCGAGGTACGACGAGTGACATGGCGAAGTTATCACATCAGCGAAATGAGCGATAAGTGTTATGCAAAAATTTAAACCGTGCAATTTTCCATTTGTGATTTCACAATATCGAAATCGCAAGAATCAAATGGTAAGTGTTAAGGGGAAAAGCTAAAATGTGTGAAGTGTGATTTTGCGATGAGCAACATGGTGGTGGGACCGACGGCAAGGTGCAATTTTGCAATATTGCAATCGCAAGGACCGGCGGTAAGTGTTAAGGGAGAAAAGGTAAATGATGCAAAGTGCGATTCGTGATTTCACAATATCACAATCGCAAAGAACGAGTGGTAAGTGTTAAAGGTAAAAAGTAAACGGTGCGAAGTGAAACTTGCGATTTTGCAATATCGCAATTGCAAAGAATGAGAAGTAAGTGTTAAAGGTAAAATCCAAATGTTTGTATTTGTGAAGTGCGACGTATGGTGGCAGGAGACTCGAGGAGAAAAGGTGGAGGTTGGGTTTTTGGTTGTTTTGAATATTTTTTCACGCATTTTTCATAAAAAGGTAAGGCAACCGTGAACAGAGGAAAACAAAGAAGTAAGGCTTGAAGGGCTTAAGTGCATTAGGAACAAGGGTGAGTACAACGTTAAGGTGAGAAGGAAAGGAGGGTAATGGAGGCGTAAGAGCAGTGCTCAGAAATTGAACACACCTGTGGATTATGCATGGGAAATAGACATAAATGCGTGATAAAACAGTGAAAGAAAGGCTTGGACTTGGTAATACAATTTCTTCCCAAAAATCAAATAGAAAGAAATTTTGGCATGTCGGAAGGTCTACCCTGCTTGAACACTATTGATGGAGATGAGATGGGGGACTTGACCACAGTTTTTGAATTTTTTCCTCTATTTACAACTCATAACCAATTAAAAACTACAACAACACAAAAACTAAATAGCAATGAATCTTATCAGAAGCAGATCTAACTTAAATGGTAGAAGAAAAGGTACCTGAATTACAGAAAGGAAAATATAGTAACAGTAGAGAATCTAAGGCACATGGATTGGGATGTAACCCATGAGCCTATCCTTCTGAAACTTAAATCAGTCGAATGAAACCATTCTTCTCATTTCATAAAAGAATAACTGCATACATCTCTGAAATTTCGATCCCTGTATAAAACAAAAAGCTCAATAGCTCACAACAATAGTTCTGAATGGAATCGAGACTAGAATAGACTAACTCTTCCTAGCTCTAGCTCTGCTCTATTTATTCTACAGGGCAGCTACCAACAACTCCCTAGAAAACCATGATTGAGTTTACTTGACTCCTAGTGAACAAGTATTGGGTGCACTCTTCTTTGAGTTGATTAGCTGCCTCTGGAATTCAAATTGCTGGAGAGAATCCTTGGAGATCCTTTGGATACTTTTGGAAATAGAATTGTTGGAGAGAAGCTTTGGGATCCTTCGGCTGCCTTTGAGGGTGGAAAATCCTCCCACAATTCCTCTTTGTTTTCCCCTCCAAGTCTTTATGATAAAGTCCTTATAAAAATTATTAATAATTCCTGATTTTTTGCACTCAACCTTATATTAGGCACTCAGAGTATGTTAGCCTAAATCACCACCTATGCTAGCATCATAAAAAAAATAATTATAAAAATGCAAGAAAAAGAGATATAAGAAGGAAAAAAGGTGAATATTAACCCCTCCAAATATGTCTAATGATCGATCTCATCAGGTACTGTAAGATTCAAAGGTAAGCTCAACAGGTAATTACACTACTAAGTGTCCCTATAGAGAAAACAATGAGAATGAGAAAGAAGCTTAAAAAAGAAATAGAAGAAGTTTTGAAAACAAGAGAAGTTTTTATACACATGAATATAGTCATGGTCTTCCAAATGGTGAATAAGGTGGGTCTGAACAAGAATATTAATTGATTATGGAATTTTAAGGTAGAGGTATCAGCGAGTCTGATGATAATTCCGTGGATGCCCTAGAAGAAAAATATATTTTATTAAAGAAATAATTTAGCTTAAATTTTTTTTAGAAGAATCTAAACTAGCAGAAGAAACTTTGAAGAAACAAATCATAGAAAAACAGAAGCATAATGAATATTTAGGATGTGAAATAGTAATTCTAAGGAAGGTACTTGAGAAAGAGAAAAGTATCAATCTTAGAGTTTCTAAAGGATTTGAAACCTTAGATGAAATTATAAAAGTAAAACACTCCTCTCTTATAAAGATATGTATTGGATACAATTGAGAGACATCAAAGACTATAAATTCTTCTACAAAAATAGGAAGCTATCTAAATTAAATAAAAAGAAGTAGTCAATAAAACTCCAGCCTCTAGCAAAATAATTGTAACAACCCTGGTTAAAAATCCTTGTAAAAAAATATAAGACGAAGTTTAAGGGACAGGTATTCCAAGCTGAATGGTGGGAAAACATCCTAGTGGGTGTTCATTTTGGCTATTATGGCTAAACCACATATTTTATTAAATTTGGAAAAAATATATTACAAGGATTCTATTAGAATTATGTTTTAATATTATCCTTATTCTCCAAAGTAGTTTTTCGTAATAATTTTATCACATAAAATGATGATTTTCTATATTCAAAGTAGTGAACTAAGTGATTTTATAATTACTCATACTATAAAACTCAATCTAGTTAAAATTATAAGTTATAGATCCACCACATAAGTCCCAATTCAATGAAATATGTGCTCTGGGGAAATTGTCAAAGGCGATGAGAAAGTATTTGGAAAGGCATGAGGCAATAATCAGCATTTTATTAATGAAAATAAAGGAAAATATGATAAAAGGGAGGTGAAAGGTCACATGTTTCATGAGTGGAGGAAAATGAAGGAAAATAATGGAAATTGAATAAAATAGAGGCCTCATTGATAAAAACGATTATGAGGATTAGTTGGAAATATTTTGACTCACACTTATGGCTCTCATTATATTCTCTCTCTCTCGCATAGTCTTGGATAATTATATTTTTCTTGGAGAACTCGTGGAGTGTGGAATAATTTGGATTTGGAGCAATAATTAAAAGGAAAGGAAGGAAATCACTAGAGGACATTGGGATTAGTGACTAAAACCGGATTGTGTTGTAGGTATCGATTTTCATGTATGGTTTCCTTGCTATTTTTGGCATGCATGGTGTACACATGTGGTTTCTTGGTCATGATCTGTTATTGGCATGGAGGATTTCCTATATTGACAATGGATTTGTGTAGCCTTTCTATTTCCTGGATAGCCATGGTGTTGTGGGTTCATTTTCATTTTTCTTTTATGCTTGGTTCTCTTGTTCCTTTAGATGTGGGTTGAGTTATTAGTTCATGGAAGCTTTGGTTGGAAAAACACTTTGGAAGTCTTGTAACAACTTGGGTTGAGTTACTAGTTATCGAAGCCTTGGTTGGAAAAACACTTCGGAAGCCCCATGTGGGTGGAGTTACTAGTCCTGGAAGCCCTGGTTGGACAAACACGCTAGAATCACGACGACAATTGTGGGATAAGTCACTAGTCTTGGAAGAACTGGTTGGGAAAAATTCTTTGGAGCCCTTGAAAATATTAGGTAGAGGATAGTATGGTGATGGTTTTGATGTCCGACCATGAGGTGGAATCACTAGTTGAGAGTTGAGGTGGTTTGGCCTCTCGAAACCCTGGTTTCATTTTAGTGGATTTGGTTTATGAGATCCCACATTCATGCTTGGAATATGGCATGGGGGTGCTTGACTTAAGAGATATTGGTTCATCCATGTTTATGACCAGGTGGAACATGGGAGTCCCAGAGTTGGTTTCATTTTCCTTATGGCAATAATAGCTATTTTCCTCTTGAATTGATGGGTAAATATTCTTGTTATTTTGTGGCTTATATTGTTGATGTATCCTTGATATTTATATTGTTATTATGTGGGCTATAACCATGTATTATGATAGTGATGATGTATGGCTCTCCTCATGTTTTCATTTGTAAATGACTGAACAATGTGTCTATGACCTAATAGATGATAATGAAACAAATGATATAAGGGAACAATTCTTCCTAGCAATTCTTAGATAAGTTTAAGACCCCTATGTGCAGATCTGTTATTTAAACATATATATTACATATTTGTGACATGTTTGATAAAATTACTGTCATGGCTAGTAGGGGTCCATTAAATTCCTTATTCAAGTGTTTACTTATGCATCGTTATTCCATTGTTATATTTCATTTCTGAAATTTTCATTGAGTTTTAGGAAGCGACCTTGGATTTGGTTCTGAAAAAGTGACTCAAATCTTGAGGAAATTGGCATATTTTTGTGGGGAAAATTCCCTGTAAGCATGCATGCCCATGTTTCAGGAGCTTCCATAGCCTCCCAATCTCACACTTTCCCATATCAAGGGAGTATCCAGGGGTAAAATAGTTTAAAATCTCAGTGGGACCCAGGAGTTCAATACCGGAGTGGTTTCGTTGGCTCCTGAGAGTTATGTTGTTTATGTGGAAGGTATATTTGATGTGTTTCTGTCGATTCCACTTTCTTAAGGTCACCTAGGGGGTTGAATCAAATCATAGTAACTCTTCGTCACATGTTTACCCTGGTTGGTCGATTACTTGGGTAGATGTGAGAGGAGGGTGTTACCAAGCGGTATCAGAGCATGGTTCACCCCTTGGACTGGATGGGCGATGCCTGTTGGTCATGCATTCATGTTGGTTTCATGTGTGTTAATCGTCCTTGTGGTATACATGCTTGTTGCATATGCATGGTGTCGGTTATGGTTGTAGCAATGTCTCCATGTGAAAGAGGATGTTTTTGTTGTGACATGTGTCATCATGAGTGTATGATTGGTTATGCATTGTGATGTGTTTTTTGTGCATACATGTCAGTTGCATATGTGTTTTGTATGTTGGTGGACTATGTGCTTCTTGTGTATGCATGGTGGTGGTCATTGTTGCAGTTGTGTCACCATGTCAAAGTTGATGGTGTTTCTTATTGGATGTGGTCATCATGAGTACATGTCGGTTGTATATGCATTTTTTATGCATGTCAATGTCTATATGGTGTTATGAATGCATTGTAATGGTTATGTTTGCTGTCCATGAGGTTATTGTATGCATTTATCTCATCATGATGTTTTTGGTATGCTATGATGATAATGTGTTGGCTGAGATAGAGTAGGACATGCATATCATCAAACTGAAGTTATGGCACTAGAATTATGGGTAAGAGAAGATCGTCATATAGGTATCGTATGTTTTTCATGCAAGTATGTTCGTTAATAGTTATTATAATCATTAGGGTTATATAAATGTTTTTGATCTTATTGTTGTTGCAGTTACATCTATTACAAATGCTAGTTAATTAGTTTAATTCATACTCATTATGGTTATGTGTATGCATTTCATTCTAATGATGTTATGTTCACATACATGATAGATGTTAGTCAAATAGTGTGATAATATGTACATGGTTTGGTTATTCATGCATGGTATTAACTTGATGACTATGTTATATGTCGTTGATAATTATGCTATATGATTAACTTGTTGTTGTTATATGTTAGTTAACCTTATTATTAATGTTACTGCATTTAATATCTTGATGTTATATGTACCATGCTATTTTGATTGGCCTATGCATATGGTTATGATTATGCCATTCAGGTGTGAGATAATATAGCTGTGATATTGGCTTATACTAATCTAGTCTAATTGTACATATGTGATTGTTATGCATGAATGACAATTGTTTATGATTTTATTATGTAAACAAGTTAGCTAGTTATTGTTATGGATATCATGACCTTATTTATGTTTGAGTTGATATGTTGAAAAGTTACATTTTTCTAATCTAGAATGATTGTGTAGACAAGATAGACTCCCTTGAGAAACATTAAGGGATGAGTTTGCTTATGTCATCTACTTGGTACTTTAATGTTTGATTATGTCATCTATCTAGTGTTGAGTGTTTGATGTCTATTATGTTGCCTAGTTGATTTATCTAACATGGAAGATTTATATTTTTTTTTTAATGTTTGATTAATTACATGGTATGATCACGTGTCTATAATATTCCATGAAGTAATGATCTTGTTTTAAGACAACTGTAATAACACGTATGTGTTGAGACAACTGATATGTACTTGAGTGTAAATAGGTGATAGTTGTAGCTTCATGTATTATGAATAATGAGTGTGAGTTGATTTTTTATTATGACATGTTTTTAGACTTGGTAAATTTTGATTCCAAATTAATAGATACGTCATCTTGATATTTGGAAAATGTGATTCACATGTATGAGTAGTTGTAGGGAAACATGCTTGGTATTAACATGACAAGGTAATAGTTTATGTGTTTATATAACTAACATATGGGTGATGTGAAAATACATATTAGGACTCAACTGCAACAAGGAAAAATAAAGGAATAGGGTAAGAATTCCTTCGACAATGTTTGGGAACCACAATTCCAAATGAATGATCACTTTGCATGGAAACATGAAATCTTCTTAACCCTAATATTGTACGGCATTATATGGACATGTGATTTATTTATGAACATGTATTTTATAGGTATAAAAAAATTTTTGTAGTTATGGATGGATTCATCAAGGGATTGGAGTCCCTTGAGAGATGATATATGTATGTGTTCAGATACAAGGCAGTGTGCCTAGCATAACAAAGTATATTTTTATTTTTATCTATGCATTGACACTTATGTGTTTATGGCGGTATGATGCAGGGGACTTCATGGGAAAAGAGACTACAATGAAATATGGAAGAAGGCTTGGGTTGATATTTCCCTTGGAAACATTGGGAACCCATGGGGATTGAGTCATGTTGTTTGTTGCTAGTTTTATGCTTGCAGTCTTTGTGATTTTTTTTTGCTTGATTTGCAGTTTTGTTTACGTTTGGTGCATGATCATGCCACTTTGTTGTGTTTTCATACTGCATTTGGTTTTTCATAGTATTCTTCTTGCTTTCTATTGTTCTTATATTTTGTGTTTCGAGAGTCTTGGGAATTGGTTGGGAAAGAGGAAATTTAATGGAGTATGGGACAAGTTTCTGGTACCCAGGTAATTAAAGACTTGGCTGAAGCCTGATGCAGTATAAGGGTAGCTGAAGGTAATAAAATGACAACCATTTGGATTGGTTGGGTCCATTGAGGTAAATGGATGGTGGCTAAACAGTCGCGAGAAAGGTAACAAAAAATGTAAATAAAGTGGATATAAGTTGTTAGATTCCTTGGCTATGTTGGGAAATATTGTTCTCAACGTTGTGCATGTTGTGCACGAATAAAGGAAGTTATATTAACCTTTACCTTATGCAATCTAGTAATTATGTTCTGATCATGATTATGTTGATGTTTATATATGTATACATGTATGTATGTATGTATGTATATTGTGTTTGACAGGTTCATCATGAATCATGGTTATTTAATGCTAAATGTTTATATGTATGTATGTCATTTTTTGAAAAGATCATGATTGTTTTATGCTAATGATTATATATATCTATGTAAGTATTTCGTGTCTGACAGGGTCGTCATGGATCATGGTTGTTTAATGCTAAATTCTTATGTGTATGCATGTCATTGTCAGATAGGATCATGATTGTTTTATGATAATGATTATATATATATATATATATATATATATATATATATATATATATATATATATGTATGTATGTATGTATGTATGTATGTATGTATGTATGTATGTGAAAGGGTTTTCAAGGATCATTTTTGTGGAGGAATGATTTCTTATGTAGGTGAATGACATGAATAGGTTCTTGGTCTTTTGAGGAATGAAGTGGGAAGAGTAAATCTGAAAAATCTATGAGGTCAGTATCACGTGGACATGAATTGATATTATATGCTTGTATTATTCCTATGTTTATGTTATGGATAGGTAATGCTGAGGGGTACATCAATGAAGTGAAATTACTGCGATATGCAGCATGCTAGGATAAACATGGATATTGGAAAGACAGTAGAAGCAAGGTTTCTTTCTAGAGTCAGTGTGTGGTCTATGGATGTGTAGTACAATTGATGTGTATATGTTGCACATGTTCTATATTCAGTGATTGTACCTATGATGATTTGTACATGTAATAGTGTGTACATATGATGTTGTATTCCTATTGTATATGTGGTGTTGTGTGTATATTGCATATGCAGTGCTAGGTATAGATAGTGCTATGTACATATTGAATATGCGGTGTTGTGTGCATATGGTCTTGTGCGCATGTTGGATATGCGGTGCTACGTACATATGGTTTTGTGTACATGTTGAACATGAAGTGTTATGTACATATGTTTTTGTGTGCGTGTTCTACATATGGTGTTGTGTGGATGACTATACATGCGGTGTTGTGTGCATGTTGTACTGTGTACGTGTTGCACATGTGGTGAATTTTACATGCCATGCATGTGCCATTGTGTACATGAGGTGTTGTGTACATGTGGTATTGTGTACACATTGTATAGGTGTTGCGGTGTACATTTGGTGTTGTGTACACGTTGTCCAGGTGCTGTCATGTACATGTGATGTTGTGCACACATTGTGCAGGTAATGTTGTGTACAGGTGGTACTGTGTACATGTTGTGCATATGGTATTGATATACATGTGGTATTATGTGCATATATTACAGGTTGTTTTGCGGGCATGCAGTACTATGCATGTGCATGGTGTATTCATGCTATTCTGACATGTGTATCCATTGTCTTGTAGTATCTATATGTATATGTGTTGTGTTGTGTTGTGTTGTATATCAGATGTAGGTGTATGTTTTTTATGTTGGTGTAGGAATATGTATTTTGTATTATACACTGAGTGTAGGTGTATCTGCCGTATGGCGGTGTGGTGTGCATATTGTATGGTTTTGTATATGGTATGTGGGTGTACGTTTTGTGATGCACACTATGTGTATTTGATTGAAGAGAAGAAAATGCATTGGGTACTTCCCGAATGTGGAAACAGATCTGATGTGTGTACAGAAAGAACAAAGATACAAGTAAGGAATTATTAAAGGATAAGTATCAGTATCTTATTTCAATTTTATTATGTATGTGATCTACGATTCTAATTTATGATGGTTACATGTGATTTATGGTTATTTTTTATGATGATTTCATGCAATTCATGATTTTGACCTATGATGGTTGTGTTTTAAGCTAGCTAGATTTGACATGTTTATACATGATGATTTGATCAAACAACTAGTTTGACCTGTGTGATAGGAAGTAAACATGAATGCAAGTGTAGCTTATTAACGAGCTACCAATAAGGTAGGATGTGAATTTATTTCAATTTATTTTGAATCTAATGGAAGTTATGTTCTTTGTATAGGAATCACATAAATGCCTAGTTGGGTGGTTAAAATTGATTGCAAGAATTAGCAGTAACAACAAAAGGAAATGAAATAGGCAGTAGTATGATGGTAGAACACTTAAGGAGCAAGGCCATTATGGAACACTAGTACCCAATAGTGTCCATTTATTTCCATGAGCATGCTATGATTTGTATGATGGTTCTAAGTTAGGGATATGCTTTAGTTTATGTACCTTCCAATGCAAGGAGGGCTTGCCAAGGGATGGACTGCCCAGGATGGGGGTGCCAACAGAACTTGGAAGGTGTGTGGTTGCATGGAAGGGCATGACAAGATTTATTGAGGGATTTTTTAGCAAAGAAGGGAAGGTCGGGGATGGATTTTTTTTGGTCATTAACATTACCAGATGGAATCATATGCACATTGGGAGTGTGCCCTGGAACAATGAGTCGATAAATGTTCAGTGAGGGTACAATAGCACAAGATTGTAGCATTGGAAATTGGATGAAGACATTGACTTTGGAAGTGGATTCTGGAATTCCTTAGAAGGAGGAGAATCCTGGTACTACTTTTGAGGGTGGAGGTGTGAGCCTCTGGATTCCCATGTTGTAGATGCAAACATTGTATGTTTGTATTTTCTAGTTAGAGAAAATGTGCATATGTGTATATTATTATAAATAGTGTATCTATATGTATTTATAAATCTCCATAGATGGTATGTTTGTATGTGTTTTTTATTGTAAATACGCTAATGATTTGTGCTATAAAGCTCTAGTAAAAGGTATGTTTGCCATGTTTATAGCAATGGTCATTGTAAATACTGCGATGAGATCTGTTATAAATCTCTATAGGTAGTATGATTTTGTTTTCAGTGGTTTGTTGATTGTACGTGTCATTGAAAACCAAGGACGGTGTTCCCCCAATGGGGACAGTTATCTAACAACCCTGGTTAAAAGTCCGTGAAAAAAATATAATACCAAGGTAATGGGACACGTATTCCAAGCCAAATGGTGGGAAAAACATCCTAGTGGGTGTTCATTTCGGTTATTATGGCTAAATGAAATTGGAAAAGGCAATGTAAAATGCTTTGGAAATGCAAGAGGAATCAATTGGCATTTTATTTATGAAAATAAAAGAAAATAGGAGAAAAGTCAGGTGAAAGTTCATAGGTTGCATGTGAGGAGGAAAATTAAGGAAAATAATGAAATTTGAAGAAAATAGAAGCCTAATTGATAAAAATTCTTTTGAGGATCAGTGGGCAAGGTTTTTTCTCACACTTATGGCTCTCATTCTATTCTCTCTCTCTCTCTCTCTCTCTCTCTCTCTCTCATACTATTGGATACTTATATTTTTCTTGGAGCACTCTTAGAGGAGTGTGGAATACTTTGGAGTTGTAGCAAGAAGGAAAAGGAAATTTAGGGAAGTGCAAGAGGACATCCGGATCAACGACTACAACTATATTTTGTTGTAGGTATCAAGTTGCATGTATGGTTTCCTTGTTATTTTTGGAATGCATGGTGTATACATGTGTTTTCTTGGTCATGATATGTCATTGGCATGGAGAATTTCCTATATTGACTGTGGATTTTCCTAGACTTTCCGTTTCCTAGATAGCCATGATGTTGTGGGCTCATTTTCATTGTTTGTTTGCTGGTTGGTTCTCATGTTCCTTTAGTTGTGGGTTGAGTTATTAGTTCCTGGAAGCCTTGGTTGGACAAATTCTCTAGAAGCCCTGTAACATATTGGGTTGAGTTACTAGTCCTGGAAGCTTTGGTTGGAAAAACATTGTGGAAGACTTAGGTGGGTTGAGTTACTAGTACTGGAAGCCCTGGTTGGAAAAATGCTATGGAAGCCCGATGACATCTTTTGGTTGAGTTTCTAGTCCTCCAAGCTCTGGTTGGAACAAATTCTCTGGAGCCTTGGAAAAACTTGGGTAGAGACCAACTTGGTGATGGTTGTGATGTACGACCATGAGGTGGAATCACTAGTTGAGGGTTGAGGTAGTTTGGCCTATGGAAGCCTTGATTTTGTCTTGATGGAGTTGGTTTATGAGATCCCACATTCATGCTTCGAATATGGCTTAGGTGGGACTAGATGAAGAGATATTTTTCTCAACCATGTATATGGTCAAGTGGAATGTGGAAATCCCAAACTTGGTTGCATTTTTCTTATGGAAATACGATTTATTTTCCTCTTGTATTGATGGGTAAATATGCTTGATATTCCGAGGCTTATATGGTTGATGTATCCTTGATAGTTCTATTGTTATTATGATGGTTATAAGAATGTATTATGGCATTGATAATGTATGCCTCTCCTCATATTTTTATTTGTAAATTAATGAACAATGTATCTATGACCTAATAGATGATGATGCAGCTAATGATGTAAGGGAAAAATTATTCCTAGTGATTCTCAAATAAGTTTGAGACACCTATGCTAAGATTTTTTTTTAAACATGTATATTAGATATTTGTGACATGTTTGATGAAATGCTGGTCATGGCTAGTATGGGTCCAGTCAAGTCCTTATTCAAGTGTTTACTTGTGCATCATTATTCAACTATTATATTTCATTTATGAACTTGTTATTGAGTTTTGGGCAGTGACCTAAGATCTGATCCTCAAGAAGTGGCTAAAATCGAGGGGATGTGACATAGGCCTATGGGGAAAATTCCCTGGAAGCACACATTCCCATGATGTGAGAGCTTCCATAGCCTCCCATATCCACCCTTGTCCATATCAAGGGATCATGCAGGGATCAAATAGTCTAAAATCTCATTGCAAGCCAGGGGTTGGATACCTAAGTGGTTGGGTCGACTCCTGTGAGTTTTTTTGTTGATGTGGAAGGTCTGTTTTATGTGTTTCCATCAATTCCACTTCCTTATGGTCACCTAGGAGGTTGAATCATATCATAACAACTCTTCATCACATTTTTACCTCAGTTGTCTGGTTACTTGGATAAATGTAGGAAACTGGTCCTTTAAATCCAGTTGGAGCCACCATACCAAACGGAAAAGGAGGCATCTGAGTCCGTAGGGTGGTTATCCCCGTGTTTGAGATCAGCCATTTTCCTGGGCTTCAGCACATTACGAAATGTGGGAGGAGGGTGTTACAAGAATAAACGATTAAATACTTCCCAGGTAAATTCTTCTCAAAGAGGAAATAACACTATAAGTTACTATACTCCCAAAAAAATTCCACTTTAATGGTTAAGTCTTCACTCGTCACAATTTTGGTCATAAGGTTACCTAATGTGTTGCTTACAAAACTATCTTGAGTAGAGAAGCAAGAAAACAAAAGAATAAGATTGGGATCAAGAAATACTCTTATGGTACCTTCTCACCTCTTTAAAATCAAACTAAATTCTCTTTCTACAATAAATTTGGGCATAAATATTCTGAATGGAGGATAAAATGGCAAAAAACATCTAAGGTATGGAAAAATAAGACCATCAAATATGAAAATTGTGGTCTAGCTTTATATGCAAGAGATCAAGAAAACCTATGGTACATGAAAAGTGGATGCTCAAAGCACATGGCAGGTGATAAATAGAATTTTATGTATTTTAATTAACTGAAGAAAAACAATAATGTAACCTTTGGAAATAATTCACCTGCTTCTATCAAAGGAAAATGAACCGTTTTGTTGAAAGAAAAAGTTAATGTTGGAAATGTTTTGTGTGTTCATGGATTGAAGAATAAATTGTTAATTGTTAGTTAGATGTGTGACCAAGGGAGTGAGTTTTTTTTTTCAGAGCAAAGAATTGTGTGGTTCAAAATTTTGATACAGTCAAAACCGTAATAAAAGGAACAATAAATACAAGTAATGTCTATCTCTTCCAAGGTGGTCTAGAAAAATGTTACTTAAGAAAAGCAGAAGAAAGTTGGTTTTGGCACAAAATAATGGGACATCTAAGCTTTGCCCAAATACATAAGTCAATAAATCTAGAAGCATTTCGTGACTTTCCCAACATCTCTCTAACATAAAGTACTATATGCAAAGAATGATAGTTCGGTAAGAAAACTAGAGTACAATTCAATGCCAATGAAGATTCCATAAGTAAGCCACTTGAACTTATTCATACTGGTTTATGTGGACCAATGAGGAAAAATTAACCTCAAGGTGAACAATATTTCATCTTATCTACTAACGAATTTACTAGAATGTGTTGGATTGTCTTATTATATCATAAAGATGAACTGGAATTTGATAAATTTAGAGTCTTCAAGGCTTGAGGAGAGAATGAGTTAGACTTAAAAATAAAATGTCTCAGATATGGCAGGGGAGGAGAATTCATATCAGATGAATTTTTTTACTTTTGTGAACAAGATGGAATCAAGAGGAAGTTATCTATAGCTAAAAATCCTCAAAAAAATGGGGGCGGGGCCGGGGGGGGGGGGAGAGAGTTGGGTGGGGTAGAAGTGAACAAAAAAATTCAAAAAATGGCATGTGCCATGCTTGATGATTCTGGTACACGTCATACCTTCTGGTGTGAAGCAACACATACAATTGTAACTATTCTCAACAAAGTTCATATCCGCGTAAACAATGATAAAATTCCTCATGAACCTTGGTTCAGTAAGCCTCCAATTGTTAAGAATTTTAGAGTCTTTTAAAGTAAAAGTTACATAAAGAATAATGATGATAATATTGAAAAGTTTGAATCTAGATCAGATGAAGGAATTCTACTTGGTTAATCCTCTAGAAGTAAAGGATACAAATGCTATAATAAAATAATTCAAAATATTGTTGAACGTATTGATATTGTAATCGATGAAGCATGCACAGGATCCAAAATGGTAACACCAGTAGATGATGAATATATTTCCAAAAAAAAAAGGAATGTAAGGGAAGAAAGCATTGAAGCATCAAAAAAAGGAACTAACAATACATAAGCATCATAAAAAACTCCATCCAGGTATGTTCAGAAAAATCATCAAGAATCTCAAATCCTAGGTAAAAAGGAAGTTGGACTTCAAACTAGAAGATCCCTTATTGGAATTCCTATTTATCTAGCCTTAATATCCACAATTGAACAACAAAATGTAAATAAAGAAAGAAAAGATGAATTTTGGGTTAAGGATATGAATGAAGAACTTGACCAAATAGAAAATATTCATACATGGTAATTAGTACCAAGACATCATGATAAGAATGTTATTGATACAAAATGGGTATTCAAAAATAAATTGAAGGATAATGGAGAAGTAATTAGAAATAAATGAAGACTCGTTTTCAAAGGCTATTCTCAACAACAAGGAATGGAATTTGAAGAAACATTTGCACCTATAGCCATAATTGAATCCATATGAATGTTTCTTTCCTTTTCAAGCTTTCATCATTTCATCTATCAAATGGATGTTAAATCTGCATTTTTAAATGGGGACCTAGAAGAAGAAGTCTATATTGAAAAACTTGAAGCATTAATTCTAGGAAATGATGAAAAAATTGTTTGCAAACCCTAGAAGGAATTATATGCAATAAAACAAGCCCCTCGTGCATGGTATTATTGCCTTGAAAAGTATCTTCAACAACAAGGCTTCACTAATGGGTCTGAATATAACAACCTATACATAAATATGGATGATGGTAAACTTTTAATTGTTGTTATTTACATGGATGACATCATCTTTGGCAGCAATGAAGAGTCCATGAGTCAAAGGTTTCCTTCTGTCATGTAGCAAGAATTTGAATTCTCCTTACTTTGCGAACTAACATAATTTTTTGGTTTGCAAGTATAGAAAGCAAAGCATGTCATATTTCTCTCACAAACAAATTACCTCAAGAAGATTTTGAAGAAACATGGGATGGAAGACTGCAAACCTGTATGCACACCTATGGTGAGAGGATGTAGTCTGAATTTGCATGATGAATCTCCTGCAGTAAACCAACCAAAATATAGATACATGATTGGAAGCCTACCTTATCTTACAGGCACAAGACCAGATATCATGCATGCAGTTGGTATTATTGGATGATCAAGCCAATCCAAAAGAAACTCATCCTCGGGCAGTAAAAATAATATTCAAATATCTACAAGGAAATCAATACTTTGGTTTATGGTATCCTAAAGATGCATATATTAATATTCATGCTTACACAGATGCAGATTGGGTAGGAAATGTTAATGAAAGAAATAGCACTGGTGGAGAAGCCTTCTACATGGGGCCCTACGTGGTATCATGGTTTAGCAAAAAATAAATATCCATTGTTTTCTCTACTGCAAAAGAAAAATAGGTTGTTGTTGTATCTTGCCACACACAAATTCTCTAGATGATGCAAACATCAAAGGATAGTAAAATAAATTATTATTCACCCATTTCCATTCTATGTGATAATACAGGTGCCATTAGTATATCAAAAAAATCTTGTTATGCGCTCCAAGACCAAGCATATTCCAATTAAATATCATTTTCTAAGAGAATATATGCTTAAAAAAAGGTAAAACTGGAATATTTTCCCTCAAATGAACAAGTTTCTGATATATTTATGAAGCCTCTTCCATGTGATGCATTTTAATATCTCAGAAAAATATTAGGAGTAGTCTTTGTTTCATCACTCTGTTGAATAATCTAACCGGTACTTCAAGTTCACGGGGAGAATTTGCAATGATGGAATTATATTTTGTTACAAATGTATTGGTACATAATGATTCTTATTGTTGGAAATGCTTTTGAAGATACTCATGTGGTTGTTGTTGTCAGATACAAGATCCTACATATGATGGTAGATAAAGACTATCCCGGTATTTATACCTCACTCTTTGAGGTATTTTTTTTTGTTATAATTGTCATATTTGTCAATGGATGTAAAATTCATGTAGAGATCTATGATTTAATCATTTTTATATTCAATCATGTATGGAATATTGAGTTCAATAAATTTTGTAATCCTATGATGAGGATTTTATGTAATGATGAGTCAAATATGTAATCCTAATATGTTGGGAGATTGGTCAATATGAGTCATTAGTGATAGGAAAGGTCATATTATTTAATTATTTGTATATATTTAGAGAATTCAACATGTGCTCATGGGGAGCATGCTCAGTATACAATTTTCATTCTCAGCAGATCAAATCTATAATGATCATGTCAACAAAGAAAGAAGTAGCCTTCATTCAACATTGGTAAAAACTTTTCACTTGATGTCA
Source organism: Pinus albicaulis (assembly GCA_034641835.2). NCBI lineage: Eukaryota > Viridiplantae > Streptophyta > Pinopsida > Pinales > Pinaceae > Pinus > Pinus albicaulis. Next base: position 392,037,370 of record CM076581.1, read on the forward strand.
TATGGGTAGAGTATCTTGGTGTTGAAAGAGATAATATTGTTGGAGAAAATCTTGGTATGATTACAGGTGTGATTGGTAACCAAAAACCAAAGTGGTTGTCATGAATTCCAAAGGGGGAGATTGTTGGAATTATGATAAATGTGTTGTCCTTGATGGCGACCTATCTGGTGCCTAAAGAAGATGTCAACATGATGAAAAATGTTTTTGACAAAGTTATAATAGTTTAGAGACAAGGGAATGGTGAAGATGATGTTTTGATAAATACATGCAAATTCTGTAAAGCAAGCATGGGTACACACATGAGTATGGAGAAGAGAAAGTGCATATATTTTCTGCACCATGGTACCTAAAATACTTGGGGTCCTCACCATGGTATTGGCCCATAGTATTGAGCCGAGTAATATATATTTGATCCCGTCAAATAATATCATCGAAATTAGTATGGTTTTGATCTATGGTATTGGCTAAGGCCTAAGCTACATAAGGAGATGAAGATAATATTGTTTCGAGTGTAAGTGATAAGTATTTGATGAACAGTTCGATCTAAATCAAGTGTGCATGGTACAAGTTATTAATGAGTGTTTGATCTGAAATAAGTGTACACCCTGGAATATGACGATGGATCAGATCCAACATATCTCAAATGACTATACACGGATAACTTACATATGGATTGGTTTGGCTCGGGATATTAATGTTTGACACATGTTTTATTATGTATGCCAAGATATGGGTTATTTTCTGAAGGTATTATGTGCAACGAAGGTATAAGTCAGTAATTTCATATATTTATGCGGGTTTGATAACTGAAAGGTGCGTGCATAGGCAAGTCTTATTCTAGTAAGTCGCGTGATGATTCTACAGTTTGGAAAGATTTGTACATGGGTTTGATTACTAAAGGGAGCATTTACACGCGGAAGTGATTGATGGGAAGCATGTATATATCCTAGGGTTTTCGTGAATATCATATGTGATCAATTTAATCAGTCCTATTGAGTTTACTGTTGTCTTTTAATGAAGTCTTACTTGATGATCTCGGTGTTAATTGGAGGGGTTAATTGTCATATTTTTAGCCTTATTAGAATATTTTTCTCATATTTGATTTTATTATGTTCATATGTTGATAGTGCATATGGTGATTAAGGCTTGCCATATTTCGAATGCCTAATATGGTTAAATGCAGGATAATCATGAAGATATCCTAGTTTTGCTGAATATTTTTCAATTAAATCTCAGTTTAGACACCATGGGGGGATTCTAGGAGGGTTTTAAACCTTCTTAACTCCCAAAGGCAGCCAACGGATCCTCGATATTCCCTCCAACAACAGGAAATCAAAGGCAAGCAGGCAAGTGGGAGATCAAGTGCACCAAAGCTCCACTTCTCTTTCTTCAAAGGGGACATATCACCTAATTTTTATGGAGTTTTTGGTAGCTACCCTTTAGGTTAAATAGTGCATAGCAAGAGCTCATTAGGATTCGAATTTTGGAGGAAGCTAGTAGACTCTTAGCTCTTGTAATGGGTTTTTGAGACTTTCATGACTATGTAATGAGACTATTTTCTGCAATAAGATGAGTATTCAATTTTTCATTCACCGATTTAGTTTCAGAGGGCTAGGCTTGTGGGTTAGGGCCCAATCCATTGGCCTTAGTCTCTCTTGTGTATTCATGCTTATGTTTATGCAATTGTAGCTATTTTTCTTTATGACTTTTAGCTAGTTTGTTTACATTTCAATTTACTGTTTTTAGTTTACTTCTATTTTATCTTTACTATAGTTATGTTTGCATAGACTTTGGTAGAGTAACATATAAAATGATAAATTCGTGTGTCAAACCATCCCTCTCGCATATCTTTCATTGAATCTTGAGGAGGGTAGATCTTCACCACATGGCAAATTTTCTCTTTAATTTTAAATGATTTCTTGGAAAGAATAGATAGGTCACGGTAGTTTCATGGACATGTTGAGAATACTTGTTGAAATTTGCAACTAGAAACAATGAAATTGACATCCATAAACAAAATCTAGAAAATGACACCCAGAAAATGGTTACCATGTGAGGCTTTTGATTTAGTTATCCTTAATTAAATTAAATGAAAATTGTAATCTTATCTCATAGCAACTTGTAATAGTTAACTAAGTGTGATAGAATTAGTTAGCTCAAGAATTTTGATTGGAGGGTCAAAGGATAGGCATGTAGAGTGATTCTATTATTTAACATGGTCCAGTTGCAGTTGTATCACTAGTGTTGTGTGAGTGGGATCAGTTAACTCACATTAATTGAGTCAAAATCAATTTAACTAGCTCTAAGTGATTGATGAGCTAGTGGAAGATCAAGTGAATTAAAATAGATTTAATTCACAAGTACTGATCTACCAAGTAACTCATGATTCATTATTAATATCTCCATGCATGTTAATTCTGATGGAGACCTAGTTGAGACAAAGGTTAAATATAAGTAAACTATCAGTTGTATTTTTGACGATCTTCTCAGGTGCAGTTATAAAATCAGAGGAAGGCTCCATAGGGATTTCATAGTCAATAAAAAATAATTATTCTATTTAATACGGATTAATTTCCTAGGGATTGCATGAGCAAGGCTAGGCTAAGTAAGGGCCGAATTTGCTAAGTGTTGGTCAATTTTGAATAAGAATTGCTAGACAGTTTTTTAGTAGGATCAAAATGAGATAGTCAAGATAGTGCAGGATTTTCTCAGTGTTAGAAAGCATTGTATTGTTTCATGATTCTTTGACTATGTACAATATATGAAAGAGTGGTTTTGAGCAGGTTCTTTCCCCAAGAACATCTTGTGTTGTGTGATTGATAATTTCCTTTCTCTTACTTGCATGTGATTGAGCGACCATGTTTTATATTCCACAAATATTGTAGAAGGATTTAGTATCTTGTTTTAGTACATTACATGATCAGATTTAATACATTAATATAATGTCTACATGGTATTATAGCTGTGTTAAATATTTTCTACAATATTGAGTTAGATTTTTGTTTGAATTCTTAAGTAGGTTTGCTTGTCAATTTCAACTCATCTTTTCCATATTCTTCATCATAGATTTGCCAATGATTGTTTCACAAAAAGGTATTTTTATTTTAGGTTCAAGTATCAAAAAAAAGGAGAAATTCATCAGCACCATTAGCTTCATTTCTCACCCTTCATCTGCCTTCTTTCAACCAAATCACCTCTAGCCCTATTTTTGAGATTTTCACCTTCACATCGTGAGCAGACCTAGAAGTGAAAGATGGGATTTGAAAGAGGTTTTGAGCTTTATCAAAGGATTTGAAACCATCCATACATCCAAGTTCACCTTCATTTCAACTCCCCTACACTTTTTCCCACCATTTTTAGTCTCAGACTTCCCTTGGCCAGTTTCTTGTAGCAATTCAGGACTTTCCTATAGTACTTAAGAAAACCTGTAGCAGACCCTGTAGGAACACTATTTGGCCTCTCCTTCAACCTAGAAACCATCCTCCACCTAATATAGACCGACGATAACCATCAAGACACCTTCAACCTTGCATCCATGAGTCCAAGACCTTCCTAAGCCACCTTAGCGCCTTCTCCTTTTCCTGAAAAAAAAAGTATTTACAATCATAGTTAGGTCATTACTATATGCATGATTAAAATCATGATAGTTAAATCATGAAGAAGTTAGGGTGTGCCTATCCATTTGGCCAAGTAATGTGCGTAATATATTAGTCTTCTTTCTGCAATTTCAATTCATCACTTTACTGCATGAATGTTTCCTAGTTTGCTTCTATTTCTTTCCATAGCCTACATTGTAGATTCATTTCTTTGCAAAATAGATAGATGTATATTATTTCTTTAGAATATTCCTCTAATTATTGATAGAGTATTGTTTTTTAGTTTCTTTTATTTCTAGGCCTAATTCTGAAGTGTGACATACTTCACTCAAAAGCCCTAGAAATAACACTCTTTTGTAGGACTTAGAAGAGGATGATATGAGTAGAATGCATTTGTTGTGTATATAGCATTGTCACCTCCATGTTTGTACAAAACCTCGTGTTGAAAAATTAAATTAGAGTAGCCTCTGGGACTTGCGGCACTCTTGGTGCAATACCATGGCTCGCCACTTTTTGGTGTCGTTGTCAGCAAGGTGTCTAAGTAGATTATTTGATTCTGTTTTAGCATTACTTTCTACTTTTATTTTACATGCAGTTTCAAAAATATTGAAAAAAAAAATGATTTTCATGCCTCGTAGGAGTAATGATAATCAAGGAAAAGTTTTACCAAAATCCCCCACATCCCCACATAGTCCCCTTCACTCTTCTTCGGTGACTATGAAGCTAAACACACCATAGGTGATCCTTTTGAAAACTTTGAAGAACCTATTGGAGAAGAAGAGGAACATGTTTAACCATAGGAACTTGCTTCACCAATTCAAGCCATGGTTAAAACAGGAACCGAAAGGGTCTTTCCCATTAGAGAGATAGATGGGGAAACTAAAATGAAAATCATCAATCCCTTAGCCCTTCCATATCTCTATGGAATTACCTCTAAGGACCTTGAAACCTTCATGTTTGAATTTTTTGTTGTTTATAGGACTTATTACTATGCGTCAGACGATAAAAATTTGAACCTATTCCCATCTACCCTCAAGGATGTAGTCTTGTGTTGGTTCATGGCTCATCCTAGGAACAACATAACTTCCTGGGCAGAGTCGCAAGAGGCCTTCAAAAAAAAGTACAGGGACTACAGCAGATCAAAGGAAACTAAAGAGGAAATATTTAGGATGATTCTAGGGCCTGATGAATCCCTAGAAGATTATGAGGAAATATTCCAGTTAAATTGCAACAGAGCCAACTTTGCCCTTGATCCCATATCACTTAAACTATTACTTCTCTGAGGGATTATAGAGGAGGTGATAGAAACCCTCAATATGCTATCAGGAGGAGATATATACCATTTACCTTATGAGTAAATCAAAACTGTCTTCATGAACCATTATAGGGTAGTTAGGAATAAAGGTAGAGCTAGCGATAGTCTAACCAATACCCCTTCCTCCTCCACCTCCATCAAGCATGAGATTGGAAATATGTTGGAGGACTTCAAGAGTGATATGTTGCACACCTTTGCTTTGTACATGGACACAATGTAGATCAAGAGGAATTAGGAGGAATCATAAAGATCTTTGGCTATTTTCTACCCTAGATTTTCTAAAAGACATCGTAAAAATTAATTTCAATTAAATGTCATAGAGGTTTTCTTAGTCTATGAAGAGAATCATGCCATAGAAAATTTTCCCTCCTTACATGGGCTTAATACTGTATATCAAGGTGGGGGATTAAGACCGAAGCAACTCTGTTTCATAAATCATAGAAGGCCTCAAGGCCCTTAGTCATATCAGAAGGATATGCAAGGTGCACCTTATTCCTATTGTCACAAAAATTAGAATACACCAATGTTGTCTTGGTAAAACTCCACTCCTCCATCATGGCCTACACCTACCACTTGTCCTTACAACCCTTCATATCATCTTCAGCTAGCAAACCAACGATTTCAGTAGTATTTTCCTCAACCACCTCAGTGGAGCAACCAATCACAAGGGTGGAGGCCTCAACATAATCAACTACCTCCTCTACTCCCTCCACCCTAACCTCAACCTAAAATCACTCATTCTACTCCACCCAAGCTGCCTCAAATTCCCGCATAGCCTAATCCGAACCCGAACAACAAGCAGGCACATTAGGTTTACAGTGGAGAGACATATTATCGAGCTTATGCTATGAAGATACATGAGATTAATCTCAGGTCAGGAATAGTAATCTCAGAAAACCATCCTCCATCTCCACTTGAAGAGTTTGAGGAGGAAAAGGAAGAAAATAACACTCAAATCCAACAACCTCATTTTCGTGAGTGCTTCATCCACTCTAGTCAGCACACCCCAGAGGAAACTGAACTTATGGGAGAGTTGAAAATTTTGTGTGTGAAAATAACCCTTCTCCATTCCATTAAGGATGTCCATATTTAAAATAGGCTCATCAAGGAAAAATTATTTAAGAAACCTAGGATAAAGAAGAAAGATACTCCCACAATTAATGTAGTAGGACAATTTTCTGACTTAATGTTGGGAAGGGTGATCTTCTCAAAGTACCTGGACCCTAGTATTCCAATTGTAGATGTGAACATATATGGTTTCATAGTCCCCAATACTCTAATATATCTCGAGGCTGCCTTAAACTCAACCTCCAAGGGACTTTGAGAAAAACCACAACTGTTCTGCAACTTGCAGATCGGTCCACAGTAGCTTTGGAAGAAATTTTAGAGGATGTTATGTTTCAATTGACTCTTGGGATTACTCTACAGATGTTCTGGTTCTCCAACCAAAAACCAATTTCAATGGATATCCTCTCATTTTAAGGAGACCTTAGTTAGCCACTACCGATGCTTATATCAGTTGTCTAGTCGGAAACATGACTATCAAGAATGGTCCCTTGTCTAAAAAATTGGTATTATATCCTACAACCCAACCTTCCATTGACCATGATCTACCTTTATGGTTGGAGGAAGAAGAATATGAAGATGAAGTATACAGCACTACACCCTACCCCATTTCTACGATAGATATTGTTCATATAACAGGAGGGGAAAGCTTGATGAAGATTTATTCATCGACAAAATCATTCAGAACCAGACCCCACTGAAATTTCACTTGAAAATATAGTCAAAGAGTCTGAAATCCACCCTAGGATGGAACTGCATGCAGTTGATTCAACCTATGAAACCACCAAGGCTATGGAATTTGGACCGCCAAAATCTCTGATAATTAACTCATCTCTCTTAGATAGAGAAGAAGAGTAGCTATGCCATATTTTCAAAGAAAATGTATATGCATTTGATTGGGACTACAAGGACATAAAAGGGGTGCATCCCTTGGTGTGCACACATCATATTTAAATTAAATAAGGGTGCAAGCCTATGTTCCAACCCTAAAGAAGGATGAAGCCAACTCTAAAGGGCATAGTGAAGGAAGAACTGCATAAATTATTGGGTGTAGGTTTCATCTATTCTATATCAGATAGTGAGTGGGTATCTCCTATCATATTAGTCCTGAATAAGAACTGAAAATGGAGAATTTATGTTGATTATCAGGAACTCAACAAAGCCACCAAGAAGGACCGTTTCCATTTTCCCTTTATATATCAAGTTATGGATGGCCTTGTAGGGAAAAAATATTTTCTTTCTAGATTGGTTCAGTGGGTATAAGAAGATCCAAATTAGCCCTGAAGACTAGGACAATACCACTTTCACATGTGCTTGGGGTGCCTTCACTTATAGATTCCTAGCCTTTGGGTTGTGCAATACCCCAACTACTTTCCAAAGAGATTTCTTGAGCATTTGTTGTGAGCTAGTCCATGAATTGGTTGAAATATGCATGGAAAATTTCACACCTTATGGGGATGACTTCCAAGAAGCTCTCTCCAATTTGGGAAAAGTTTTGAGAAGGTGCATTGAAATGCATCTTTACCTGATCCTAGAAAAGTGTGAATTCTTAAAAATAGAAGGAGTAGTATTGGGCCACTCAATATCACAAGAAAGAATATAAGTGTACCTGAACAAAATCACCATCATCAAAAGAGTGCTTTCTCCTCACAAGCAGAGAGATGTGAGAAGTTTCTTAGGTTTAGATGGTTACTACAAAAGGTTCATCAAAGACTTCAAAAACTTGGCTTCACCATTATTTGGTTTGTTGGCCAGAGATTCTGAGTTTACCTGGTCCATTCTCTATTGAGAATATTTTGAGATCATTAAGGAAAATTTGACTACTGCGCCCATTCTCCAATGTCCAAATTGGGCTTTTCCCTTCCACATCCAAACAAATGTATCAGACAAAGTTGTGTGATCAACCTTTGGAATTTAAAAGAAAAATTACTTAATGAAATCTATTTCATTAGTAAGAACTTATCCAAGGTTGAACTCAATTATACTGTGATAGAAAAGTAAATTTTAGCCATTGTCCATGATTTAAAAAGTATTAGACATTATATTATTGGTTATCAAACCTTTGTGAAAAATCAACATGCAACCATCAAATATTTAATGAATAAACCTGATGTTAAGGCTATACTAATTATATTATTGTTGTTATTACAATAGTTTCACCTAACCATTGTTGATAAACCTGGGAAGGAGAATATAGTTGCAGATTTTTTATCCAGGTTACCTCTACCTATAGATGAGGAAGGAATGGTGGATTACCAGCTTTCAAATGAACACCTATCTTCTATCTCACAACCCTCTCTGTGTTTTTTGACATAGCTAACTAATTGGTGTCTGATATGTTCCCTTCATACCTCTAATCCATGTATAAGAGCAAGATCATTAGAAAAAGCACCCCTTTCAACTGAATCGGTGGAAATCTCTTCAATATGGGCCCTGACAAAATTCTCACGATATGTGTGAGGGAGGAATAATTTTTTGACATCCTCTCTGCATGTCATGATAGTCCTTGTGGGGGCCACCTTGTTTCAAAAATAACAACCTTCAAATATTTGCACGAATGTTACTATTGGCCTCACCTTCACCAAGATGCCAGGAGATACACTAGTAGGTTTGACCAGTGCCAAAGGATGGGGAAACCTGCATAGAGGGATGAGATTCCTTTGCACCCTCAGGTTGATCTAGAACCATTTGAAAAGTGGGGCATGGACTTCATTGCTCCCATTGATCCACCATCCGGGAAGAAGTAGTATATCATAGTATGCACTAGATATCTGACAAAGTGGGCTGAAACAAGGGTTGTAAAGCTAGCAACCGAGAAGGTCGCATAGTTTCTGAGAGAGAATGTGTTCTATAATTTTGGATACCCCAAAGAGGTAGTCGTTAATCAGGGGGCTCAATTCACATCACATCTCATTGAAAATATTATGAGGAGGCACCAGATAAAGAATAATACTTCTACTGCCTACCATCCTCAAGAAAATTTCCAAGTGGAAGTGACCAATAGAACCTTGGAGAATATCCTTAGTAAGGTTGTGAGTAGTTGCAAAAATGATTGGGAGGGCAAGTTGGTAGAAGCCACTTGGGCCTATAATGCCACTTGGAAGACAAAAATAGGGTTCACTCCTTATGACTTGCTCTGTGGGAAGAAAGCTCTACTTTTAATTGAGTTTGAGTTCAACACCTTGAGGATGGAAACTGAGTTAGACCTAGATATCACAAAGGCCCAACAAGAAATATTGCTGCAATTAAATGGTTTGGATGAATTTGGGATGAAGTCTCTCCTTCACATAGAAGTTATTTTAGCTACAAAGGAAGGTTTTGCATGACAAGCACATTAAGGAGAAGATGTTTCAAGAGGGATATTGGCCGTTGTTATATGACTCAAGGTTCAAGGATTTCAAAGGAAAATTAATGAAAAGTTCATTGGGACCTTACAAAGGGGAAAAATTATATGATAATGGTGAAGTTCAGATCAGGACCATAGAACCAAAAGGAAAAAGAAAAATAGAAAAATAATAAATGATACCTATGCAATCACTTGTTTTATGTTTTGCAGGTTGTTGAATAGAGGTCATTTTAGACCCAGAGGTGTATATTTCTTCCTCTCTTCTCTCTCTAATCTTCTTACCCACTCCATGGACAACTCCAACATGAACCCATTCACTCAGTTCTCCTTTTAGGTAGGTAGAAAACTCATTTTTTTCTCCTGACTTTAATTGCTACAAGAAATTTTGTAGTTGCTACAGGGTTACTGTAGTGCTATAAGAAACCCTATAACTTCTATAGGAAACTTATTTTCGAGAAAAGTAGCTCTCGCAAGGGCTTCTAAACTTCAAAAAATACATGATAATTTGTTCTTTTCTTATACCTACCACTCCTAACCCTCACTTCACTCTAAGCATAAGGGTGCATTCTCTAAACCATGTGTTGCGCCACTAGCAACTAGATCAGCTATACCTTGGCATGGGATCTCTACTCTCACCTCTCCATCACTCCAATCATTCCATCACTCCATTTTTAACCTTCATACACCATTTCCCATCATGTCTAAGTAATATGGAGCCCCAAGAAGAAGAAGAGGATGCTACAGAAAGTTGAAAAGTTTCTTGTAGCAAGTCTGTACATGGCATAGCAAGATCAAAATCTTAGGAATAGTTGATGGAAATGGATTCAAAGGACTACCATAAGAATCCATGAGGATGAACACACCATCCAAGGGACCTGAGGAACACCATGCAACACCTGTAAGAAGAAATAACAAATACAAAATTTAAGCAACTCACTCAGAAACAAGTTTCTAACTCAGGGAAAAAAATATGATACCTATGAAATCACTTGTTTTATGTTTTTCAAGTTGTTTATCAGAGGTGGTTTTAGACTCGGAGGAGTAGCTTTCCTCCTCTATTCTCTCTCTCCTCTACTTACCCACTCCATGGAAAACTCCAACATGCACCCATTCACTCATTTCTCCTTTCAGGTAGGTAGAAAACTCATTTTTTTCTCTTGAATGTAATTTCTATAGGAAATTTTGTAGCTGCTACACGATTCTTGTAGTTTAACAAGAAACCCTATAACTACTACAGGAAACTTATTTGTGAGAATATTAGCTCTCTCAAGGGCTTCTAAACTTAAAAAATAGCATGATAATTGGTTTTTTTCCTACATCTACCACTCTTAACCCTCACTTCACTCCAGGCACAAGGATTCATTCTCTAAACCCTATGTTGCATCATTAGCTGCTAAATCACCTATACCTTGGCATGGGATCTCTACCCTCACCTCTCCATCACTCCACCCATTCCATCTCTCCATCCCTAACCTCCATACACCAATTCCCATCATCTCTAAGTAATATGGAGCACCAAGAAGCAATGAAGAAGTTGCTACAGGAAATTAAAAAGTTTCATGTAGCATTCATGTACATGGCACAACAAGATCAAAATCTGAAGAACGATTGATGGAAATGGCTTCAAGGGACCACCAACAGACTCTATGAGAATGAAAACACCATCCAAGTCACCTAAGGACCTCCATGCAGCACCTGCAAGAAGCAAAAAATAAATAAAACGTTAAGCATATCACTCGGAAACAAGCTACTCACTCGGGAAAAAAGAAAAAAAATAAGAAAAATAAGATAGCCATGGTTGTCACCAAACTCCATCTCCCTACACCAAATAATGTCTACAACACACCAGAAATAGGTAGGCTCAAGTATGTCCCTTCACCTCTTGTTATGCACTCATATTGATCAAAGTGATTTAATGTCGAGAATTAGAGAATAAAAAGGCAAAAAGGTGGCGAGTTACCTTTATGACATCTTAACCGAATTTGGCCACCCTCGTAGAGTTAAAGTGGATGAGAAGGTGTACATGCTACCTGGGCAAGTAAAATTAGTCAAGGGTGTATTACCAAGGACAAGGAGGTGATTCTGAGGTAGGGGCAATGATTAATTGGAGTGGGACCAATAGTCCAAAAGTGGAAAACTTGTGACGAGTCCAAGTCATCAATCCGCTCTAAATTCGGTTAAGATGTCATAAAGGTAAGTTTTGGCTCATTATTATCACTTCATTTATAATTTCAAGAGTAGTGGGAGCAAGAGAAGTCAGATGATCCATCGAAGTCGATTTTGCATGCACACCCTGAGCTACACGAAACAGTGAGTGCTACAGGAAACTTCACAGGAGGTTCAACAGTGATAAAAAGAGAAAATTAGAGTCACTCATAGGTGGTATTACCTCCTAATGCCACCATCTCACAAGAAAATACACAGAGGTTAGAGGTAAGTGGTTTCCACCCTCCAGAATTGTAAATTTTCCATGAAATTTATACATAGTCGGTCATAAATTGGAAATTAAGTGGTGAAATCAAGGCAGTCTAAGTTTTTTTGAAACCATAATCTCTAGGGTACAACTTCAAAAATAACTCTCAAATAAAACCATTCAGCTACCTTCCTATCACAACCACAAAATGGGAGGATGATTTAATAGAAGGGAGCACAATGATATCAAAAGAATTAGATCACATCCTCAAGTAATGGAGATTTTCACACTACAAGGAAAAGACCCTCTAGCGAGGTTATAAAGGAGGTTTTTAGTGTTATAAAATTGGTCAAAATTTTCAAAAAAACATTTGCTACAATATATTTTTTTGGTAAGGGAGGTTTTGACGGAGCTACTAATGGAACTTCAACACAACTAAAAAACATTGGGTGGCCAAGGGTTTTTGTGGATTTTTTCCTTATCGGTGCGTGTTTTATGTGTCCACACACTGGTGCATTTTAAACGGTACGCACCGCTGCTATAAAAAAACCAGGAACCAGGATTGGAAAAGAAAAAATCTGAAGCGTTGGGGAATTTACATAAACAACATCCCGGTGCATGTCACCAACAAATCCGCATGGGGTCGATATAAGTTTCATGCACCGATGTTATTCAGATTATAGTTGTAAAGCACCAAGGCATTTAATGAAAACAATACCAGTGTGTTACAAATACGAATGCACCGGTGCATGTGCCTTCTATCTGCCTAATGTGTATGGGTTGTGTACACACCCCAGGTCGTTAAGCTATAAAAATTCATCGACGTGTTAAAGGAAAACCATACCAGTGCATGCAATGCCTATCCACCTGATGCGTATTTGTTAGTGACACACACCGGGTGTTATAATTGGTATTGGTATTTGGTGCGGTTCTCATAGGTCATATTAATGCACTGGTGCACAGTCTCATACACATGCATCGGTGTTCATTTTCTATTTTTTAGAAACAATGAACTGTGACAATGCAATTATTGTGATTTTTTAAATTAATTATTCATCAAAATTCGACACATATATGATAACTATATTCATATCAATTAAATTTTTATTAGTGCATTTGAATGTGATGTTTGGATGATTTTATTATGATTTCGCATCTCTTCATTATAATATTTAATCATCCATATATTTAATCAGTGGTGTAACATTTCACAACGACAATGGAGAACTCAATAGAATAAATTAAAACACACACACACACACACACACACACACACACACACACACACACACATATATATATATATGGGACTTTTTTTCATACAAAATGGAACAGTTATTGGTAACCCTTTTTCTTTCAATTGGGACACTATTTCCATTACATTACAAAATGTCTTATTTCACAGACAAATATTTCAAAAAATACAATGCCTTGCTTTGATATCCGAACATATTGATCATCATTGTTTGCTGGAACTGTTATCACTGCTCGAGCTACTTCCATGACTTGGGTTATTTGGAGGAATGTTTTTTTCATTGTGTTTATTTTTTTCTTCTTATTCAAGTTCCATCTACAAACAGAAAAATAAAGTGTAATGAGTGTATCTACATTGGTGAGAATAATGAAAATTGCAATATTAAATAATATACATCAATGCCAATCGAAAGAAATGTACCATAGAAAGAATTGACACGTGAACTATACACATTCTTTCAGAACTAAATTTCATGCCTTTTTTCAACAATTCTTTTGTTGTTGCAGTTCCATAATTTGTTTCCTGCAAGTTTTATACCCCATAAAAAATCATATATTTAATATAATTAGAAAAAGTGTTATATTAATTATAGACGGAGATAAGTAAAACAAGATAGATGCTTACAATTTCAACAATCAATTTATGATATGCCAACATATATTGACAACCGATATTTAACCCAATGCCAATAAATTCTTCTCATGGTTCTTCTTTATATGTTAGCACTTGTTTGAAGACATTCAATGATGATTGTTGTAAAACAAATTAAAATATACATAAATGAAATCTATTTATGTTGTCATAAGGAAGTAACAATTACTCACAAACTTAGGTATCAACCCTATTCTTCCTTGTCGTCATGTTTTATGTATTGAGTGGGTTCCATTTCTTTTCTTTTATGAAATAAAAAACTTGAAAATTAATATTTAATGCTAAATTATTTATTTATTTTACCTAATCGAAAAATTAAATGATTACATATTACAATGGAAGCACATTGTTGTTGAGATGGCTTCTCATGCGATGAAATTATGCCCATTTCTTTGGCCATCTCCTTGTACACCTTTTTGGACATTCCTACTAGCATATTTCTGATATCAGCTCATTCATTCTTTGAGATTTTCATAATCATCCTGAAAAAATAACATGACAATAAAATATTTAATGTTTATATTGATATATGAAAACTAAATATAACAAAAGTGATATTTATAACTGATTGCTTTGTAGTAATATATACATATAATTCTAGAAAAAAATTTAAAGGAATGTTACTTTTTCAATGCTTCTTTTTTATTTTTGTACGTTTTTGCTATTAAAATTCTTGCATGTCTCATTGACCAATTCTCTGGAAACTCTTTGTGCAGTTTAAGTAAAATTTGGTTCTTATCATCATTGGATTTATTTTTTTAATGCAAGTGGAAAGAACGTCTATACATTTGTTCCACTACATCCCTCAAATTTTTGTAAAAATTTTTCCCACTTTTGTTAACCTCCAGCACCACTCCATATGAGCTAAGGAGCAATTCATTTTCATTTGCATTTTCTATTTTTTTTTTATCTTAGAAAAACATTCCTTTCCTTCATTTTTGGTCCTTATAGAACATTAAACATATCTGAATTAATCGATTATTTGAAACATGTTATTTGATATTTTGAAGTATATTATTAATAAAAATTCAAAAAAGAAACTCATATTGGATCGATAGTATTTTTTTCATTCACTTAATTCATCCTTTTGCAATTTTTCCATCAATATTTTATGCTTTTATGGTCTTAGATCAGAAATAATCTTATCGAGATTTTTCATTTTGTGTCTATGCATGACACACACTAAAAAATACAAATTATGTAAACTTACATATAGTTCAAAAAAAAATAAAAAAATTGTAAATAATTTACAAAGAAGTTGTATTTATTGCTTTTCTATATGTACTATCATTATTTTTATTACTTGAACTCTTTTCAGCCATTTTTTAATCAATATAAAACCTATACAATTCATTAATATATTTTATAAATAAATAACATAATTTTCAGGTAAAAAAAATCAAGAAAACGGTGTGTCTATCTAAAGTAAGAGCCCGATGCGTTTATATTTTTAATCACACTAGTGAAAATTTTTCCACTTAAGCACCGACAATAGGGAAAATAATCAAACAATAATGGTGTTATATGTTATTAAGCGCACCACCACTATAGTAGCAACACAATATGGTTCTCTTTCTCAATAAGAGACATGGTGCGTTATATTAATACATGATCATTGACTAACATAAACATAAATGAATGGAAATTTGTTTTTATCAAACAATGTTTTTTGTCAATATGCACTCGGTGTGTTATACTAAAAGCATGCACTGCTGCGTGATATTAAACAGGGTGCACTGATTAACAAAAGTCATTTTTTTAAAAATCATGCAAGGGTCGACAAGGATTGGGAAACGAATCTGCAAGTGGTCCCATAGGTTAGATGTCAAACACCTATATATATATAGTAATACAAACCCTATAAATCTAAAATGAAAATCCCTAATTGTGAATCTTTTCAGTCACATAAAAAAGAAGCAAGGGTTTAACATAAGAATGAATTTTTTATTTTTTTTTTAATTTTAATTAAATCTAAATAATAATAGAGATTGTAAATGATTTTATTAGTAAAATAAATCATAAAATTTAAAATTTCTACTATGCATGTATTAAATCTAAAAGGAACTCTAAAAAAAATTACTATAGTAAATTTTAACATTTTTACTATACGACGGGGTTTTTGTGTGAATCACTAGATGTTTCAAATTATGATTCTCTAAATAGTGTTGTTGTTAGAAATTATTTTGCTACTCCGTAGTGTTCTCTTTCTCTAGGTATGTCTCTCGTGCAAATCCTTGTCTGAAAAATTTTGCAAGAATAATGAAATAATGAATAGATTTTACTATTTAAAGAACTTTATATGAAATTAGATTTCCAAAAATGATTTTCCGCCCATTTATTAGCTTTCCGCTTTTTTTCTCACTTTATAAAAATAAAGTTGGATTTTTTTTTCCCGATATGCGGTGCGTTTGTTAACTAACCACACAGGTGCGTTTAGTAATAAAGCCGCACCGGTGTGGTTAACAACACATTAGCATCGATAATAATAAATCCTTTTTTAAGGCACCGAAATTACTTTTAGGTATGTACACCAAACTTTGTTGTTGATTTTTCTAAAATACAGGGAGAAAATATAATAATTATATCAAATGGAAAATTCTTCAAAATCCAACTCGTTCCATAATATTTCTCAAATTCCATCGTAGAGTTCTCCCTATCCATCTCCAGACGTAATTACTTCAGATTTTATTTATATTTTCATTATCTAATTGATTTTCTTTTATCCATTTCGATGAGCTGAATAAAATTAATGTATACAAATTTACAGCTTCATGCAGATTCAGAATCAAGTTCAGATGCACAAAATATTCAAACAGTTCCAAAATGTCAGAAACTCTTATGAGGAGCAGGTACTACAACAAGCAATTAGTAGATGAAAATGGACAGCCACTTCACCCTGCCAATTGTAGCATGCCATCTTCTAGCCACAATCCTACGACAATGATGGTAATAACTATATGGTATAATGTATTTATCTCAACATCAAACCAATTAATCATGCATTGACGTGCTTACTAATTGATATCATCGATATTGTACTAATCATGTTCAAATATATTGTTTGGAATTTTTAGGATTCTAGTGATGATGAGCGACCTACCTACCATATTTTTTTGCACCCCACAACAATTTAAAATCGAGGGAAGGTTTAATTAAGAGAAAAACTCAGAGAGGAACGATACCAATAATGGTTGAATCAACCACCAATTCAATTCCTACTACGTCCAGATTCACCAATTAGGAATGACTACAGCGATAGTAATTCTTCATAAGCTGGAAATGGAGGCAATAAAATAGAGGTTGGTATGGATGATTACTTAAGTAATACGACTAACATGGAGACAATGTTGTTAGATGAATTCCAGAACGATGATCAACTAGGGGATGACCACCCCTCTCTTTGGACTTGGAGGTCAGTAAAATTCTACCCAGTTGGGGATAATGATGTTACTGTACAACTTGAAAGAAAATTTTGGCTTGTTGAATGCATGTGTCTCAGAAATTTTGAGGTAATTTACCATCAAGCCCCTTATATTTTGATAAATATGGTCACAGAATCAACATTACAAATGGTCAATTTTATGAATGTTAATAATTATTAGCATTGTACATTTAATATTATCCACCAACTACAGGTTCTTCAAAGATAAGGTTCTTCCGAGTGATAATGTCTTGCCCTGTAGTTGTGAAGATGCAAAGAAATTGTTGAAAATGTTGGGTGTTGAGTACATATCATATCATGCATGTCCAAATGATTGTATTCTATATACAGGAGAATAGGCAGACAAAGAGATATGTCTGAAATGTGGGCATGACAGGTATGATAAATCAAAAAATAACGGTAAATCATGTGGCCCACCTTTTAAGATATTGAGGCACATGCCTATAATCCCAAGGATTCAAAGGCTCTTTCATTGCAAAGAATTAGCTATGTTGCAGGGATGGTATGCCTCACACATAAGTGTGTTGGGAGTTATATGAATCCCAAAAAATTCAATAGCCATGAAGCATATAATGGATACATGGCCCGAAAAATTCAAGGATGAATTAAGAATTATACGGCTCAGCATAGCCATGGATGGCGTCAACCCATATTCCCTCCAGAACACCACCTATTATTTTTTCTCTGTATTAGTAATAAATAAAAATACCCCCATGGTTGTCCTTCAATAATGAACATCTTATGTTGGATCTCATAGTCCCCAGTAGAAGACAAGTAAATAATATGGATGTCTACTTACAACCATAGGTAGATGAATTGAAGGAATTAAGGGATGGGATAAACGTATACGATGTGACAAGACCCATTACAATAGAGACGATTTTTACATTTTATGGCATATGTTCTTACATGAAAAATTATTATCCAGGCTTAGGATTTTTCTCTGCTAAATTACATATTTTTTTATTTTTTTATATGCGTAACAATATTCTTTCACATATTAATTTAATTCGTTGTAATTATTCTGATCTTCATGATATTCTTTAACGTTTCATGCATATTATATACATTAATTTCATAGTACTTGTAACAAAAGGGTACTATGGATGTAAATTTTGTGGACCTTCTCTAAAATCTTGATGGTCCAACGACCTACAAGAGCCTGTGTATGACTTCTCTAGGTTATTCCTCTCATAAGAACACCGTTACAAAAGAGAAAAAAACTTCTTTCAATGGTGAATGAGAGAGAACCCAAAGGCATGCAATAACGACACCAGTTGAATGGCTTATATTATATGAGATAGAGAAGGAGAAGGATTTCATATAAATTTTCGATTCATATGGGGAGCCTATGTTCGATGAACCAGAATTCTTCGACACCTATGTTGAGAAATTTCCCATTGGTATGAAAAGGAAATATATCTTTTATAACCTCCCATATTGGGAGTATCTTAAGATTACTCACTTACTAGATCCCATGCATATATTCAAAAATGCTTCATCTTCTTTATGGAGTCACATATCATCGAAAAAGAGTGACATATTGGATGTTAGGAAAGATCTTATTACTTCAAAACTAAAGAGAAACATTGGCCAAGACAATTAGAAAGTCCAGGAGAGGATGGTCCCTCTAATTGGTATTTCAAAAAGGTGATGTCACATGGATAGTAAAAAAATATGATCATTATTTGGTAAAGGAAGTTATAATGGGTGTGAGGGTGCCATCTTCATGTGGGTCTTCACTACAATGCTTCTTCACTGTGAAATACCATTTGTTGAGGTTGAAATCGCATGACCATTTGAATCTTCTAAGATTACGTATAATGTAAAAATCAAGATTTTATTATTTTTTATATTAATATTTTTATCCCATGGGACCATAAAACATAACTAATTTTGTATGCATGTGTTTACAAATTTGGAGTGTGATTATCCTTTGTTTGTGTGTGGGTGTGTGAAACGTGACTTCCCCCAAGACCTAGGATGTGCCATATCTAAATTATCTGCATTTGTATGTTTGATCACGTCAAAGGAGATTCATGTGGCTAGCATTCCACGGTAGCGTCAAGAGATAGTTGAGATTTTTTGTATGTTTGAGAAGGAACTGTGGACGAGTTTCATGGACTTGTAGGTTCATCTTCTAATCCACATAGTCAAATGACGTTGAACTAGTTGGGGTGGTTTCTTGTCGTTTGATGTTCTTCTTAGAGAGGTACATGAAGAAACTGAAATGTTTTGTTTGACAAAGGGAAAAACCCAAGGGGTCTATGGTAGAGGGGTACATATCATATGATTCTTTCAATTATGCCAGTGATTACATTAAGAAGATCGACAACACACTAGGTATTGTGATTTGGGATGATGCAAGGGACGAATAAAAAAGAGAAGGGGATATTCTCCAAACGAATGGAAAAAATGTGCTTGATAAAGTGTAAGAAACTTATAATTTGTCAAATTTACACAAAGTAAATATTCATGTTGAACTTAGATATAACGTATATTTTGATATCATATGTACTATATGTCAATTTGATTTCATCATCAAATTCATAAATTGAAGCAATTAATAATTTTGTTCTTTCCAATTCCGAAGTGACGCAACCGTGGGTCGCATTGTATGAACAAAAGAGGGTGAAATGTGGCAGGAGATAACTCAGATGGTTGAATGGTAGAAGTGTGCCTTATCCTGATCATTTAAAAGAAAATATGCCAATTATATGCCTCAACAGCTGGGTTGCTCACCAAGTCAGAGAGAAATATGGTGCAACCGGTTGTTACCCGCGTGTTGAAGAGGATGTGTTAAACGTAGGGATTGGGTGCACCAACTTGGTAATAATATATTTATGTACATTTTTAACTTAATAATGCACCTTTGAAATGTAACATCTATATTTTATACTTTAACAGTTGGGTTGTTAGACACATGAAATTATGATTTTTTAACTTTTTTATAGGTGCATTTGTTCCCATATATGTGGGAATATGGACACCATTTTCATACATAAAATGTCGATGATGGACACATGACACAATATTGTGGAGTGGAAGTTGATTTCGATCAATCTAGTCGAGCTAGCCACCATGATCAAAACCTAGTATGAGGGATGTTAGTTTATGTTGGAAACTTACAAGAGATCATTGAAGTGGATTTCTCTTCTTTCCAATGTGTTATTTTTAGGTGCAAGCGGTGGGACACCTTTGATTGAAAAAATGTAAAGGAATATTGCAATAGTAGGCTAATATGTTTCAACTCTAGAAAGATGTGGGATGAAGCTAAGGAGCCTTATGTTTTCCCCAAACATTGCAACCAAGTGTTTTTTTACCCATATGTGTTAGATAGGGATTGGTGGCTCATATTGAGACATGACCCTAGATCAAGACATATTTTTTAGAACAATAGTGTTATCATGCCAAGCGAGCCGGAAGATAATGAGGGTGATGATAACAGAGAGTGATATGGTACATGTGTTATTTCATCATTTATACTATTTAAGATGAGTTTTTATAAATAAGAGGACTTAACCTTATAACTAAGACTCATTTTTTCCTAACATTATAATGTATTTTGAATTAATTGGTTTGCATTGTGTTAATGTTAAAATCATTTCACTTGATAATTTGAAATTATGTTGATCTTGAAAGCAAGGAACTGTATCAAGTTATTTTATTTATGTCAATTCCTCATATAATGTAACTACTTGATTTCCTTAAATGGGTTTTCACTATATCATTACTTAAATAAATGCACCCTATATATATATATATATATATATATATATATATATATATATCTTCAAAATTTTTAAAAATGTATCAATTTACACTGTTATTTTTTGTATGTAAGATCATAATAAAATAATGATAATTCTAAAAATGAGTTTATTTGCATTATTTTCTAAACTTTATTATGTTACAAAAATTCATATTATTCTACATTTATTATTTTAAAATTATTTTTATTCTTACAAATTTACAAATTTACAAATTTACTATTATACAGTTATGGTGATTTAAAAATTTTTACAGTATACATTTTACAATTTTACGATGATTCAATTTTACAATAGTTATGGTTCAAATTTGACAATTAATTTACAATTTTACAATTTTACAAAGTTATAAATTTTATAATTTAATACAATTGAATAATGAGAGTACATACAATTACAATTTCACAATTTGACAATACAATTACAATTTTACATACAATTACAATTACAATATTACAATTTTACATACCATTACAATTACAATTTTACAATTATACATAAAATTACAATTACAATTTTACATTCTTACATACAATTAGAATTATAAGTTTACAATTTTACATATAGTTACAATTAAAATTAAAGTTTTACAATTGTACATACAATTACAATTACAATTATAATTTTACGATTTTACAATTACCAATACATATTATTTAATAAATATCATGATTTAATATTAAAAATAAACATCACGATCATGATAATCATCATACAAACATCATATTCTAAAATACACATTCAAATTCGCTAACATCATCTAATCATCGTGACCATGATCATCTAACAAAACACAAGCATTGCATAACATCATCACAACACAAACATCAAATTTACATCTCATGTCAAATAAATGCTATAACATACACATCTATCTGCAAGCACATTAAATGAACACATCTTACATGAACTAACAATATACACATCATGATGAACACCAACATGTAAATTAAGTACATCAACATGAACATAAAATACATGCACCATATATATATATATATATATATATATATATATATATATATATATATATATATATATATATATATATATATATATATATATATATATATATAATTGTATAATGTCAAAAATATACAATTGTAATAGAACTGCATATAAATGTCAAATATATGGAGGTACATCAATATTATAACTAATGGAGGCCTGCTTAGTTGATGGTGCCTGCTCAGATGGACGTGCATGCTCAAAAGGTGCCTAATCAGATGGTGTCTGCTCATGAGGTGCTTGCTCAGATGGTGCCTACTCAGAAGATTTCTGCATAGGACTAGAGGTTGGCTGCTCATCTCTGTGAGGTGAAGGAGGAGGAGGTGGAGTACTATAATAATCACTCCCCTCATGATCATGCTCATCTAAGCTATTGTGTCGCACATCTCAATGGCGCATATCCCTCCTAGCCACCAATATCCTGGAAGCTCCGAAGATATGACGCATAAGGCTCATCATATCATGGAGCATGTCCCTCCAGAGCTATGTGAGTGTATGATCTACTTGGATGTGTCTGATAGTCGCAGGGTGGACTCCCTCATCAATGAGGAGTATACATAGTCATTCGCCCAACTCCATCCTTCATCGAATGTATGCCTTATGCCGCATGCCCATGGGTATCTGCACTCGAGGAGGTCTCTCACCCTCAGTGGCCTCCGCCATCTCCTCGTCATCTACAAGATCATATGGTGGGGGTGGACACATGTCCCCAACAAATGGATTAATTTCTAAAAAATATATAGTACACAACAATAATTAGAAATTTTCATTAAACAATTTAATAAAACAAGTAAAAAAACGTGTTAGAATACATTTATTTCTAATTAATTAAGACAATAAAAGGAAACTACATTAATTTAAATAAAACACTAATATTACATCTAGCATCTAGTGGTTCATCCTATGTGAAGAGGATGTTGGTACACTATTGACAATCCAACCCCTCGTAAGTACACAACACCATCATGAACATGTGATCATCCACACTGGCTAGTAGCTCAAGTGCATCACTAGAAATCATGCCCGGATACTCCTATAGGCCTCTCTTAGGCATCATCTCACCCCACATGTGCATTTGTACCTGTATCATCGGCCTACAAGGCTGACAGAAAAAGGTAGGCCTCGTCTCTGGAAATCTCTCAAAAAATAAACAAAACAACTCTGAAGCAAAAGGGAAGGTCAACCTCCCACGTTCCTGAGAATGAAATCTATATAAGGCTATAAAAAACTGCCGCAAAAAAATGGTAGACCATCTACCAAGTCGTGGCCTTTGGAATAAAGAATAAACATAAAATAAAAGAGGGCAAATAATGTGCTACCCTTCACTGGTATAATGTGAAATGGTGGTCAGTAATATTGAGAGGCACCTAACCTCCTATGGACCAAAAGAAGCAATCCATATTTGTCCACCAGACACCTAAAAATATCCAAAAGAAAGCATACCATCCCTGATGTATCTTTTGGAGTACACCAACTGACTCCCTACTATATAACTGACGAGGACATCAGGGAACTGGGGCAAATCCTCCCCTCTCCTACATAGACCAGTAATAAAATAAATGTCCTCCTCAGTGGGTTAGTACCACTGGTCAGGACCGACATGGAAAGCCTATTAGTAGGAGTCCCACCTATAGATCAACTATACTTATAAGACAGTGTGCCCCTTTAGGGATTTAGCCTCCTCGTAGAACCTAAGGAGGCCACCTCCCTTAAGAGAAATTAGGTGTGTGGCGTAATATGGTGACGGTAAAAAATTCTCTCGCTCTCCCTACCTCCCACTGTTGTATCATGTTATAATTGTCATCCCTCTGCTCTTTTTATTGTCTTTCCTCTCTCTGTTGACGTCACTAAATGATTCACATATTAAATACATCGTACTCCCTCATACATAAAACCTAAATTTTTTTATTAAATGGAAAATGTATTTACAAATATATAAATATTACTTTTATCAAAAAAATAAGAAGAAAAAAAAAAATTGTTGCGCCACAAAAATAGTCACGTACAGCCAACGATGTGTACATGTATATCACGTAGTGTCCATGGTGCACATAAAAAAACTTGACACACCATAAAAAGAAAAAATTACTTAAATAAATTTTATAGGCGGTGTGTTGACAAAACATATCCACCCCGAGTCGTTTGTTATAGCGCAATGCACCACTAGTTTGCAATATTTTACTACTGGTAGTGCGGTACCAAACACACACTGCCCTAGTGCGGTATGTTTAATTGATGCACCGCACATTAGGTGTGTTCCTGTAATATCGATGCATCAGGCCATTATGTTTGTTTTTACATAATTCCTGATGCGTTATGATAAACTAATACACCCTGTAAATAAATTGTTATTTAGAAAAAAAATTAAATTATCGGTGTGGCCAGAAACCGACAGACACCACACTATTTTATTGTTATTGCTGTGCACTTTTTCTCAGTACCGGACCGGGCTATCACATTAACCACCTAGTGAACTTTTTGTTAACACCATTCACAGCGTGACCTGTAAATTTACAGGGAGCACTAGTGTTAGTGTGAATTATAATTGCAAGCGTACGAAAAAATATCACTTTAGTTGTGCATAACAAAAAAACCCTAACATCAAAGATGGTTGTCAATTTCCTTAGATCTACAGTTATTTGACCAATTTAAATGCTACAAAATCCATATTTATGTAGTTAAAGACATTAAACAGCAAATAAAAGTAACATTTGTTCCATGCATCAAATAGACAAGAGAATAACATTTTTAAAGAATTTTGTATTTATGACACCTGGGAAGGGAACATAGAAAGATGTTACCAGTCCCCCTCATTGGGATGGGTTTTTGTATGTCCTCAGTGCTTCAGATCTCAGATATCTCTCTCTTGATGGTGTAGAAAACTTAGACAAAAATGGAACTCAAAGGGAGCTCACAAGAAAAAATATAGAAAAATATGATAATGATGGAGGATCAAATTCAAACCAAAAGTATAGATCTAGAGTGATATTTAGGAAACAAAATGTAGTGAATGAATGGAAGAACCCTTCTATTTATAACAAAATATTGAGTTAGTCTAGATATTGGTGCATAATTAAAATATTATTAACCAAATCTAGATCCAACTTTTATGGAATATTTTATTATCTTAGTTGGATGGAAAAATAATTTGAATTTGGTCAAATCCCTTTATTTGTAAATAATAAAAAATAAATGATTTGTTTATTATTTTAAGAATATGGTTGAGTAATAATTAAATAAATAGTGATTTATTCAATTATTTATAGATGATTTAGTCAAATTTAACAAGGTATTATTTATATAATGTTTAAATAATTATTCCTAGAAAATAATAAGATAAATAATGATTTATCTAATTAGTTTTCCTGTTTTGGGTTAAATATGACCAGGAATATTAATTAAACTATTGTTCAGTTAATTATCCCTTGACGAAAATTAGACAAATAGGGATTTATTCAATATTTCCTCATGGGGTTTCCTGTTTAGACCATAAAAAAATTAAAAAATTATGGATTACTAAGTTATTTTTCATAGTGAAAGCAATTTTACTTAGGGTAAAATTGGTCTTACATGGTGTACTTTGGTCCATATAATAGTAACTATTTAGATAACCAAAAATTGGCGTAATAGATTGCCCCTCAGCGTGTGAGTGTTAGGAGCTAATCGTATGACCAAAGTACATTGTAAGAACTCAATCACTAGACACCGAAGGGGGAGTTAGAGGCAGAGAAATATAAGGTACACTAAAGCACTAGAGGACATGACCATGAGGAGGCGAGACTTACAGGTGCAAAAAATCTCTTTTATGAGTGAGTACTTGTTCTACCTAAGGCGAGGGAGGCATACCTATGGCTGCTGAGATAACAAAGTACAAAGGATAATGCGTCTAGTAAACAAGGGACCGAAATATATAGTACATGTTGCCATAAACATGAGCTAGATAGAGACATGATAATGGATCCCACATACATATTGTGCCTGGGACAACAACCAAGACTTATACAATTATACCTAAGTACATGAGATATAAGTACAACCAAAGAGGCCCTGTAAAATAGGGAAGGGCTTTGAAAATCTGAATGATACATGAAAAATAAAGAGGCGCTACAAGCGGCAGAGGCCAAAACCATCAAATATATGGATCTGCATCCAAGCCTATAGTAGAGAGGTCATCCAAGCATGTGGGGGGCTACCTTAAGGGCCACCCCTCATGAGGTCTAAAATGTCTCACACACACCTAGGAATCATTGGTACAGTCTTCTGCATCACTGAACCACCAAGTATACGAATCTCGATCATGCCGTAAGGAGATGGAGCTGAGAAACAATCAAGCCAAAGTGCAATAAAGAGTCCCTTTGCCTGATCCGAGGCACTGAACAAGAGTGGAATCTTGAACCAAGGTACACCATCCTCTAGACCTGTCTTCTGGAATGAATAAGCTCATGTCGACAGAAGGAGGTCTGCCATAGGTGAGGCAATAAGGGATCCTCAACTAAGGCATGAGATATAATAGTAGAGTGACTGATAGACTGACACCAGGGATAATGGTGGAATGGGGGGGTACACAGTAACGAGCTGATGACTTCCTTTGTTAGAGAATAAAGGGCATGGATGACCTAGCAGCTACGGACTCGACACCAAAGGGGATAGGGGATAGTATGATTGAAGGCCAAAATGTGTGACACAAGAGGAACATAGAAATTTAGGATGGAGGATTATGGCGGGATACAAAGGGACTCGAGATAGACTCCTTGGATGTGATGATGACTCAAATTGAATGCTCTAAACAAGGTCGACTCGATGATTCTACCACACAAAACAGGCCTAGTGGGGACCATATAAACATGAGTACAAGATGGTTACTCACAACAGAAATCGACAAGAGGATGGAAAATTATGAATGAAAAGTGGTGCCCCAAGTACAAGTGTTGCAGGTGAAGAAATTTGATTTTGAGGAGTGGTGAAGTGACCTTTCTTGGAGAAAATGTGTCGAGGTGAAGTATAAAATTACAAAAAACTAAAGGATACCCATTTGAGAGCTCAATGAGAACATTCCAACAGTGCTAATGGTGTGTAAAACTGAGATATTGTTTGGTCAAAACTTATGAAAGAAAAATCTGGAGTTTCTATTTTAATAAAGCATTTTCCCTCCAATTTGATTCATTTGCAATTATAGTTTTTATGAATGTAGAGAGGAGAAAAGGCCCTAATTCTTGTGGTGATCGTAGCAGACAAACCGACCATTGGAATAAAGATCCTTTAGTTGCAGGTAAGAGGCCTAACCCTACTCTTTCAACTCAGGGGATTAAAGTTTTAGATTAGGCACCCATAACTTAGGGACAGACCAGGTCACACTTTTTGGGGTCTTTTCTACGACCTATGTAGCAAATACTAGGCAGAAAACTGTGACCTATCCCACGAAGTGACCTAAAAAGTGTGACGTATCAGAGAAAAGGGTTTTCAGTGTTATTTTTGGCTGAGTGCTGGAATTTTTATGGTTGAAGGATATGGGTGCCCCCAAGCATGTTATGGCCATGCCAAATGTATTTAGAAAAGGGGAATCTAAACACATTTTAATGAAGTGGTTCACCATTTGTTTTCGTTATGGTTATGTAGTTCGAGAAAGGGAATGGAGGATTACCAATATCTTTTGGTACTACATATATGAAGCAAATGGAATATTTTTTTGGGTTGGCATACATGGTGTTACTATCCCAAAGAGTGGATTTGGAGATAATGAACTGGTGCTCTCCTAGAAAACCCATAGGTTGGTCAACAAAAATTTCTATGGGATTGAGTTGTTGATGTAAGAGGAAGGAATGATAAGGGAGATCATCCCTTGAGTGATATGAAGTGATATTGGACTCTAGAGGTTCTTACAAATGAGAATGAAAGATGGTATTAGAGTCGACAGAACCATATGCACTATGAAGGTTGTGGAGAATTTCTTCTGCTGGACTCTCAAATATGGATTCCCCCTTACCAAAACATTGTGTGTCAATGTAATTACCACAAGGTGTATGTGGTTCAAATGTATGGTTTCGATGTAAGGGGGGATAGATAAAGTCAGGGGTGGTGATTGCTTCCATAATGTCGTCATCGTAATAGAATATGGGGTGGCTAGTAGAAGAAAAACCACCTCACGCGATGAAGCTACCTCATCATGATAAGAGAAGTTCAAATGGGAATCATCACACAGAGTGACCAAAAAACAAGTAGATTAAGGATCCACCAATGTTGAGCCAAGGGTGATCACTGAATGGAGGTCAGGCGAGATAGAAGGGGAAGTCCCAGAGGTGTCTTCCACCATGGATCTCATAGATGATGACAGGTAGTGGACAGTGGCCGAAGACTCTATCATCTCAACATCGGGAGGGGGAATGTTAATGGGAGTGGATGTGTCCTCTATTTTTGCCGAAACAAAATGCATAAGGCATAAATGGACTCGTTGCGATCGGCGTCGAGTCGGAGAACTATCGTTAGAGCGGTGCGGAAGTCAGCAAGGTAGGGACAAATGTGAGTATACTAGCCATGGAAATCACACAAGGCACAAGGGTGATTTGTGTGAAAATACTTGAGTTTCGAGACTGAATTGGGTATAGTTACATAGACCTCTAGGATATCAGACTCTGGAAATGCTTCGTTAACCATGGGATTGACGTGAGCAATTCAGGACAATGATGGTTTGCATGACCGATAACATCACACAAAGCACATAGAGGGGTACGCTTTGGAGGATGAGGAGGAGCAGTGGTTTTTTTAGCAGTCTTTTCCTTAGGTTCCCTCTTGCAAGCTTTTCCCCCCTCACCCGAAGCTCTCGCAACAGGAGTAGGTTCCTGTTGAGGTGGCTGAGGCATAGAAGAAAAGGGAGGGATCATGGGGACCGGTTGAACCAGGGTCAAAGCAGCATAAGGTTTGGACTGACAAGGTGGGATAGTGGCTGGGGGATCAATGTAGCAGACTAGGATCCCTAGGGTCATGTTAGGAAGAGATAAGGTAGCCATAACAGGTACCAAAAATACTCCAGGAGGGGGAACTAGAAATGGTATCTGACCGAAGGGGTAATGGCCAGGCCAGACAGCTCTGAGATGGTTAAGGATAGGAGAAACCATTCCATGAGGGTAGATAGGCTCATGGATACCAGCTGCAGATGAGGGGCCTAGAGGAAGGGTTCCTAAAGGCTGAGTCGAGGTGCTAGGAGCAGGTTGCGGAGGGCGGGGCTGCTGACTAGTCAAACAAGTCCGTTTGAGGTCGGTCTGAGATGATTGAATCATGCAAACTTTCAATGAGCTACGATGAGACATAGGAGAAGAAGGAACAGGGAAAGAACCAAGCATAGAGGAATATTTGTAGACCCCAGGTGAGACATTTGTCAGAGGTTTGACCATCTGTTTATTGGCCACTAAAGAGATGATGGACTCAGGGGAGGTCTGAGACTTCAATTCATAATATGTCAACTGGTCGATGGTGACAATATTTCCAGCGTGAGGAAATCACATCTTGCGGTGGACTACATATGGGATAGAATACATCACATAAGTGTAGCTATGACCCTATAGAATTTTGTAGTCTAAGGGGGAATTAATGACTTCTACATCAATGCAAATATTCTTGCCCACAAGAGTAATAAGACAATTGCGTAACAGGCCTATGGGCTAGGAAGAGTGGCGAACCTGCACTCAGAGGTGATAGTGAAAGGGGAAAAATCAGGAGATCTGATTTTTTTCCAAACCAAAGTGGACATCACACAGGTGTATTCCCCCTCGTCAATGATACAACAGGAGAAGTTGGCATTCTAGATCTTGACAAGGATTTGGAAGGCGACAGAAGCAGGAAGGGGGGGTGGGGATGTTCTGACTGTTCAACATCGAATAAGATAAAAATATCATCTAAAGGATCCACAGTGCCCATGGAATTTTTTATAGCTTTTCATTGTGAAGGGCATGACTAGAGGAGTTCCAACGTTGATATGGAAGCAGGGGATTGCACCAAATCATCTACTATACTATAGGAATGGGCAGCTTTACCAGAAGTAGAATTTTGGCGTAATGGTCCCTTGGGGATCTTGGTATGAACCTCTGCCTTAGGCTGAGGGATCTATAAAGGACCATTGGGTGTCAAAAGAGGCTCTGTGGGACCTGAATAAGGGGGCTCGGGGGCAGACGTAATAGGGGGCTTGTTGTACTGACGGGACCTAGTCTGAAGGTTGAGGTCAGCAATATTGGTTTGGTCAGAGTTCATCATGATAATATGGTAATCAAAGGTACTAGATTGAGGAGGTTGAGTGGCCGCCTGACGTTCAGGGGGTTGGGTAGCCACAAATCCTTGCTAGGGGAAAGGATTAGTAAACACATCCTGCTAGATAGGTGTAGCATGTGGAGGAACTGAAGGGGAGGTTTGTTATCCTCGGGATGCTAATTGAGCTTCCCACATCTACCACATCTAAATAAAAAGAGGACAATTGTGGGTTTAGTTACCATAGACACCGCAACAAGAACAAATTTTTTTCATGCGAATAGGCCTGTCCTGCTTGGGCTGAGTGCCCTGTTGCTGGTTAGTAGTGTTAGGTGTATTCCCTTGGGGATTGGGTCTTGGTTTTGGTTTCCTTTCCTCTTCTTTTTGGAAGTAGGAGGATTAGTCACACCCTACTCTGCATACACTTGACCCTAGGGGCATGGTGGCTACTGTTTCTGGGGTTGAGAAGGAAAGGGAAATTGAGGTGTTAATGTTGGAGGAGCTAGAGCACTAGGTTGTGGGTATGGAGAATAAGGAGTTTGGGAAAATTTGTGGTAAACAGGTTGGGCAAAAGGAGGAGGCATGTTGTATCCTGGATACATACTACCGGGAGGGGGAAAAGTGTTGGAGGTGCTGGTGCCTCCCTAAGGGAAAACATAACCCATGAGAGGATGAGTGTATGGATGAGAAAGGGCTCTAATGATACCATCGGCGGCATGGGATTCCCCAGGTGCGTTGGCACCACCAGGTCTAGGGAGATCAGGTAAGACGATATAAACATAAGCAGACTTTGCGTAGATCAAGCCATATTTCAATGCAATCTGGAGAGTGGCTTCTTTGGTCTGAGGGAAATGAGATGCAACATCTTTGCCAATAACAGGAAAAAGGGATCTGAGAAACCAGTCCATGTAGACATAGTCTTTGAAGGTAGAGCTTGACATAGGCTCTTTCTTCTCCGCCATTCCTGGACATGATCAGATAGGTAGGTCACAGACGATTGACGAAAATAGGTCGAAATTTCGGTAGAGGTGTCATAACGAAGAGGAAGCTAGAAGTAAAACAGAAAATCCCTGGAAAGAATCACAAAATTAGTATGAGAGGAGGAGGAGGCCTAGTCGACATAACACTTAGAAGCTTCTCCAGCAAGCATACACTAGAAAAACTAAAGACAGACACAGTTATCGATTATGGAGTTAGACAAACACCACATGTGGAAAACACGAACATGGTTTGTAGGATCTTCTCCAGCAAGACCTTAAAACCTGGGGATGTCGGAAGGGAGCTTGATTGGCATAGTAGGCCAACCAGGATCATGGTGTATGGGGTCATTGATTAACTGGGTAAAATCGGGAAGACTAAGGCCTGCCATATAAGGGAGCAAGGGAGCAGTTGGGATAGTTCCTGATGCGGTCCCACTAGTAGCATTCCTAGCATTAGGGTTGGGGCTACCACCAGCTTTAGGTCCTGAACCAGACATGGTGAAGGTGACAGGAGGAGAACCAAGGATAGAATAAGAAGGGGAACCCAATGAATGAGAAGCAGAGTCAAAATTGGGACTCGGTGGAGGAAAAACTCGAACCCTACAAAGAGGAGTAAGTATTCCTGCGAGAGACTGAGGATGAAGGCCAAGAAGTCTCTGGGATAAATGCCTTAGGGGCACAATGATCGAAAAAAATACACGGATCACAAAAGGAAGATAGACCAACAACGGCAAGGAGGTGCAAGATTAAATGATTACAATGTCGAAACAAGGGTAGAGAGGTGCAGGATCAATTGATTACAATGTATAGTCTTGGCCTAGCAGTGTAAACCAGGGGCTCTTCACTTAGGGTGTGTGTATGTAATAAGTGTGTTAATTTTAATTAAACCTAGACATGTGTAGAGAAAAAAAGAAAAAAGGTGTTGTATAACTGTAAATAAATCTAAAAATAACAGTGAAGTAAACTGAAATATGACATAAAATAAAAAGCTAACAATGCATCAATTTAAACCTAAGGGGGAGGGCTTCCCAAAAACTAGTCTATGGGTGGGAAAAATCTATTCAAAACACACAATATGGCCAATGGATCTAAAGTCAAGAGGGACATGGATCTAAATATTAGATCTGCTGGAAATAGGTGCAAAAGAATAACAAAAAACCAGATGGAAAAGTGTTGCAAATGAGGTGACGAAACGCTACAACCTGAAGGGAAATAAAGGGGACCCTAGAGAAGGACCAAACAAAACTGAAAATAGGTGTTTTTTATGGATGAATAAAAAATCTGAAATTGATCTGAAAGTATAGGATCAGATCTAAAAAATGGCTAAACACACTGAACTCTCAGACGACCTGCTTCAGCTAAACTCCTCCTAAAAAGGTGGAAGCGTATTGAAGCCCTACGAGGCTTGGTTCCTACTTCGATGAGTAAAATAGAGCAAGTATAGGTAAAAAATTGGTGGAGATGGAGGTGAGACAACTCTGAACAATATCCGAGACAAACCCAGAAAAATCACAGAAAAATTCCCACAAAAATTGTATGTCGCAGTTCCTAACCTATTTTCAACAGAGATCGCAGTTTTCTGGGTGTTCTCTATGCCCTGAAGGTCGAGGTCGTAGGTTTGGACCCAAAAAGTGTGACCTGCACTTCCGGCACTCTCGGGAGCAGGTTTCATATAAACATGTCATCTCAGCTGCGACTAATACCCATCACTTGCACAATAGGCCCATAAACACACGAAAGTTAGAATTTTTACTGTTTTAGGGTTTTAAAAGTTAAAAACAACATCAAGAAAAGAAAAAAAAAATAATCTGAAGAAAAACCATAGGGGTTGAAGCAGCTGGTCATGTAGGGATCTAAAAAATGACAGCGGTCATAATTATAAACCTTTGTGGAGTCGTCAATTGTTAGTGTGAATTCTAATCACAAGCGTACGAAAAAATATCACTTTAGCTATGCATAAAAAACAGCCCTAACATCAAAGATGGCTGTAAATTTCTATATATATACAGTTAGTTCACCAAGATAAATGCTACAATATCCATATCTATGCAGTTAAAGACATTAAACGACAAATAAAAGTAAGAGTTGCTCCATGAATCCAATAGACAAGACAAGAATATTTTTAAAGAATTTTGTATTTATGACACATGGAAAGGGAATATAGAAAGATGTTACCAGTCCCCATCAATATGATGGGTTCTTGTATGTCCTCAGTGCTTCATATCTAAGTTCTCTCTCTCTTGATGGTGTAGAAAACCCAGGCAAAAATGGAACTCAAAGGGAGCTCACACGAAAAAAGATAGAAAAATATGACAATGATGGAGGATCACAGTCAGACCAACAATATAGATCCAGAGTGATCTTCAGGAAAGAAAAGGTAGTGAATGAATGGAAAAACCCTTCTATTTATAACAAAGTATTGATTCAGTCTAGATATTTCTGCATAATTAAAATATTATTTACCAAATCTAGATCCAACTTTTATGGAATATTTTATTATTTTTGTTGGAGGAAAAAAGAATTTGAATTTGGTCAAATTCCTTTATTTGTAAATAATAAATAAATAAATGATTTATTTAATATCTTAAGAATATGGTTGAGTTATAATTAAATAAATAGTTATTTATTCAATTATTTATAAATGATTTAGTCAAATTTAACAAGGAATATTAATTAAATAATGTTTAAATAATTATTCCTAGAAAATAATAAGATAAATAATGATTTATCTAATTAATTTTCCTATTTTGGGTTAAATATCACAAGGAATATTAATTAAACTAATGTTTAATTAATTATCCCTTGAGGAAAATCAAACAAATAGGGATTTATTCAATATTTCCTCATGGGGTTTCCTATTTAGACCATAAACAACTTAATAAATTATGGACCACTCAGTTATTTTTCATAGTGAAAGAAATTTTACTTAGGGTAAAATTGGTCTTACATGGTGTACTTTGGTCCATCTAATAGTGACAGGTCAGATGACCAAAAATTGGTGTAACAAATGGGAACAGTGCGACCCGAACCACTCGAACGCACCGCGCACGGATTTTTTTTCTTTCAAAAAAATAGTGAATTCTAACTCAATTTTAAAAATTAATCTCATAAAAGCTTAAGTTAGTGAGAAACAAGTAAATTACTTGCACATTTGCACGTCTAGGAGGCATCTTTGCAATGGAATACTAGAAACCAAATTTGCCCACCATTTTGCAAAAATTGAAGTCCACACATTGGGCAATGGACAAAAGAAATGCGGGAAATGGGAGCACTGATGGAAAGGTGCCTTAGAGAAGGAAAATTTACACCAGTCCTTGAGATCTCTACAATGCTATAACAAGTAAAAATGAATTTTACGGCTAGTAACTTTTTTCTAAAATTAACCCTTTTTCGGTGCACTCGAGTATGAGACGCATCGGGCGGTTGTATCAATGGCACACTGCACTTCTTTATAGTGTGTTGGATTACTTAGATGCACCAAGCTGGTTTTTATGGAGTGCACATTGTTTCCTTTGAAAAAAACCCTATTTCAGTGCGTCGTTGTACCTAAACCGCACCGGACTATCGTCGTTAGTAAATAGAACCAAAATGCTGAAAACACGTCAGGCTCGCGATATACGACCATCATCGGGTGTGTTATATAAAAATAAACTTATATTTTTAATAGATTAAAACCCTATTTCAGGGCGTTGTATCACCATAAATGCACCAGGGCATCATTATTAGAGTATAGCATCGCAAGGGATATATAGTGAGTCTCTCAGTGTGCCATTTGATAGTATGCACCAGTGAGCTTTATATAAAATGCACTGGTGCATTGTATGTATGAAGTGCACCGTTGTTTTCATAGCACTTAAAAATAAATTTTTAATTCTTCTTTAGACTCTGCTATGCACTAGTGCATCACATATATATCAAGCAGACTAGTGCATGTTAGGATTATAGCCACACCGAAAAAAAACATCCGCAACAACATCCACACGCAAAGCTCCTCTAGTGACCTCCACTACAAATGGATATTTGGGCTGTTTTTATAAGGGCTTCCTCAAAAACATCCTCTAGAGGGTATTTTCCTTGTAGTGTCAGGAACCACCAATTGTTAGGTTACTTTAAGCTCCTCAAGGGCTTTGATGAGGAGATAGCTCAAGAATTTGCAGTGGCCCTGCATTCACACAAAGATGAGAGATCCACCACTATGGTTAGAGGCCTAGATATAACAATTACACTTGAATTAATCAACAGAATCACCAATTTTCCCTAAGGATTCAGGAGGATTAGGGAAGATATGGTGCCCAACATTGTAGCCAAGAAGAGCTTCTTTCTACCAGGAGAACAATTCAGTGAATATTAAAATGGAGTGAGGAGAGAAAGCCTTCCATATCCCTGGGATGAAGTAACCTTCCACATTATGAAATTCATTTCCTGTGAGGGAAAGATACCACTTTAGGTTGATAAATGAACTCATATTTCAAGGAGAACTCCCTCTAGAACAAATATTGAGCATCCCTTATTTCCTCTTACACTCAATCACAGACATGAGAAAAAAGTTGAGGGAAAGGAAGTACCATCATTTGGCTCATCATGGCCTCATTAAGCTGATAGTGAGTGATTCTCTAAGTAGATTGAACCTCCATGTGCATTGGTTCTCATTCATAAACATGGATAGGTAAGCTTTCATACCCACCCAAACTGGACAAACCTCTGCCTTTAATCTTGGAGAGAGGGAAATAGAAGAAGAGGAAGAGGGGGAGTCTGAAGAGACATAAGGGGAAGATAAGGAAGAAGAATAGATGGAGGTTGAAATATAAAACACAAAAATATTAGAACCAAAGAAAGGGAAAGAATAATAAAAAGAGGGAGATGAAACTAAGGAGAAGAACAAAGAGAAGACGGAGGAGGAGGAAATATCGGACCCTCTCATAGGCATTAATACCTCTCCTCAATAGACCAACATATCCCCTGAGATAAAAAAGAAATGAATGGTTTCTACCTTAGACACTTTGAGCAACCAATGAAAGAAAAGAGGAAGATACAAACACCCATGTACTTCAGGACTAGGAAGAGTGCAAGGGTAAGGTAGGGT
Source organism: Pinus albicaulis (assembly GCA_034641835.2). NCBI lineage: Eukaryota > Viridiplantae > Streptophyta > Pinopsida > Pinales > Pinaceae > Pinus > Pinus albicaulis. Next base: position 392,073,529 of record CM076581.1, read on the forward strand.
AAACCAAAAACTCCAACCAAAATCACTATAACTATTCAGGAGTCACCCAAGAAGGATGATGAAGTAAGGATAGAAGAAGGAAAGGTTCAAGAGGTCACTTCACTTGAAATGACACCTGTAACCTACAAGAAAATACATTAATCAGGGTTGGCATCCCATACACATCTACCAACCCCCACAGACCCTCAAAAGAGAGAAAATATGGAGAAACAAGCAAGGGAAGGTTTGCTACAGGAAAAACATAATTTTCTATAGGAAACTTTGTCTTTGCTACAGGAAACTCCAATAGTGCCAAAATCAGAGCAACAAGCCTTGGGGAAGGGAGATAAGACACCCATGGGTGGGAAAGAGGCCCAAGAAGTTGATAAATAAGCACAAGATGAAGGTAAATATCCAAAAGGGGAGGAAGAGAAAGATAAAAAAGGAGCCTACCTCCCCAAAACATGTTCCTAAAGATTTATTAGCACTGTCACACCCTAGCCCTCAGCCAAATATCAGTTCTTACTCTACATTTATTAAAGGGGGTAGATTTATTCCTAAAAAATTTTCATTCCCCTTATTTTACCAGTTAGAAATATAAAGAGAACACACCCATCATTGGATGACAATTGCTACAACATAATGTGTGCATGCCATAGGAATCATGGAGGAAAAGGTAACTGAGTTGGGAAGGGATTTCTCTGATGTTGGGCTCAGAGAATCCTTGTTGAAAGAATAACTTTAGAAAGCCTAGGCAGAGAATGCAAGATTTCAAATTTAGCTTCAATCAAAAGACAAAAAAATGGCCACCATGGCAGATTTGTGCATGGAGGCCGTTCAACACAAATACCCATCAGAATCCTATGCAATCTCCCTCAAAGAAAAGTGGCTCCAATTTCAAATCAAGACACTAGCCTCTCATGGATCCTTACCTTTTCAAAACTGCTGAAATTTAATTTCATTGTGCAACCAATGAAGCATGGCATATAAGGAAAATATGGCATAGTTCTACATGCAAAATCTTGTGTTGACACAATTGAACATTTGGGACCCTAACCCTAGACTGGGAGACATGAAATTGATGGCATTAGCCTCTTGGATGGTTAATGAGGAGGTAAGATTACAAGAAGTAAAGAGGGCAATGAGAAGAGAAAACAGAGAGCCTCTACACATTAGGGCAGAATTATTCATCCCTAGGGGAGTCATCAACAACCATCTCAAGATAGAAAAGGATGCCACACTTGTAGACAAGTACCACAGCACACAAGCACAATCCATTTCCCATTTTGATGATGTTTTTAGGTCGTTGGGAGATGAATGTATAATGACAAATCGAAGGATATTGAATGGCCTCCCATTCAATATTAGGAACATGGAATACCACACCCCAGAGAGATTGAGGAGTGCTCTAGAAAGGACTCCACTATACAAGATGGCTATGCAATAAATGAAAATAGAGTGGCTTGTCTTGAAAATCATTCCACCTTTGTTTTTGGTACTAGCTTATGGGAAAGAACAAGAGGAGGAAAACATTAAATGGGAGGAGGCAGAAAAGAATGTTGGGTTATAATCTCCTAAAGGAACTCCTTCAATTCTTCCTTGGGATGTCAGAGGAGCCTCTAAAGCACTGAAATAGATGGAGAAGCAGGACTAAGTTGATAAGAGGATGAGAAACCATTTGGTAGGGGGGTGATAATGAGCTGCATAATTAGGTATAATTGGAGGGTTTAATTGTCACCTTTTTAGCCTTATTTGTCTCCTTTTCCCACATTTGATTATATTATGGTCATATGTTGCTAGTGTAGATGGTGATTAAGGCTTGTCATACTTTGAATGCCTAATATGGTTTAAATGCAAGAAAATCACGAATATATTCTAGTTTTCTTGAATATTTTACAATTAAAGCTCGAAGTAGATAGCAAGGAGAGATTCTAGTAGGGTGGTCCACCTCCTTATCTCTTGAAGGCATCCAAGCGATCCTTGATATTCCCATCAACAACTCGAAATAAAAGGCAACCAAGCAAGTTGGAGATCAATTGCACCAAATATCCACTTCTCTTGCAGTCAAAGGGGACACGTCACCTAATTTTTAGGGAGCTATTGGTAGATACCCTTTACGCTAAATAGGGTAGAGCAAGAGCTTATTAGGATTCAAATTTTGGAGGAAGATAGTAGACTCTTAGATATTGTAATAGGATTTTGAGACTTTCATGACTATGTAATGAAACTATTTTCTGCAATAAGATGAGTATTCAGATTTTCCTTCATTGATTTAGTTTCATAGGGGTAGGCTTGTGGGTTAGGGCCCAATCCATTGGCCTTATTCTCACTTGTGTATTCATGCTTATTTTTATGCCATTGTAGCTAGTTTTCTTTTTGAGTTTTAGCTAGTTTTTTTACATTTTAATTTACTTCCTTTTAGTTTTCTTCCATTTTATCTTTTATGTAGTTAGGCTTGCATAGATGCTGGTAGAGTAACATATAAACTCAAAAAGTTATGTGTCAAAGCCTCCCTCTCTAATCTCTTTCATTGGAGCTTGAGGAGGGCAGATCTTCACCACAATCCCAAATATTCTCTTTATTTTATGATTTCTTGGAAACAATAGATAGGTTGTTGTAGTGTCATGAACATGTTGAGAATATTGAGTTATATTTATGTTTTAATTCTTAAGTAGTTTTTCTTGTCAAATTCAAATCATATTTTCTATCTTCCTCATCATATATTTGCCAATTTTTATTGCATGAATAGGTATTTTTCTTGAATGTTCAAGTAGCACAACAAATGAGAACTTCACTAGCACCCCTAGCTTCATTTCTCACCCTTCATGGGCCTTATTTCAACCAAATCACCTTCAGCCCTGTTTTTGAGATTTCACCTTCACATCGTGAGAAAACCTAGATGTAAAAGAGGTTATGACATTGGCCAAGGGGTTATCTTCCTTCCATCCATCAAATTTCACCTTCTTTTCACCTCCCCTACACTTTTTCCTGCCATTTTGTCCTTGGACTACCCTTGGCCTGTTTCCTGTAGCAATTCGTGACTTTCCAGTAGCACTATAGGAAACCTCTACCAGACCTTGTAGCAGCACCAGTTGGCCTCTCCATCAGCCCAAAAAATATCCTTCACCTCATCTAGACTAGACATAACAATCAAGAAACCTTCAACCCTGTATCCATGATTCCAAGACCTTCCTAAGCCACCTTAGCACCTTCTCCTTTAGCTAAAAAACAAAGTATTTACAAACATAGTTAGGTGAGGAATAGATGCATGATTAAAAGAATGATCATTAAAGCATGAAGTATTTGGAGTCTTGTTATCCATTTGGCCCAACAATGTGTGATTATATTAGCCTTCTTTCTAAAATTTCAATTCATCACTTTACTTCATGAATGTTGCCTAGTTTGCTTTTATTTCTTTCCATAGCCTAGATTGTAGATTTCTTTATTTTCAAAATAGCTATATGTATCTTCTTGCTTTAGAATAGTCATTTGATTGTTGATAGAGTAATGGCTGAGTCTCTTGTAGTTCTAGGACTAATTCCGAAATGTGGCAGACTTCACTTAGAAACCCTAGAAATAGCACCCTTTCGTAGGACACAAAAGAGGATGACATGAGTAGAATGCATCTGTTGTGTATATAGAATTGTCACCTCCAAGTTTGTACGAACCCCGAGTTGATAAAGTGAAGTAGAGTAGCATCTGGGAGTTGCAACACTCTTGGTGTAATACTAGGGATCACCATCTTCATTCACAGTTCAACATATTACAATTTGATGGAATAACTGAAGGTTAAGGGGTCGCGAATTGGGCTCAAGAAACTAAGGATGTGGTGAAATAGTTTTCTTTGTGGGATATCAAAAGAGGAAGGACGACATTATTCTAGGAGCATTCATGGAATCATTCCACCATTAGAGGAAAATTAGAAGCTACAACCTATTAAATTATTAATGCAAGCCCAAGGAGCCTTTAAAGTGGCAAACTTCGAGAAAATTTTTGATAAGGAGCATGGTTGGAGATAGTAGAAAGAAATAGGAGATTAGCAACACTCTAGGTATTCTCTCACATGGGATGAATTCCATAAAATCATCCATAGTAGAATGATATGATTTTCTTCTAAATATGACATGATGTGATGGAGGAGGAAATAGACTGGATCATTTACTATAAAATAAGTGTACGATGCATTAGCAGATTCTCACTCACAACATGACACTACTTTTTTGAATAGAATTTGGAAATATTGTGGACGGCCCAAAATTTCAACAATTTTATAGCTGGTAGCTTTGGGACATATGTTAACTCGAGACCGCTTGCGAATGAAATTATTTGAAGGCCAATCAAGTTGCATGCTATGTTCACAAGATGAGGAATCGGTATATCATCTACTAATAACTTGTTCTTATGCCAAGAAAATGTGGGAGTTTGTTAAGAAAATATTTAGGTGTTATTTAACCAATTCACCAAACATAAAGACATGGATATATGACATGGAAAAATTTAAACATTCATTGATAATGAGAGTCTGACATTTATTTCTAGGATTTTCTCTATTGAATTTGTTGAAGGAGAGAAATTTAATAATATTTGAAGGAAAACATAGGTATATGTCAATTTTACAGGATATTACACTTAAAAATATCATATAAGTGATGTTGGTGTTTCCTCCCAATTTTTAAGAAGTGCAAGTTGATGATTATGAGGCTCTTATCCTAAAGGAACTCAATATACCATCTAAAATTGTCACTAATTTTCCTTCCATGACTCACAGTAGAGGAATATTCATTGACAATTCCTTCTCCCCTCATCCAAAAAATTTCACTGAATTGAGCTTTGATGGTGCCTCAAAAGGAAACTCTAGAGATGTTGGTTTTGGAGGGGTTTTCCGAGATGCGAATTAATATCACAACCATGCCTATGTTTTTTCTTGTGGAGTGGAAATAAAAAAACGTTGTGGAATTTAGTGCATTGGAGATATATTTTCAAATAGTTGTAACATAAGCGTTTAGGTTGATCCAGATCCATGGTGACTCTCATGTAGTGATTTATTGTATAAGAAAACTCATAATAGGTCATCTGCTAGAGAAAATAATTCATAGTTGGCACCTACAAGAGGTGGTGAGAAATATCAAAGCCTTTTTGATTAATTTTGATTATGTTATTCCCATGCACACACATCAAGAAAGTAATAAGGTGGCAGATTGTTTTTCTAACTAGGGAAGCTCAGAAAGACACATTTCCTTAGACATGATATGGTTGGAATTGAAACGTAGGGAAGGCCTATAGGATGTAAAGCATTGGGTGGAATAGGATAAATACCTAGTTGAATCCAAGTTTCCCGACGAGGGTGATCTCACGACATCAAAATATCCATATCAAAAAGAGGCATGACAATCCCTCTTGATGGGGGGTTTCTGGTGGGAGTAATTATTGGCATGTGAATAGATGGTTTTATGATAGAGGTGTAGACCCTTAAAGATATATATGATCTTTAGACTTGACTCCATAGGGGTTGTGCATGGCATTTCCTTGGTTTTCATAATGGGAGCCACTAACTGAAGTCATTTTTGTACTCACTGCCACGAGATGGGAGATTGGGGTTTTTTTTTCTGTCAATGATTTCATTAAATAATTTCATTTTATATTCCTAGGAATGGATCATCCCTCACATGGCATATTGGATGTGGGAAGGAATTTCTCTGATAGCAAGAGAAAGTTCATTAATCTCCTCACTCTCAGAAAATTCCTTGGGATGGCTAAGACATGGTGTATGAAGTACACTTGGCTTCCTTCATGAGATTTTAAGAGGGCATGGTTCATTCCTAGTACTAGATACATCACGTTCGTATCCATTTATATAAGTTCCACCATGGTCTCAAGGTGGCAGAAAGGAGGTATTTATGTGGTTGATGTCCTTCAACTGCATCGGTTCCGCTATTGTTTGACCACAATCACAGGAGGTATGCGTACACTATTAATTTCTTAGGTAATTTTAGTAGGGTATAATTTTGGTTTGTTGAATATTTGGGTAGTTTTGCATCCCAATGTATTTTGTCATCAAGTCTTAAGTTTTGAACCGGGTGGTCATTTGTCTCACATAGAGTGTCAATGTTCTTTGTGTTATTATTACATAACTCAGGGTCAATTCCCTCCTTTGAGATTGTCATTGCACTTCCCTTGGCGAAATCATAAACCTTCAACCTAATCATAATTTCCTTAATTTAATTACTAGTGTTGGTATGTGGAGTCTAGTACCGAGGTGCCTGTTAGGTCCCCGTAATTTGTTAGATTGGCAAGACCAAATGTATATGGGTAACATCAAACCAGTATTTGGAGTCCTAGCAGCTAGCCTTCCTGGACTCGAAGAGGGCTCTCTCTATGTTTATGTAAAGGATGTAACTTGATAGATTTTTAGGGCTTTGGTTTTAGGCTAGTTATAGGGATTAGGGTTTTCTTGTTTGTTTTTTTGGTTGGTTGAATAATTTGTAAAGGATAATAGGTAGAGTGAGAGAGAATCAATTCATTGGGATATGGAGTCTCCAAAGGTTTTGAAGATTGCAAAAATAGATCAAGGGTGTCTCCTAGGGAAATTTAACAAGGCCAAATGAATCTAAGTAGGTTTTCTGTGGGTGAAATGAACATATATTTGTGAATACAACAAGTTAAGGGGAAATCAAGGATCCTTTAACACACTATGAACAAGGAAAAATCTTTCAATATGATAGTATAACAAAGCATGAAGAGCAATAAAGGATTCTTCAATCAAACAATACTAAGCAAATTTAGAGAGCAGTTAAGGATTCTCTTAACATTACTTGCAAAAAAATAGACCTTTAACATAAAATTGTAGTAAAAAACAAAGAGCATTTAAGAATTCTTTAGCTAAAATTCAAGGACGAAAACATAGAAATCAAAAGGGGAAGGTAGAAGTAGGGTGCCAAGAAGCAAGTCCTATTCTCTATTTCTATCTTTTGATCAAAGAAAACATGAACATAATGAAACTGAATAAAACAAAGAAAAAGTTGGAATACATCACCATCTAACCAATCTTTATTAATCCTAAGAGTGTGCTCAATCCATGGATGCTCAGTCCAAAGCCATCACAAGTCACTGAAAACCAATTTCACCAATAAACTCCAAGTATATATCATATTATGCTTAGAGAATATCCAACCTATATAATGAGGCCTAAATGTTGTATTTAACAAGAAAAGAGGACCAAAACCCTATCTAGGGTTTCCAAAATTTCATAAATACTCATAAATACCATTTATGTCCAAAGAGACCATGCAAGGCCCAAGGCATAAAATATCTAATGAAATAAATGTGAAATAACTTCTAACACCTAAATTTGGAGTGATTTGCCCAAAAAAAACCATAAAATATCTATTTTCCATAAATTAGTGTCTTTTGTTGACTTTTTCACACAAGGGCGCAACAGTGAGGTCCAACGGTCTAATGCCTGCACGGGAAAACTAGGTCACCTTGCAACGAAAGTTTGAAGGCCTTCCCGATGTCAGAATGAGCTCTGTGATGGCTTGTTGGAAAGCCTGTCAAGTCTACCTTCCAAAACACCCCTTGGTTTTATGATTGGACTCAACTAACTTGTTCAAAAACGAAAACTTCCAATGTTTCTAAAGGCGCAGGTCCAGCCCTGAAAACAAGGCATAAAGGTGAAATTTTGCATGTTTGGGCCCTTTTGGAGGACATGTTTTGCTCCAAATGAGCTAAAACTTGGTGAGTGTGATGTCCTTGGTCCAAGAAACCAAAAATATAAATTTTTGCTTCAATGGATGCTCCAATAAAAAGCGTAGCGCCAAGGGTGTTGCACCCTTGGCCCTCAAAATCAGTCAAAAACCAAAATTGTCAAAAACTTGCCAAAATTTGCAATTATCTTCCTCATGGATTTTGGGATGCCTGTAGGGAAGAATCAACTAATATCTCAAGGATTTTCTAGTCTTTGGCCTTCTTGAGAGCTTGAATTTTGGCAAGGGCTCTTTTGAGCTTGGCCCTTGCAATTTGATTTCTCAAGGCATAGTGCTTGGCCATCTTCTTCTGAAGGCTAATGTCCCTTTGTGTCTTCTCTAGCTGATATTCCAAGTGTGTGTTATCTCATTTTGATGTCTTCACTATGGTTTCCATCATGACTATCATCATCATTGATATCCTTGTTGTCCTTATGGCTTTCATGGCTGATCTCATGGCTATTTTCATCTGTCTCCATGCTTTCTACTTTATCACTGATATTCTTGTTGTCCTTATCAGTGTCAGCATCATCATAATCACTATCATCATCCCCACTAATATCATGGCCATCATGATTGCTCCTTGATTCTTCCTCACTTATTTCTGCACTGTTTTTTTCTTCATTATTTTTCTCTACCTCACTAATATATGTTTCACTGATATCAGCCTAAATTTCTTCATCTTCACTGATATCTGCCACCTCTAACCTATTTCTATCATGGCTCATTTTCTCATTGTTTTCTTCATCATTTTCCTCATTTTTATTGACATATACGTCCATGTCTTCTTGACCACTTTCTTCATTTGTGTCATCACTTCCTTCTGCACTGCCCTCATATTCTTCACTGGCTGATTTTTCCTTGTTTGACTCCTCACTGTTTTCCTCTTTGTTGCCAACATCATCACTGCCTTCAGTTTCCATGTTTTATTCCTCATCACTAACCTTTTCCCCTTCATTTTCTTCTACTTCACTGCTTGATTGATCATTACCCTCTCCTTCATGATCACTTGATTGCTCATTGTCACTTACCTCATTGTCTGATGCATTGGGATAGGGTGAGGAAGGAGGGTTGTCTTGAGGTGAAGTTATATGTGTAAGTGGTGAAACATGATCAGCAGGAGATGATGGAGGAGTAAGGATAGGAGGATGAGATTATGAGGGCACACTTTGCTAAGGATGGGGTAGTGGGTTGGTGAACACCTCATGGGAAATGAAAGCCTCCCAAGGAATACCCTTTTGTTTCAATTGATGCATCACAACCATTTTGATGAGAGAGTGGTGAAAGAGGATTTTCATTTGATATGAAGGTTCTCTCTTTTGTACAATATAAGACATCTTGTCAATAATCCTATAGAGATAGTAAGGTAGGTGAAGCATCTTAACCCTAGAAAAGTGCATGAGAAACCTGATGTGATAGGAATAAAGCCTAGAGAACCTTCCCTCACATGTGAAGTGTTTCATAATGACCCTCATAATGGGTACATACCTCTCAATAAAAAGTGAAAAAGGAAATATAGATTTATTGTAGTCTTTGTATCTGGGTTTAAGGAATGCCTCATAGCATATTATGACTAAATTGGCTTGCTTGAACCATTTTTCACCAACACTAGGTATCTTAGTGGCAATATCAATGGCATATTAAGATAGCTCAAAGTTTACCCCTGCAAGGTTGACTTGTTTATCATGTAGTTTAAGGATGAAGAGCCTAGTCAGCTTGGGGTAATTCTGCAACTACTGTACTTTCTCATGAAATTGATAGCAACCCACATTTTCGAATCATGAGACAGTTAGGAGAGATGCATTAAGCCCCATTGTGTTTAGTGGTTGAAACTTGTTAATCCTCCCACCTCTGTGTTGATGCCTTCTTGGCACTTGGCCTTCCTCACCACTATCAATGTTACCTTCCCTCGACATTTTGACAATTTTTCCCTTGAAAACCCTAGCTCTGCTTGTGAAACTGATATGAAAAAGGAATTGGAATGGTGTTGAAAGGGCATCCCTTTACAAGTGAGTGAGAGGGATGAGTGAAGGTGTAAGTATATGACTATATGAGAGGCTATAAAAAACTTGGTGACCTCCCCTTCTGATTTTTGAAAACATTTCTTTACCACACATTGTACTTATGGTAAATGGACATGAATGAAGGCAATGTGTTTGTCATTCTGCCTGTGGTGTAATGGCCAGAGCCTTTAAGATTTGATGGATGACCAACTTCAAATCACTGAAACCACACTAATTTACCCTGGTTTTGACTGAAATTTCCTTATTTGCAGATGATGGAGGCTTAATCAGGGTTTTTACTATGAAACTTAGGTCTTCACTTAGGGTTTCCAATTCCTTAAAAATCATCAAATGCTTGGAGAGGAGGTAGGACATCCACTTACCTTTCAAAATTCTATGAGGACACCTAGTAGGAAATTTGAAGGGTTTTTTGAGTGTTGAACTGGTGTGGAGGTCCTCCTGTCCAAGCACATGGTGCCCAAGTGCAGGATTGTTGAGTTGGGAAAAGGTGTCGTGCCTTGTGCCAGGCGCGCAGCGCCAATGCTTTCTGTCGGGTTTGTCATAGCACGAACCTCCAGGTGCGCATCATCATGTAAATTTTAATGAGGAAAATTCCCAGGCACACAATGCATGACTCCAGGCACGCAACACGGTCCCGAATGCACAACGTTGGGTATACTTGCCCGAATTGACTCAGAAAGGTCACAGTTTTTCTCCTTGACTTCTTTGATGATTTTGCAAGTGCATAATGAGCTACATGAGGAATGAAATTACCTTTTGTAGTCTAAGAAAATAAATTTAATCCCTGCAAACCCACTTTCTAATGTTTTTGAGCCTTTTCATTCTTTTCACTGATGTTTCTTTGTCTTTTTCTCTGTAGGTGATATGAAAATATTTAAGTGACTCTTTTGTTTTCTTATTGATTTCTTTCAACATTTTGATTTTGTAGGTGATATGAAAGAAATTGAAGTGGCTTTCTTTCTGCACCTTGATAGTTGACATCTTCCTTTTGGCCCTTGGGAATTCAAACACATAGGAACACCCTTGAAACTTTTCTTTGGCCTGCACCATGGAATTCAAATCATGCCTTTACCTTCTTTGGCCACTTCTTATTTGTAGGTGCCATAAAATACGGACTTAGCCTTTTTCTGATACCCTTTATATATTTTCTCTTGGAGGTAATGAGACACTTACCTTGGAAAAATTTTGAGATGTTTGTACATAGCAGTAGCTTTAAAAACTTCCCTTTCTCCCACCTTGAAACCTAACACGTCTCTTTTGTTCATTAAGTCATGGTAAGCTTATTAAAACATCTTTGAGAGGTTTTTCTCATAACAACATTGTCAAAACCTTTTCTTGCTTTCATTATGAAGTTTTAATCATGTTTTTACCCTTTTTGACACTTCTGAGTGTGGGAGACTCGAATAAATGTATTTTCCCTTTATCACTGGTCTTCTTTACATCTTCACTCTTTGAGACAGTGAGGCATTTCACCTTGGAAAACTCCAGGATGTCACACACAATAGTCCCTTCAAATCTTCCTTCTACTGTCATCGTGGAGGCTTAACATCATCATTTTACCTCCTTTGACTATCTTCCCAAAATCCTAGGTGTGTGGAATGCTTGAAAACAATTATCAGTGTTGTCTTCTAAGTTCTCTATAGCCATTTCAAGTTCATTCATTTCTATTCAGTTCACCTCACCTTTCTCTCTTTCTTATCAATATTTTCTGATAAAATTCTCTTTATGTTTGGTTTGGGGTGTCTTCTTCAAGTCATTTGCTGCATTGGATCACTTCTTGGTATACTGCTGGAACTTCAAGCTCAAACAACCATATTCTCCTTGAAACCAAATTGCTTCCCTTCTCCTTCCTATGAATGTCTCTATTAAATATCATACCTCTTACCTTACCAACTCTCTGCTGATAGTCATTTTAACACCCCTGCAAAAGTGCCAAAATTCACATTTACCTTTTGCAAATTTTCAACTTGATAAAGTGGTCTTCTTAGGAGATTTTTTTATCTTTCTTAGAAAACCATGTGCTGATCTTATATTACATCCAAGCTAGCTTCTAGCATATTAAAAGTAGTGCTTTAAACACCAATGAAGACCCTATAACCTATGAAAACCTAATGACTTAGTGGGAGGGTTCTTTGACTTGGTCTTTGACTGAAATCTGGTTTGGGATCTTCAAGTGTAAAAACAAAGTATTTGAAAAATGGATGTATTGAAGATCTAAAATCCAATGTACTTGATTTATCTAAAGAGCCTGCAGAGATAGTTTTGAGACCATCAATACTTGAGGAACCTGGTGAACATGGGAAAGAATAGGTTGATTGGTAACCCTAGATGGGGAGTGGAGTGATGGGAAAATGAAAAACAGAGTAACGAGGTTATAAGTGGAAAAATAGGATAGGGATGAGTGGAACAAGACCACACATAGTTTTTTAGGAGTGGAAAGGTGACCATAGAATGGAAAAATGGTAAAATAGTGAAAATTTTGGTATAAGGATAATGAAGGCAGTAATATTTCTAAAACTCACAATATTCAGGAATATTTTTTTTAGAAATCTAGAACCAATATTTAGTCATCTACAGATAGTAAAAATTACTAATGACTAATAGTGGCTCCACTTGGGGAGGGCAGCTCCTTTTCAGGAGGTGTTCAAGACCTTAGAGCTCAAATCTCTCAGTTTTGAAGACCAGTGCCTTACTTGCACTTTGCATATCCTTCTTCTTTCATTTGGTGATGTTCTCTTGAAGATATGATCTCAAAATCAGAGAGACATGTGCACTTCAACCTCATTTATACCTACCCATCATACTTTGCCTAACATTTTTCTTCTCTTTGGTGCACTTGGACTGGCAAACCTGTTAAGCCCCTATATTAATAGTGTAGTCCCTTATTATGTTAGTATAACCCCCCTTATCATTATTTTTGTACCCCTGTAACCCCCATATTGTTATTATTGTGCCCTTACATTATTATTGTTAGGTCGGCTAGGATTACATTGTGGCCCACTAGGATTGCATTATGGCCCCATGGAATCCTATATATAGAAAGGAGGTTTTGTAAATTGTATCATCCAAGAATTTTTCATTTATGTAATGTATTGGAGGTTGCCCCCTCGAAGTGGCTTATTTCTAAGGCGTTGATATCTCTTTTCTTCTATTTTTGGAGCTGGTTACACAACAAAACCCTTGACATTCTTTTATTTTGAAAGCATAAAAAACCATCTACTTGTACCCTTATCACTTCCAAGAGTTTATATTAGGCTAATGAACTCTCTTATTCTCTACCTGGTCTAATCATTTTTCAAGATTAAGCTGTTTGACAAACTTTATTCTCTAACCTACTGACATGAAATTCAGAACATGATCAAACCAGGATTAAGGAATCTGATTTGCCATGGGTTGTTGCATTTGGACAAGTTGCACATAGACATTATTTTTTTACAATAAAAATGTTGAGAATGCAGCAAGATGATGGAGCTTGGTGAAATGAAGTCGCCTTCACCAAGTGGGCCCACAGGCGAATTCTGGCGCAAAGTCTATTTTTAGACTATGTCTATTTTTAGACATATGGAGCATGGTTTGGGGATTCCAGTTTGAGATTCTTGGAGCATTGGTCATGTTGGTAAAAATAGATGAGACTCTATTTTTTAGGTCGAAGAGGTCGAAGGCTATTTTTAGATTGCCTCTCCTAAAAATATGGAAGTCAAATATTATTTACCCTTAATAATATTTGGACTATAAACAGCAGTTTACTCTCTTGGAGCACTTCAGTTCGAGCTACAGAAGTGGCTCATGCATCTGACAGAGGAATCACGTGGTTCCCAAGGGTTTTATGGCATCATGCATGGTTGACTTCAGTGACAGAAGTTTGGAGGAGTTAATGAGACAGCTAGTGGAGTTGTGTTCTGTTTATTTTAGTTGAACTAGTTGAGATTAGTTTAACTAGCTAATAAATTAGTTATGAGTGGAGTGAATTAAATATAATTTAATTCATTAATTAGTAACTCATTATTCAACTCAAGAACACATCAGCTCACTACAGTGCATGATCAGTTCAGTGGAGACCAGTGAAAGAGGTAGATGAAAGGGTGGAGTTAGCTATCAGTTGTGACTATACTGTTGCTATTTGCAACACACAGATAGGTGGAGTAAGCCCATGAGGATTTCGCAGTTCAGGCTGGTGGTTTATCTATATAAAGAGGCCATCCCATAGCATTGAAACATGCAATAGAGGCAAGGCAATTGGCGGTGAGTTTTGAACCGGTAACCTGTTCAAAACTGAGCTAGATTGTGAGTAACTTTATGAGAAAGTACTGAGTACTTGTGAGGAGTATTGTACTGAGTTAGTTACTTGATTTCTCCATTATAATATACAAAATAGCTGTGGGGTTTTCAACTATAATATTTCCCCATACATACTGTGTTAATGTGTATTATGATTTGATGTGTTATCGCTTGATTTTATTTTCGCATGTGTGATGATCTGAGTTGGTTGAGTGGAAGAGATTATGTGTTGTGTATGAAGTTCAAATAGTATGTGACCAGGATAGTCTCGGTGGATAATTAATCATTATTCAGCAAATTTCTACATGGTATCAAAGCTATTGAAGCAGAGATTGATCATCACAGTGATTACAAACTTATTTCGGTAGACAGAGTCTGCATGTGGGCCAGGTAGCCTTCGGATTCATATTTCTTTGGAAAGTGAAAGGTCTGGTAAATGCCCCTTACATTAGATCTCTGTGCTAGAAATAATTTTTTCTCACGATCTAGAGTGGTTGAGCTTTGAGGTGGAATTCGAAATTTTGCAGCAGTTTTGTTTTCTTGGTGCCAGTGTTGAAAATGTCTTTCAATGGTTTGCGACTCGAATATGCTCTTGAAGGCAGTTAGAATTATGTTGCATGGAAGGATCGCATGGAAGAAGTATTAGAAGATAATGGTCTGAAGGAGTTCGTAGATACGGATGTCCAAAAGCCCACTGATCCTGTTGAAGTCGAAGCAGGGCAAAAGAAGATGGCGAAATGTCGAAGGATCCTGTTGGAGGGCGTCAAGGATCATATTGTATCCAGCCTGCATGGAAAGGCTTCTCCATATTTAATGTGGAAAGCTTTGACAGATCTATTCCAGAGTAAGAGCGACCAAAGGAAGATGGTGCTCAAAGATAAGCTTAGGAACATCAAGATGGAGAAGGGCGACAGTATCGCCAAATACCTCACGAAGTTCACTCAGTGCAGAGATGAGCTGGGAAGTGTGGGGGTGACTGTCGAAGACGAGGACATGGTCGACCTGGCTCTCCTTGTTTTTCCGAAGGCTTGGCACTCATATCAAGATAGTGTCAATGGTCGGGAGAAGCTGCCGGGATGGGAGCGCCTTTGGGCAGATCTCATGCAGGAGGAGATAAGGAGGACTACTCGAGATGGATCTTCATCAAAGGGAGCTAATGAAGAAAACTGTGCTTTGGTGGCCAAAGCAAAGAAAGGGAAGGGTAAGAAAACCTCTCATTCTGGTGCAAAGGGCAAGAAGCAGGATATGGTGAAAGTGAATTGTTTTCACTGCCATGATCACGGACATTATGCTACCAATTGTCCAAAGAAGAAGAAGAACAAGCAAGCGGGAAGATCTGCAGATGGAGAAGCTTTGGCTTCACAGTTTGAGCTTGAATTTTCACTGATTGCATGCTTGGTTTCAAGTGTGATGGGATCGGTGTGGTTCTTGGACAGCGGTGCATCATTTCATATGACGGGAGATCGAGATTTGTTCTCAGATCTGGAGGACAAAGATTTGGGTGTGCACATCGAGATGGGCGATGATGGTAGATACAGTGCGACTGGTATCGGTACGATATCCTTTCAGAGGGAGTCTGGTAAACCCTTTGTATTAAAGGATGTCATGCATGTACCTGGATTGAAGAAGAACCTGATTTCAGTAGCGATGTTGGAGGATAAGGGGTATGATGTGGTCTTCAGTGAAGGAAAAGCCTTCCTGCGCAGTAAGACTACTGGAGAGACCCGAAAGATAGGGGTTCGAACCAAGAACCTTTATCAGTTGCAGGTAGATGGCTGCGCAGCTATGGCATGCAAGGCGGGAGAAGTGGTGAGTCGGGATGATGAGGGCGAACTGTGGCACAGGAGATTGGGCCACCTTCACCATGGAGCTTTGAAGATTCTGCAGCAGATTTCTACTGGGCTTCCTAAGGGCACTCTTGCGCAGTCAGATCAGTGCAAGGGGTGTACTTTAGGGAAGTATGTGAAAGCTACCTTTCACGAGAAGGATAGTCGCGCCACGACGATCCTTGAGAGAGTTCACACAGACGTGTGTGGTCCTTTCTCAGTTGCTTCGACAGCAAAGCACAAGTATTATGCGATCTTTGTTGATGATTTCTCTCGAAAGTGCTGGATCTTCTTCATGCCGAAGAAGAGCGATACATTCGCGAAGTTCTGTGAGTTTAAAGCACTGGTCGAGAAGGAGTCGAGGAAGAAGGTGATTGCTCTAAGGAGTGATAACGGTGGTGAATTCATCTCGGCTGAATTCAAGGAGTTCTGCAGCGCAGAAGGGATTCGGAGAGAGCTCATCGCACCCCATAACCTACAGCAGAACGGGGTGGCTGAGCGGAAGAACAGAACGATCGTGGGTGCTGCACGGGCGATGTTGCATGATCAGGGCCTACCCCTTCACTTGTGGGCTGAGGCATGCAATACAGCAGTGTATGTGCAGAACCGTTGTCCTCACAAGGTTCTTGGCATGAGTACATCGGAGGAGGCTTATTCTGGCAAGAGGCCTGATATTTCCCATTTGCAGATTTTTGGTTCTCCTGTCTACATGCATGTGACGAAGGATGCGAGAAGGAAGCTGGATCCAACTGCTGAGGTTGGAATATTTGTGGGGTACACCGATACACCTCACAACTGTCAGGTGTATTTGTCAGACAGTCACAAGACTGTTGTGCGACGGGATATAAAATTTCAGGAGGAGAAAGCCATGCAGTGTTCGCTTGAGAGGGAGCTACACTTGCATGCAGATGAGGAGCTGTTAGTTCCTAAGGAGGAGCTTCCAGATGTGGATCAGCCACAAGAGGAGGTTCGGGAGGTGGAAGAAACCACCCAGGCAGCGCCAACCATCAGAGGGCGCATGCGCACTACAGAAGCTGAGCGACTGGCTCGGGATGCAGAGAAGGTTGTAGGACCACCTACAGCACAGCGCAGACAGAGACAGTCACCGGATCGGTACACTGGATACATGGCTCTTATAAGTCAATGTGTTGTGACAGAGCCATCCTCTTTTGAGGAAGCTGTGGAGGAACCCGCATGGGTTGATGCCATGATCGAAGAATATGATTCGATCATCAGGAACAGTGCATGGGAGATTGTCCCAAGACAGGTTGGGAAATCAGTTGTAGGTTCGCGATGGATCTACAAGGTGAAGCAGGCGGCTGACGGGAGTGTGGAGAAGTACAAGGCGAGATTTGTCGCCCGTGGCTTCTCACAGATCGAGGGGATTGACTATGAGGAAATTTTTGCACCTGTCGCAAGGTACTCTTCCATACGGACGATCCTTGCTCTCTCAGCGCAGATGGGGTGGCACATTCATCAGATGGATGTGAAGACTGCGTTCCTCAATGGAGTTATTGAGGAAGAGGTGTACATAGAGCAGCCTGAAGGTTTTGAGATCTTCAGCAGTGAGTCGCATGTGTGCCGACTCAAGAGAGAACTGTATGGGCTGAAGCAAGCACCTCGTGCTTGGTACACTCGGATAGACAGCTACTTCACCGAGCTTGGATTCTCCAAGAGTGAGGCGGATCCAAACCTGTACCAGATTGTGGTGGAGGGGAAGCTGTTGATCATCGTACTGTATGTAGATGATCTGATTTTGACTGGCGACGAGCAGTTGATACTTTCATGCAAGGAGGATCTTGCACGAGAGTTTGAGATGAAGGACCCGGGCATCCTTCATTATTTCCTGGGATTGGAGATTTGGCAGCGCAGCGGAGGACTGTTTGTTTCTCAGGGCAAGTATGCCCGGGAGATTCTGGAGAGGTTCAACATGCAAGGCTGCAAGCTTGTTGACACTCCTCTTCCTGGTGGTTGGAGGAAGGAGGATGCTACTTCAGCGGAGGTAGTGGATGCCACTGTCTATCGACAGTTGGTGGGGTCTCTTATGTATCTGGTCAATACACGACCCGATATATGCTATGCTGTTAACCAGCTTTCGCAAGCTATGGTTAAGCCTACCAAGCTCTTTTGGAAGGCATGCAAGCATGTATTGCGCTATATTAGAGGCACATCGGGATATGGTTCATGGTACAGACAGGAGGATCAGTTGAGGCGGCATGGCTTCATGGATTGGTATCATCATATCAGAGATTGTGTTCAGCGGAGAATCATGATGCTTTCATATGTTCCCACGGAGGATCAGGATGCCGACATCCTGACGAAGGCGCTCACCAGGAGCAAGTTCGAATTCCACAGAGGCAGGATAGGGATTGCAGATAATCCATATCTTGCTGAGAGGGAGTGTTGAGAATTCAGCAAGATGATGGAGCTTGGTGAAATGAAGTCGCCTTCACCAAGTGGGCCCGCAGGCGAATTCTGGCGCAAAGTCTATTTTTAGACTATGTCTATTTTTAGACATATGGAGCATGGTTCGGGGATTCCAGTTTGAGATTCTTGGAGCATTGGTCTTGTTGGTAAAAATATATGAGACTCTATTTTTTAGGTCGAAGAGTTCGAAGGCTATTTTTAGACTGCCTCTCCTAAAAATATGGAAGTCAAATACTATTTACCCTTAATAATATCTGAACTATAAACAACAGTTTACTCTCTTGGAGCACTTCAGTTCGAGCTACAGAAGTGGCTCATGCATATGACAGAGGAATCACATGGTTCCCAAGGGTTTGATGGCATCATGCATGGTTGACTTCAGTTGGACTTCAGTGGTAGAAGTTTGGAGGAGTTAATGAGACAGCTAGTGGAGTTGTGTTCTGTTTATTTTAGTTGAACTAGTTGAGATTAGTTTAACTAGCTAATCAATTAGTTATGAGTGGAGTGAATTAAATATTATTTAATTCATTAATTAGTAACTGATTATTCAACTCAAGAACACATCAGTTCACTACAGTGCATGATCAGTTCAGTGGAGACCAGTGAAAGAGGTAGATGAAAGGGTGGAGTTAGCTATCAGTTGTGACTATACTGTTGCTATTTGCAACACACAGATAGGTGGAGTAAGCCCATGAGGATTTCGCAGTTTAGGCTGGTGGTTTATCTATATAAAGAGGCCATCCCATAGCATTGAAACATGCAATAGAGACAAGGCAATTGGCGGTGAGTTTTGAACCGGTAACCTGTTCAAAACTGAGCTAGATTGTGAGTAACTTTATGAGAAAGTACTGAGTACTTGTGAGGAGTATTGTACTGAGTTAGTTACTTGATTTCTCCATTATAATATACACAATTGCTGCGGGGTTTTCAGCTATAAGCTTTCCCCATACATATTGTGTTAATGTGTATTATGATTTGATGTGATATCGCTTGATTTTATTTCCGCATGTGTGATGATCTGAGTTGGTTGAGTGGAAGAGATTATGTGTTGTGTATGAAGTTCAAATAGTATGTGAGCAGGATAGTCTCGGTGGATAATTAATCATTATTCAGCAAATTTCTACAAAAAAAAATAGAAAACATGAGGGTTGTGATCTATCGTTTATTATGTATCCATATCTTCTCTTTGGTTTAGATTTATGCTTTGGGAACGAACAATTATTTCCTAATCTAATCTACTGACAAGTCAAGCTTAAATGGTTTGAAAAGTCTTCTTTCACTAACCTATCAGCATAAATTTAACACATGTTCAGTCATGATTAGGCTAGATTACTGAACAAGATTCTTCCTCTTCAACAAGTAGTGGCATTTAGGCTTGCACACTTTCAGCTGTACTCTTTTCTGGGTATGGGGATGTACCTATTCTTTTTCCTGTCCTCTTTTTCTTCTTTTATTTGTTTTTGTGTTTTTTTTTTCTGATTTTTCATCAATCAATGTTATGTACAATGAATGAAAGCTTCAAACTAGAAATTTTGACAAAAATAGTGCTTGAGCATATTGCCATTCACAGGACCTCAAAATAATTTTACTCCATCCAGATCTTCTAAAAATAAAGCATTTTTACCTCTAACTAAATGAATGATGTAAGGAACTTTCCACAAATTTTCAAATTTTCCATGCTTGGCTTTGTCCTCTCTCCTTGAATACTCTTGATTTTTGTCTCTTTCAAAGACCTTTCTTAGGTGAACTTGGTATTCCTCATTAGTTTTAAAATATACAATCATGTCATCAAGGTATATCATGATGAAGTAACTTAAGTCTTTGGAAAAAGCAGTGTCCATGAATCTTTGAAAAGTAGCCCCCGCATTCATCAACCCAAATGGAATTTTGTCATACATGTAGGCGCCCCAAGGTGTTGTGAAAGCAATTTTATGCTGATCAGTTGGAAGTATTATCACTTTATTGTAACCTGAAACACTATCAAGAAATGATATATTTTTACAACCTACCACCCTTTGCAATGTATGATTTATCTTATGTAAAGGGTTGTTGAACTTCAAGGAGGCTTTGTCTAGGTTTCTAAAGTCTATGCATAGCCTAAACCCCCATGTTTTCTTTCTTACTGGCACAATGTTTGAAATCCATCTTGAGTACCTGAGTGGGACCATGGTCTCAGCATCATGCATCTTCTTTATTTCTTTTTCAACTAGAGGTATTAGGACGGGGTTTACTCTTCTCATATTCTGCTTGAATGGTCTCTAGTTTTCCTTGAGAAGAGTATTATTTTGAATAATGTTGTGTCAAAGGGATTCAAGTCCTCATTCCCCTTTTTAAAAGCATCTTCAAACTCTTTGCACAACTCTATGTATTTCTGTTTTATGTGAGGTGGCAGAATTTTGGACAACTTGATTGTTTTGGGTTCATTTATGCTACCTATGTTACATTCTTCTACATCAGTCTCAGTAGATTCCATTTTTAGTTTCCTAGCAACCTCATTAAATTCAAATAGCTCTTCTAAGGGGGTGATACCTCTTGATAATGAGTTATCTTTTCATTGTAAAACCTCAAGGTCCTTTTGATCTAGGTCACAAGAAAATTTTGCCTCATGAAAGTGTTCTAATATATTTACATCAGCAGAAGGTAATGGTTATGTTTTTGGTTTCTGTTCTTCATTTGGGAAATCTTGTTCATGCTCTAAGCTTGGTTTTGGTATTGAAAATTCATTCTTAAATTGTAGAAAATCAAGTTCAACTTCACCATTATGTTGTTGATCAGGGCTACTAGAGTCTTGGCTATTAAGTTCTTCATTTTTCATTAGGTTTGACTGTTCTGGTAAGCCTATATATTGCTCAATTTTGTTTACTTGTATATCAATTTTATCTTCATTATACAAGATAAATGAGTCAATGTATGAATGGATAGAATAAATAGGGGTGTTGTTTGGCCTATATTGGTTGCTAACCATATATTTCATGTCAGATTCCTGGTACAATCTCCTAGTTTGGTTAAATATCGCGATGGTAGCATGGAAAATTTTAGGGGCTAATATTCGCAAGTGGGCTAATTTTCCATGGTTTTTACAAAAAAAATATTCGTCAATTTCCATTTTTTTCTAAAAGTGATTCACCCAAATTTTATAATATAAAATCATGTTATCCTAAAAATTGCCAAAAAATTATAAATACTATATAATGTCATTAGAAATTTGGATATATTTAAAAAAATATCACCAAACATTTTACAGTTTTCATATTAGGGACTCATAAGATTCACCAACGATTCTAAACTTTAAAATAAATTTCCATCCTTAAAATTTTCCATGGATGGTAGCATAGGACATGTCCATTTGGAGTTTCCCTTGGATTTGGCTCCCCATGATCTGTATAGAAGCATTGCATACTTCGGGGGAATTTCAGCCACTACAATGTCCATGACTAGGCTTTTAGTAGGTATTTGTGCTCGATTGACACACAGATCCTTAATTAGACCCAAACGTTTGACTTTTCTTGAATCAAAAGAGTACAATTCCTTGTAAGGTTTGGTTATTTCGAGGCCTAATATCTCCATTACCACCTTGGGCATGAGATTGTGTGAGGCACCAGAGTCTAGCATGGCATTGTGCAAAATTTTGTCATGAATATTTAAGCTAATATAGAATGGAGGGATATCTCCTTGATATTTTCCCTGTACCTCAGGTCCAAACAACAACTCTAGTTTGTCATCAGTTAGGTTCGGAATTTCGGTGTCATTTCCTATGTTCAAAGATTTTAACATTTGGGACCTATACACATCCTGAGTTACTAGTTCAGCAAGGGGCACGCTTATTTTGATTTTGGCAATATCACCCTCAAAATTGAAAGGTGCTAGTGTTTTTGGTATATTTACATGAGTTTTGTCACATAGCCTTTTCAGCAACCTTGGTTTGCTAAGTTTTGTTATGAATATTGTGAAACCAACTCCAAAAATAGAAGAAAAGATATATCAACGCCTTAGAAATAAGCCACTTCGAGGGGGCAACCTCTAATAGATTACATGAATGAAAAATTCTTGGATGATACAAATTATTAAACCTCCTTTATATATATAGGAGTCCATGGGGCCACAATGTAATCCTAAAGCAGCCATAATGTAATCCTAGCTGACCTAACAATAATAATTTAAGGGCATAATAATAACAATATGGGGGTTACAGGGGTACAATAATAACAATAAGGGGGTTACACTAACAATAATAAGGGATTATACTAGTAATATAGGGACCTAACATGCCCCTCTCCTTCAAAAAAGTGTTGTCCTCAATGCTTGAGTAGCTCTAAGTGCTTCTGAATAAAATTCTCATCCTCCCATGTAGAATCTTCAGTGGATAAGTTCTTCTACTTGATGAGATACTCTGAAATTGATTGATTTTGTAGCTGTTGAGTTCTTTTTTCCGTAACCGCTTCAGGTTCCAATATGGTTTTTCCTTCCTCATCAAGTTCTCGAAATATTGTTTGAACTGGAATATTTTCACCTATAACCTTCTTTGAGCATGAAACATGGAAAACTAGATGCACTCATGAAGAAGCAGGAAGTTCCAATTTGTATGCCATAGTACCAATATTTTGCAACACCTTGTAAGGACCATAGTACTTTGGCTATAATTTATTATCCTTCTTAGCTTGCTTGAGGGACATATTTTTGTATGGTTGTAGCCGTAAAAATACCCAGTCTCCTACATCAAAACTTCTCTTGGTGCGATGTTGATTTGCCTATTGTTTCATTCGATTTTGTGCCAAATTCAGGTTATCCTTTAAGAGTTGGAGAACTTCTTGTTGATGCTCGATGTGATCTTCCACTCCTTGAACCTTTGAATTTTATCTTAAATATGATGTGATGATGGTGGATGATATCCATAAAGTGTCATAAATGGGGTCATTTTTGCTGCAGTATGGAAGGAAGTGTTATACCACCATTCAGCGAGAGGTAACCACTTGACCCATTGTGTTTTTTTATCAGATACAAAACAGTGAAGATATACTTCCAAAAATTTATTTACTATCTCAGTTTGACCATCGGATTGACGATGATAAGATGAGATAACATCTAATTGAGTACCCAAACAAGAAAATAAATTTGTCCAAAAATTTCCAGTAAAAATGGGATCTCTGTCGCTCACAATAACCCTTGGGTTTCCATGTAGCTTTTGAATTCTGTCCATAAATGTAGTAGCAACTGTACTTGCTTTAAATGGATGAAATAATGCACAAAAGTGTGCATACTTGGTAAGTCTATCAACTACCACCATGATGACACTCTTTCCTTCGGACTTAGGTAAACCTGTGATAAAATCCATTGAAATCTCCTCCCAACGTTGACTTGGAATGGATAAAAGTTGTAGAAGTCCTGGGGTCTTAATTGTCTCAACTTTATTCTGCTGGCAAACCAAACATTCCGCCACAAACTTTTGAATATCAGATTTAAGGCCATCCCAAAAAAAAATTTTCTTCACCCTGTGGTAAGTTTTTAAAAATCCTGAGTGTCCTCCTAAAGGAGAAGTGTGCAATTCCAGAAGAATCTTTTGTTTTAGTTGGGAATTCTTACAAAGATATAAGTGATCTTTGTACCATAGGGAATCATTTTTCCAACTAAATGTATCAGATGTACTAGGATCTTGCTGCAAATTTTGAATGAGTGTCCATACATCTTTGTCCTTCTTCCATTCATCTCTTGCTTCGGTTATCCAATCTGGTTGGATAATAGGAATGGCACAAAGCAATGCTTCCACCTCTTCATTCTTTCTTGAGAGTGCATCTGCAACAACATTAAGCTTTCCTTTTTTGTAGATTATTTCAAAGTCATATCCCAACATCTTTGTGACCCATTTTTGCTGCTCTTCTGAAGATAGTCTTTGTTCCAAAAAGTGTTTAAGACTATCATGATCAGTTTTTACCTTGAAGTGTCTTCCCATTAGGTAAGTTCGCCATTTCTTTAGTGCATGCAGTATTGCTAACATTCCTTCTCATAAATAGGTTTCTGTAAATACTTTCCTTTGATTGGACGACTTTCAAAAGCAATGGGTCTTCCTTCCTGCATTAAAACTGCACCAATTCCATTTTCTGAGGCATCACATTCCACAATAAAGGTTTTTGTGAAGTCTGGCGTAGCTAAGACCGGTGCTAGGCACATTGCCTCTTTAAGATGTTCAAAGGCCTTAGTTGCTTCAGGAGTCCATGAAAATGCATCTTTCTTCAATAATGTTGTTAGAAGTGTTGCTATTCTCCCATAATTCTTAACAAACTTGCGATAATACCCTGTTAACCCGAGAAATCCTTGCAACTGCTTTATGGTTGTGGGGACTTTCCATTCCTTAATGGCTTTAATTTTGTTAGGGTCTACCTTAACACCCTCGTGAGATACAATATGACCCAGATATTCCACCTCTTGTACTCCAAAGAAACATTTGGATGTTTTGCATATAATTGTTTCTCCTGCAATAGTTTGAGCACCCTGTCAACATGTTCAACATGATCCTTCCAAGACCTATTGTAAATTAGTATATCATCAAAAAATACTAGCACAAATTTTCTAAGGAAGGGTTTGAAAATGGAATTCATCAACCCTTGAAATGTAGAAGGTGCATTGGTAAGGCCAAAAGGCATGACCAAAAATTCATAATAACCCTCATGAGTTCGAAATGCTGTTTTTGGAATATCTTCAGTCTTCATTCTAATTTGATGATATCCTGAACGAAGATCCAACTTGGTAAAATAAATTGCTCCATGTAATTCATCAAATAATTCATCAATCACAGGAATGGGAAATTTATCTTTAATGGTGAGCTTATTGAGCTCCCTATAATCTGGACACATTCGCCATGATCCATCCTTCTTGTGTACCAATACTACAGGAGCAGAGAAAGAACTTTGAGTAGGTTGAATTATACCCGCCTCTAACATTTCTGCAATCATACGTTCAATTTCGCTCTTTTGGAAGTAAGGATATCTATAAGGGCAGATGTTTGGAGGAACACTTCCTGGAATCAAATTAATGGCATGATCATGATCACGAATAGGTGGGAGTCCTTTGGGAGTTTCAAACACCTTGGAATGATTGTCCAAGACTTGTTGGAGATCTGCAGAAATAGATGATTTTGATGTTGGAACTTCTAGTGAGCATAATTGTGCAATTACGCCTCATTGTTCTTTCTTTAGAAGCTTTGTCATGAAATTAGAGCTTATTATCCTTCCTGGCTTCCCCGAAATACCCCGTAATTCGACTTCCTTTCCTTCTGAAAAACATTTCAAGAAAAGTTCTTGAAAATTAAAAGCTACCATCCCCAAAGATTGTAACCATTGTACTCCTAGTACAACATCAGCACCTCCCATAGGAATGGAAAGCATTGGACTATTCAATACATATTCCCCCATTGTTAGCTTGATATTATGGCATTTTCTAGAGAAATTTATAGTTCCTCCATTTGCAACCATCACTTGACATTCTGGTGCTGGGTATAGGAAACAATTCAATTCCTTGGCTACCTTACAATGAATAAAATTATGGGTACTACCTGAATCAATCAACACTATTACCTTTTTCTTCTTGATATGTCCTTCTATCTTGAGAGTTTTAGGAGTGGTAATTCATGCCAATGCATTACACGATATTGCCGAACTCATTTCTTCCTCTTCTAGGGCTGGTTCCTGGTGTATATCCTCTTCTTTTGAATATTCTTGTTTATTTTCTTCTTCCTCTTCACAATCTATGTAAAATAATTTGTTCTCAGCACACTGATGACCTTTAGTGTATTTTATATCACAAATTTAGAAAAATCCCTTTTTCTCTTTTTTCTTCGAATTTTTGTGGTGTCAACCTTATAGGTTGTGGAAATCTAGGAGTAGCAACACTTCCATATTTATAGAACTAAGTGGTAGGCTTCCTTGTCACCATAATTTTACATTCATTTTTTCTTGCCAACCTGAATGCCTTCTCCATCGAATCTGGTTCCAAAACACAAACTTCATGTTGGAAGTTATCCTTTAAAGGACTTATGAAGAGATCAATCTTGTGTTCCTCTAGAATATTAGTTACCCTTATATTCAATTTTTGGAAGTCCTCAATGTGCTCCCCCACTGAACACTTTTGTTTGAGATTTATCAATTGGCTAAAAAAAGTGTTGCTCTTTGTATCCTCATAATGTGCTATCATTTCCTCCGTAAAAATTGACCAAGTGACAATTTTTTTATAGGAGAAAAGCCATCGATACCATACAAATGTTTTTTGTTCTAAATTTAAAGTTGCAATGCGTACCTTTTTTGTGTTTTTCACATTAATGAGATCAAAATATTGCTCCATATGTAGTATCCATGTTACAGGATCCTTTCCATCAAAATTCCTCGTATCCATTTTTGGAATATGGTGGTTCTTCCCTCCAACATTAGAGTTTATGAAATCATGATTAACATTTATTTTGTTCTCATCATGAGTTTCCTCTACTATATTTTCACCATTAGAAAACATTTCTTGTATCAACTTTTTCAAACCTTCCATGTATGCTTTTAGATCATTCTTCATGTTTTAAATCTTAGCTTCCATTTCATCCATCTTATATTCCTTGCCAGCTTCCATGCCATTCTTCAAACCATCCATCTTAGATTTCATGCCTTTCTTCAAAACTTCCATGTCATTTTTTGTTTCTTTTTGCGAGAGCGAAATTTGTTGCACTTTCTCTTGTAATTTTGATATGTCATGTTTCCATTCTTCATCTTCATGAGTCATAGTAAAGCCTTCTAAAGGCTTAATGGGTGTTTGTTGGAATAGGGTCTCCTACGAGCTGTGAAACTGGTCTGATTTTGTATACTTTTGATTATAATTAGGCTAGTGCAGAGGTTTTGGTTTGGGTCAAAGCCCCAAAAGCATTGTAAAGGGATCAAAGGGTAAAACAGGGGTCCGAAAACCACGGTTTGCAGACCATAGGAAAGTTTAGGCTAGATTATTATAAATAGAGGAAAATTTTCAATTGTAAGGCCTAGAAATGAAGAGCTATTGATGCGAACTGTGGTTTAATATATCTGTTTGGGTTTTTTGGGGAACAGACTCTTACTGGTTATGTACGCGGAGATCCAGAGTCCTATTGTGTGCGGACCCTACTGCTATGTGTGCAGGCTGGGATGGGTATTGTAAGAAGGAATTGATGAATTGATAAGTAAGAAAGGTTTTTTCAGAACTAAATCTATGTATATTTTTTGTGCGAATCATTGATAATTGTTGTATTGTGCACATTTTGTATTCAAGATGAAAAATATATGTGTAAGCAAGTTTACTGTATCTAGATCTGTTATGTTCTGTTTTATGCAATATTGTGCTACTATCGTAGAAGTATATAATTATCAAACATTGTAGACCTTGCACATGTGGATGCGAAAAGAGACCAGTAAACACTATGCAGAAAGAGGTGATCTAGGCATCTCAAGGCCGAATGCAGCTCTTCTTGCCTTACCTACCCTTTATCAGGGTGCGGAAACCTGGTTCCAACACCCACCCATACTACTTCGCGTGAGACTTTGACCTGCGCAAGTGGGTCACTGCCGAAAGGGCTAGTAGTATAGGGGTTTGTTGGAAAACCTTAAACTCTGAACCTAGGTTAGGACCCCTTCGGGCCAACAAATGGTTTCAGGACTGTAGGAAAAATTGCAAAACTACTTACGGACTATCAGGACTTATTTCCGACAAAGTTTTTCGAGCTCAAAGGAATCACGAGGGACCTGAAGCATTTTGAGGAAGGGATCTGGTAATGACAAGAAAGTACTGGAAGCCTGAAAAGGAAGAAGAGCAGGTTCGAGAGAATGAGTTCCATTCTAGACAAAAGTACAATGCGGAGCGGTAAGTACTATCGAACCAATAAGGAAGGAGACATGGTAGCGCACTTGAAGTTACCTACCTTTAAATGTGCGAGAGAAGAGGACATGGAACATTTTTGGTTTGTGGCAGACTCGGTATGGACTACGTAGGGTGTGGTAAGTGATATTGTGAAAAGAGAGCATATGTCCCTGGCGTTCGAGGACAAAGCATTGGACTAGTATATGCGGTACATATCTCAAAACGGGAGCGCATCTATTCAAGATTGTTGGAACACCTAATCCTCTATGGCTAGGTGTGGAATGCAAAAAGTCACAATGGAGTCCAAGTGACCTTGGAATATGAAACCAAGAGTCACACCATTGTATTATAAATTTACATCATGTATAATGGAAAAATAAGAAAGCCTCAGGCTTATCCTTCATTGTGTTGAGTCTCTTGTGTGTGTGTGTTCATCCTTCTCCTACACCATGTGTGTGTTTAACATGGTGTTTAACATGGTATCAGAGCGGGCAATCGCTAGCCCTGCTCCACATTGAGTGAGCCATTTGTGTTTATGGCTTATGAATATCTGCAAAATTCTTGACATTTTTGCAGCATTTAGAGAATTTCTGCAGCAGTCATTTTCTCGCATTCATCAGTCAAATATTTTCTGCAGCATTCAGAAATCTGCTTTGAAAAGAAGAACCATTCAGAAATTTTATCTTGGAGAAGAGCAGCATTCAAAATCCGTGGCAGCACTCAGAGATTGGTTTGGAGAAAAACAACACTACACATCTGAAGGTTGATTTCTTCCTACAATTTCTGCCTTTTAATTCTTCATTTTGGAGAGGTGCTGGAATAGTGTTTCAAAGTGGGTTCTGAAAGGAAAATTTCTGATTTTTTCATTGAAAAGTCTCTGCAAATTTCTGGGTTTTCTGTTGAATTTTTTTGGGAATAATTCTGCATTTTTAAAGTCCATTTTCATACTGCTGGGCTACTGGAAATATTTCTAAATTTTCACTGAAAGAATTTTGATTTTTTCTACTGAAAATTTCTTCATCTCTATAATCTGCTGCTAAATTTTACTGTCTAAAAATTGCTTTGCATTCTCTGAAAAATTTCTGAAGTTTGTACCTGCAGTATACCTATTTTAAAAGTCTCTATTTTACTGCTTTCTCTGCAAAATTATGCAAGCTGTAAAAACTCCTCTCTGCTGTTTAAAAATAAAAATAAAAATTCCAGCAACTCTCACTCAAACCCTCTGTGCCCTCTCCTACAGCTCAACCCTCATCACTCAAACTACCAGCGCTCTCAACCCTCGGCTTAATGCCCCCCTCGGCACTTTTCCTTCTATCCTACCTCTTCAATGCTCCTTCCTCACGTCCCTCCGCACCCGAGCTCCTGCCTTACCTCCGATTTCTCCTTATCACATACACCCCTCTGAAAATGCCGCCCACTCTCACCTCGCTACCTACGCTCACCCCTACCCCCTATCGCTCTATCCTCACAATCTGACCCCCCTTCCCATGGCAACGATACCTCACTCCCTCTCCCATCGCATCTCAACCCACACCCCGCTACACTCGCTCTTCTCCATGGCCTCACGGCCCTCTATTCCACCCCCTCACGCATCCACCCTCACAACGCAACCCCACTCCCTTTCCCTTATCGCTCCAGGCCTACCCTGCACCCTACGCTATTCCTCCCCCAACGCCTCGACACACCCCCTCTCCTCACGGCCTTTCGGCCCCACTCCGCCTCACTACCTCATGCCTGACTCTCCACTCATGCCCCTCCCCACTGAACTTACACTCCACGCCACCCCTATCTTCCATCTCCCCATGGCCCTTCCGGCCCCTCCCAATTCAACGCTTCTTCCCTTGCCTTTGCAATACGCCAACCCTCTCAACGTTTCATTTTTTTAAATTTGAGTTTATAAATTCCCCTTTCCCATCAACGCAATTCATTTTTATTTTATTTTTCTATAGTTAAAATTCCCCCTCCTTTTTTTCAAATTTTAATTCCCTTCCTTTCATATTTTTTTAAATTTATCATAGTTCCCCTCCCCTTAACAAGTTTTCCAATTTCAATTTTTTAATTTAATTATTTTAAATTTAAAAAAAAAAAAAAATTACATTTCCCTCCCATTTAATTAATTCCCACCTCTATTAATCCCCTTTTTTTAATTAATTTTTAATTAATTAAAAAAAAAAAAACAGCAGAGAGAGAAAGAAGAGGAAATGAACAACAGAAAAGAAGAAAATGACATATCAGTAAATGGACAGTATATATAGAGAAAATTGCAGATTTGACATTTTATGATTTGTGGCATATATAAGAGGGTGATTTTCTGAAGAATTTTACATGAGAAGACAAATTTTCCATCATTGCAAAACAACTATTTGAAGGAAATTTCAGTTGCCTTAAAGGCCTCTTGCACAAGTTTTTTGCTGCACACTCATACAAAAATTTGCAGAAATATTGTATTGAACTGACATTGATTTGCATCTTCATTCAAGACTTGAAGTGTATTTGAGTTGAAAAATTATTGATTTCCCTCCATCATTTGAGGAGCAGATTTTGTACTTTGAAATTTCCATAGTTGGAAGTTTTCTTGAGTCATTTGTATTTCTTGTTGAATCAGATTGTAAATAGGTGCATTTTCGGTTGAAGCCGACACCCTTTCATTTTTTGAGCCTAAGTTGTTGAAAATGACTAAAATAAATGAGGCATTAAAGTTGTTGAATAACCTCATTCATTCAAATGTTGATGACATGATAAAAATGAGCAAGGATGCTCTTTGTAACATTCAAACTTGTTTACAAGATGCACAAGAAAAGATTGAGTTTTTGCAGTTGGAATCTCAGCTCCAACAAGACGAACGTCAGCAAAAGAGTCACCATTCTGAAACTGTTTCTGTTCAGAAGATTGTGAAGGAATCTCATCAGAAAAAAGAAGATAAAGTTGCAGATGATTCACATTCATTCCCTTGCACAAGAGAAGATGTACATGCAAATGCAGCAGTTCAGCCTGCACTTCTCAAGCCCATCATCAGACCTTGGGAAGAGCTTGTCCACAACAACCACCGAACTAGTCTTGGATATGACAAGGATGTGTCCTTTCATATTCCAGACTACACCAAACCCATCAAATTTCAGAGTGCCGGATTCATGTATGACAGTTCACCTACAGTTGTTCCAGATCTTGTTCCGCTTCCACAACAACAGCAGATTGAGAAATTCCAACACTGTAATCAAGATGGTCATATGAAAGATCACTATTTTGATCTTCATCCATGCAAGCACTGTGGTCGGCACACTCATTCTTCACACAGATGCTTCAGAAACAAGCTTCAGCCTCCTGCAAGAACCAAGATTCATCTTGGATGGATCGCTTCTTGGCAATGGGCATCAGCAGCCAAGAAGATGTTTAAGTCACATGTCAGAACATGTTCACGGATATTGAGCAAATTTTCAGTTGAGTTTTCACCATCATCTCACCTTGTCCCTGACAGGGGGGAAAATGGTGGTCATGTACAAGCTTCGACGATAGATCAAGCGAGCTTGAGCCACAATCTATCATTCCATGTTCAGATTTGTAGCCAGAGACACAGTAGTTCAAGCGAGCCTGTGACACAATTCGTCATTCAGAGATGTAGCCAGAGACACGGATGCCCATGAGCATGCCTTCGGTTGGTGGACAACCTTAAACCATCATCTTTGGTTGGTGGATAACCTAAAACCATCACAAGTAGTAAACCTCCCTTCTTTTAGGTCGAAGGTCTCCCTTTCATATATGAGGAACACTTCCTCTAGCAGAAGCCTTCAGCTTCTTGCCAGCTTTGGTTGAGTTCCAGGATATTCTTCAAGCATTCCAGAGTTGTTGGTAATCCTAAAACCATCATAGGTAGTAGACCTCCCTTCTTTGAGGTTGAAGGTCTCCCTTTTTTATGAGGGACAATTCCTCTAGCAGAATCTTTCAGCTTCTTGCCATTTTTGGAAGAGTTCCGGGAACTGCAACAAGTATTGCATTCCAGTGTTGGTGGTCATCCTTAAACCACCTCTTCTTTCCAACATTTTAGAGAGTTGACTCAGCCCAAGTGTTGCCATGTATACTTTGCAAATTTGTATTACAAATCTCTTCTTGGACTCACACATACCCCTTCGGATTAAGGGGGGATGTTTGAACACCTAATCCTCTATGGGTAGGTGTGGAATGCGAAAATTCACAATGGAGTCCAATTGACCTTGGAATATGAAACCAAGATTCACACCATTGTATTATAAATGTACATCATGTATAATGGAAAAATAAGAAAGCCTCACACTTATCCTTCATTGTGTTGAGTCTCTTGTGTGTGTGTGTTCATCCTTCTCCCACACCATGTGTGTGTTTAACATGGTGCTTAACAAATATATTAAGGATGCCCTAAAATAGCAGTTCCAGAAACATAAGTCCTACTCTCAGATCATAGCAGATGTGAAATATTTCAAGCAAGGAGCAACTGAGTCTGTATGGGAAGCCGATCAAAGACTAAAAAGAGAAATCAGAGAAGGAGGATTTAAGTATGATGAGAGACAACACACCAAATGGTTCATCGCTTTGCTATTACCTCACTTATGTATACCTATGGACCACCAGACCTTCGAGTCACATGAAAAGATCTGTAAACTGCCATGAAATTAGAAGCCGCGCCCAGAGAAGATACTTCAGGAGGAGTACAGCAAATTCAAGAGCAGATCGGAGCCATGCACATGGAAATTAAAAACCTATGGAAGGAATAGGGAAAAGGAGTTGTTGGTCCCCCGTGTTTTTATAGTTTGGAAAATCGAAAGACAAGGCAACATCAGAACCAATCTTTAGAGTTACATGATCTAGTCCTCCTGCTCTCAGAGAGGGATCTCTCAAATTATTATTTTTTTGCAAAGCTTTATCTTGTGTGCTTTGAATATTGGTTTTAGACTAGTTATTAAGTGCAAGTGTGTGTTTGTTTATTTGGTTGAATTGATACATCAGAACATAAAAGGTCTAGGAAAGATAGATAGAAAGGGGAAATGTTAGTTTCATTGCGCAATAGAGTCAAAAAGAGGTTATGACAAACTTATAAAAGGATATGGGATATCAAAGGGAAAATCTAACTTGGCCACAGGATCCTTTAGTTTATGAATGAGATGGACATTAATGGTTTAGAAAAGAGAAGTTCAATTCTCAACAAAGGGAATTTGAAAGCACAAATTGAACAATAAAGAGTTATTTGATAGACAAGGCTAACCATGAATTCTACAAATCACACTTTAAGAAAATAATGACTTCAAAAAAACTTTTGAAATGAAATCTAAGATTCGGGGAACACCCTATTTCCTCAAAGATTTTATTTCAAATGACTTAGAAAACATAAAATATTCATTGATAATTACGGTCATAGAAGAGGGAACACCTAAATACATCTATGATCATAATTATAAAGACCTTTAAGCCAACTGTTCAAGCAAGGACAAGGGGCATGGTCAGAACAGACCTCCTTGGCTCACTATAAACAAAGATACTTCAAAGGGAGACTTCAATAATAGCCTTTAAGTGGCAACAGACAAGCAGGGAGAACCATAATTCATGCTGAAACCAACTATTCAATCTATTAAGGAAATAAACAAGCATGAGGACTAAAGAGAGAGATTAAAGACTCTTAAATACCTCAGCAGAAGAAAACATAAAGCAGTGAAGGATAAACAGGTCTAAGGTGCTTCCAAGAGTCATTTCTTAGCCTAAAAATTTCATCCTACTGTAGTAAGAATTTATGGAACAAAATGAAAAGAGGGGAAAAAATTAAACAATTCAAAACACTTCACCAACAGCCAACCTCATGGATCCAATGATAGAGCCTTCTCAAGAACAAATATGCAACAGCATCATCAGGGCTTCCAAAACTTCAATTTCTTCTTCAACTTCTATAGACTATGTATTATTTCAGAGAGTTTCAGTATTACACTAGTGATCAACCAACCAACGTTTACAATGGATTCCTCAACAAGTTTTTATAGTGGGATGAGGAGATTGAAAGAGAGAAAAGATCTATGGGTTTAATTAATACAGTTAATGCTTCTCAGTTTTTGAGAGGCTCGATGGAGAAGTTTACAGATGTTTGTCTGTATTAATGTTTTACATTTAAGAATTGAGCTCGGTGGAGAGCTTTTGTTGAGTTTGAGGCTCTTGGTCATATCTGTAGTAACTTAGCAAATATTTTTTGCATTAAGTTCCTTGGCAGAATCAACTATTCGGCTGCATTGAGGCAAATATATTCTTCTTCTGATCATAACTCAGCCTCTGTTGAATGTTGTGAAGCCACAGGTGGCAATCTGGTAGCTGAGAGGAATCAATTTTCCTCTGATGTGGCAGTGGAGGCATCCTCTATCCGATAAATATTCTTGATTTTCCTTTAACTGTGTTTAATTCAATGGATTAGGCTTTTGATAATCGACTTTAGTATTAATCCATTAAACTATATAATCAATGTTTAATCCTTCATTTCTGTTGTGTTTGGGTCTTCGACACTGATACTCTTTGATTTGATTTAATCTTACTGTGTCTTGTTGATGTGCAGGTGCTGCAGAGGGTTCATAATAATATTACTGCTCGTGATGCACTAATGAAACGTGGCGTTGAACCCTTCGTAGTAATCCTTTTGATTAATGAAACCCTGGAGGATCATCATCCTCAGCTTCAATTTTCTTTTATTATAATGGGAAAAACCTTTGAACCTGCAAAATATACACAAATGTCATAAAATCTTGCATATCGGGGAAAAAATGCTTAGAAGGCTTTGGCTTGGAGCGTGGTCATCGGATGACAGCATCCAACACTGGAGATTGCATGCGAAGACCAAAAGGGAGGCGGTTGATGAATAAGCGGTGGAAATTTATATCAGAGTCGTTGATCTTGTAAAGATCAACGGTGGGAAGTGACCGGGGAGACATAATGAAGTAGGGCCGCTTTTTGATGAAAACAGAAGAAATACAAAGGAAATGGGGTTAAAATCCTTTGGCGGAGAGAAATACATGGAAATGAAATTTGGGGTTTCGGAATGATCGTGGACCGTCGGATCAGATCCGCCCAAGAAATCAACAGTGGAGATCGCTCTGAGAAGTCCTTCGGGAAAGGCGAAGGGCGATAGTATATGGCCAGATTAGATTTGAGCCGTTGATCTGCAGAGATCAATGGCGGAGAGCATAATGCGATAAAACATAATAAAAAGGAAAAAGCTGTTTCAGGAGGAGAAACCATTAATATCACACGATGAGAATGCAGGTAGGTGGTATTTCTTTTTCAAATGCAATATGCATCCCCGCTCGACATGTGGCATTTAAAAATATCTTATATCACGTAATTTTTGGGGATTAACGGGCGTGCTGAAAGTTATACGATATGGAACGTCGGCCGTTAGATCTGGGGCCTCAGATCTAACGGTGGAGAGCGAGCGAGATATTGGATAGATGCGCGAGCGGAATGAGGAGGGGCGGTTTCAATCTGAGCCATTGGATCAAAGATGGACGGCTGAGATCAAATCTGGAGGGAGGCAGGACCCACAGGGGTTAGGCCTATCAGAGTTAATATGAACTATTAGATGTACAGGATCAATGGTCAGGATTTTATCTGGAGATAAATGAAAAAAATGAACAAGGCAGAAGAAGGGTTAATAAGGGTCGTTGATCTGCAAAGGTCAACGGCTGTGGATTTTGCCTAAAACATTATGAAGCGGGTATATGATTTTTAAACCAAATTCAGGAAATGAAATCTGGACCATCCGATATGGACATGTGGATAGCCCAGATGTAATCGGAGGCATGCAATCGGTGAGGGAAGAACTTGAATGGCGCCAATGTGATTGAACGTTGGCCATTGATATGCAGATCAGATCGATGGTGGAGGATGAATCGGAGGGGTTCCGGGCAGAGGGAAGAGCTTATGGTCGGAGAAAATATGGGCCATTGGATCGGAGATATGGCGGATAGATCCAATGGTGAAGGATCCATCAGGGGTAGTAAATCGGGAAGGGGAATAAAATGTGCGCGATAAAAACTTGCAATGTGATATTGCACGGGCCGTTTGATTGGCTTAAGATCAACGGCAGATATGGTTTCAAAACATGCACCGGCGGAAACCCCTTAATTCTTTATAAAAACCCAAAGTTTATGAAATGAAAAGGTTTTTATGGCTCGGGGCGGATTATACGTATTTAAGTTGGCGCCCTATTTCGGGGCCTATGGATACATGGGAAACAAAAGCCCAAGGTTTAAAATGTATAAGGGCCAATCGTATCAGAGGCACATCATTGGTCTTTCAATCTACCCATTTGGAAATGTCTCCGATGTGATTAGCGCTTTGGTACTTTAACTCTTGGTCCTGGGCGTAGGTTTATATGAAGAGAAACGGAGGGCAAGGGTTTATTAAACGGGGCTCAATCGCATCAGAACAATGGTGCGGGGCTTTTCAATCTACCCATTATCATTAAAAAACATTACTCCGGCAGGCTTAGACCAAAAATTAGGAAAAGTGGGTTTTATGTTTTACAAAGGAAATTTACATCGGAGATGGGTTTATTCACAATTTTTAAGATCTGGATGCGGGCCTCGTGGTTATATAAAGCAGCAATAAGATTGGGGGTTATGTAAAAAAGGGGCCAATCGCATCGAAGGTTTCAATGACACAAATGGACTTGCGCGCTCCAAATTTCTCCGATGCGATAAGCGCCAAAAATGTTTAGCGCTTGGTTCTAGCACCAAGGCATATGGTGGGGAAGTGGTTAGGAATTAGCCCAAAGGGGCTTAAACCCATAGTCAAAAACACTTATTTTTTATGAATTTTTCAATGTTTTTTGATGGATTTGGTGGTTTCGGCAATGTTTAAAAATGAGTTTTAAACTTTGTAAAAGGGATTTTGTGAAGGGAAGAAGGGAAATCATGAAAAATAGAGGAATTTCGTGGGGAAAAAAGGGGATAAAATGAAGGTTAGTTTTTGAGTGGAGGAGGGAAAAAAATGGGGTTTTGCAGCAATCCTTTCTTTATGAAAATAGCATATTTTCATAATTAAAAGGGAAATAGTAGTGACGATTAACCAAAGGATAGAATATATTCAGAAGACTTTAAGCACCAACAATTTTGGCAATAAAAATGTTTCTTGAAGGATGTCCAAAATGATTTAGCCACCACTTGATATGAAAAAATTTTATAGGTGGCTAACAGTGGCTCCACTTGGGGATGGTGCCTTTTTGAAGGCATCAAGAACTTCAGATTTGCATTCTCTGGAAGGCTGATCAGTGCCTCATCCATTGGGCTGCATCTTTCTTTACTTGGATGATCTTCTTTTGCTCTAAAAATATTAGCAGCCATGAAAAACAATGGATCTTCATTAACACGAACATTCTACCTACCCAATCCTACTGATCTAACATTTTTTCTTCTTTTCAGAGTCCACTTGGATTGGCAAACTCTCTTACAACATTTTATTCTTTTTGAAAGAAAAAAACTAATCTATTTCTACTTCTTATGTCTCCATGAACTCAGATTAAACAGTTGAGTTCATATGCTTCTCTATCTAATCTACTAATCTGTTAGGATTAAATAGTCTAACAGATTTTTTATTCACTAACTTCTAAAACAGAAATTTAAAAGCATACAAGTCAGGATTGGATAGTCTAACTTGTTACTGATCTATGGCATAAAACAACAACCTGCACATAGATATTATTTTGCAGAAAATTAAATCAAAATGGAAGGCTTAAGGTCTGGAAGTTCAAGCACTTCCTTCATCTTTTTTCAACTCTATTTTTACTTCTGTTTGAGTTGTTCTTTGCTTGTTCTCTGGTTCAAATTTTGAGCTAATTAGAACCATTTTTACCTCTATTTTGACTCAGAATTTGAAATAGATTGGATTCATTATTCTCTTTGAGAACTAATATTTGGATTTTGAGCATGTTTGAACCTTTAATTTCTAACCTAATCTTCCTAATAATAAGCCAAGATTAAGCTGTTTGGAAAATTGAATTCACTAACCTATCAGCAGTCAATTTAAAACTAATTAGCCATGATTAGGTTGTATGGCTAACCAGGAGTGTGTTTTTGTTAGTGGCATTTGAGCTTCCACACTTTCAAATTTTGCTTCTCTTTTTGGTATGGGGTTGTACCTTTATTGTTTTTACAATCTACCCTCTTTTCTCTCTTTTACTGTTTTTGTATTTTTATTTTTCTAACTTTGAATGCAACGTTCAGACTATGATATTTACAATGAAAAATAAAATTCTTTGAAACTCATGATTCCTGGCAGAAGTAATGCTTTAGCATCCTGCCATTGACAGGACCTCCATACAGATCTTCTCCATTCAATTCTTTCAAGAAAAATGCATTCTGACCCCTCTCAGCATGAACAATATAGGGGCCTTTCCACAAGTTCTCAAACTTGCCATGTTTTCCCTTCTCTTCTCTTCTTGAATCCCACTTAAGAACAACATTTCCAACCTGGAAATTATTTTCCTTAGTCATCTTATCAAATAGTTTCTTTACACTTTCTTGGACTAATGGTGTCCTTTCATAGACTTCTTCTTTGGTCTGCTGCAAATGGATGGTTTGGTTGATTCTCCTTTGCATTTCATTCTCTTCGACCTGCACTTCTTGAAGGAGTTTCATGACTGGAAATCTTAAAGAGGTGGGGAATACTGCATCCATGACATAGACCAGCTGATAGGGGGAAATATTTATTGACTTATTTGTAGTTAACCTATCAGCCCATAAGGCATAAACCAGCTTATTGTGTCGTGATTTCTAATTTTGTTCCAACAGCTTTTTGATGATATTGATGAGGCTCTTGTTGGAAGATTTAGCTAATCCATTTTCTTGGGGATAGTAGGCAGTAGAATGGCCCAAGGTTATGTGGTATTTTTAATAGAAATAAACCATCTTCTTAGATTTCAAAGCAACAGCATTATCTGTTATGATTTTTTTGGGACAACCAAATCTGGATAGGATATTTGTTTCAAGGAACTTGATAATGACAGATTCATTAGAATTTCTGGAGGATATAGCTTCTATCCACTTTTAAAGAAGTCAGTGGCCATGAGGATCCACTTATGTTGAGCTGAGGAATATGGGTGAATTTCCCCAATCAAGTCTAAACCCCATTGTTGAAAAGGTGCCTCAACTCTGATAGGATGTAATGCTAAGGGAAGGAGTTTTCTTTTGCCATAAAAAATTTGACACTTATGGCAAGACATAACTAACTTCTGAGTGTCTGGGAAAAGGGTAGGCCAATAGTAACCAGATCTAAGAATTTTTTTTACTGTGGCCTTCCAGTAGAGGTGTCCTCCACATTCTCCGTCATGCAACTCATGCATGATTTTCCCTGCATCATCTTCAAGTAAACATTTAAGTTAAATTCCAACAGCATTTTTCCAATATAATACCCCATCTAAGATGCAATAACTCAAAGCTTTTTGTTTCAAAAATCTAGCTTTATTTTTTGACAAAAAAGGAGGGGCATTCAAATATAAAAGCACATAAATAATGTCAACATACCAAGGAGAATTCCGAAATGTCTTTTCAATGAAAGGAGCAGTAGATTCTTCTATTTCTTCCAACACATCTACCATATTCATGTCTAGTGCTTGGAAGTTAGACTCAGCCATAAGTTTTTCTAATCCTTGCCCTTTAACTATTTTGGTGGGCCTGATTTCGAAGTCATACTCAAGAATAGTTGCAATCCATTTTCCCCTTTTACCATCAGGGTCTTGACTTAGAATGTCCTTGACAACAGTATGTGGAACAAAATCAATTATATGAGAGTGTAAAATATAGACTCTAAAGTCTTTTAAAGTTTTCACTAATGCTAAAGCTTGCTTCTCCATGATGTTATATTTGAGAGGAGCATCTCTTAAGGCCCTACTAAAGAAGGATATTGGTTGTTCTTGCCCCAAGTCATTCTTTTGAAGTAACACTGCAACTATTGTATGCTCAGATGCAAAAGAAAAGATATAAAAGTCTTTGGTAAAATATGGACTAATCAAGACTGGTGTTTGACTAAGAGATTATTTGACCAGTTCGAATGATTGTTTAGCTAGTAAATTCCATTTTACACCTACATCTTTCTTAAGCATGTTTGTAATGTTTTTTAATAGCGTAGCAAGGTTCGGGACAAACCTCCTCAAAAAATTAATCTTTCCAATGAAAGATTGCAACTCTTTGAGGCTTCTTGGATGGCTGACCTATAATATGCCATCTATCCTTGTGGGGTCTATTTTGATTCCCTCTTCTGAAATTATATGGCCAAGAAGTTTACCTTCTTGGAGACCAAGGAGTGTCTTCTTGGGATTCAATGACAAGCCAAATTTCCTAGACTTCTCAAAAACTTTTCTCAAGTGAATCAAATGTTCTTCCTCAGTTTTTGAGAAAATGGTTATGTCAGCAAGGTAAATGATTATGAAATAGCCAATATCTTCAGAGAAGGCTATGTCCATGGCCCTTTGGAAGGTGGCCTCTACATTCATCAATCTGAAAGGCATTTTTACATACATAAAGGTGCCCAAAGGTGTGGTAAAAGCAGTTTTGATTTGATCACTTGGGAGCACTAACACCTGGTTGTAACCTGAGAACCCATCTAAAAGGGATATCCTTTTTGACCCAACTACCCTTTGAAGTATATGGTCCATCTTGGGTAAGGGGTAGTTGTCTTTTAGAGAGGCTCTATTTAAATTTCTGAAGTCAATACAGAGCCTGATTTCACCTGTCTTATTTCTAACAGAAGCTAAGTTTGATACCCATTCTGAATATCTAATTGGTACTATGATCCTAGAATCATGCATTTTTTCAATTTTTGCCTTAACTAAAGGTAGTAAAATAGGGTTTATTCTCCTTAGCTTTTGTTCGAAAGGATTTTTATTTTCTTTAAGAGGGATCTTGTGCTGAATGATGCTGGTATCATACGATTTCAGGTCTTTGTACCCCCAAGAAAAAACATCTTTAAACTCTTTGAATAGCTCTATGTATTTCAATTTTATGTGAGCTGGGAGAGTGTTGGACAGTTTAATCATCTTGGGTTCTTCTAGGCTGCCTATGTTATGTTCTTCTACATCTGTTTCCACAGGCTCCATTCTCGGTTCTTTGGCTACATCGTAAAAATCGAAAAGGTGTTCTAAAGGTGTGAGACCTCTTGGAATTATATCGTTCTTGTATTGTAAAACTTTCCAGTCTTCTTGGTCTACATTATCAATTAATTCTGCTTCAAAAGAATTTTTATAATGATTAATATCGGCAGAATATGTCATTTCAACTGCTGGGATTTGTTCAATATACAAACAGTTTTCTTTATGGCTGGTTTCTGATATTGGTATTTCAAAATCATTTTCTGATTTTAAGAAATCATCTATGTGCTTGTCAGAATCAAACACTTGCCAGTGATATTTTTTATCAGGCATAGCAGGCCTGTGTTTTACCTTTATGCTAAGCTGTTCATTTATCCCAGGTATTTGGCAGTTGCTGGCATTGAAAGCGAGTTCATTTGCTAGATGATTTAGTGCTCTAGGAATGAAAATAAGTTCATACTTTTCAAAGGTTTTCAATAAATCAAGGGCAACATTCCGATATTCCCTAAGCCTTGGATTTCTAGCTAAGTATTCTCCTTTGATTTGTCTTATGATAAGTTTAGAATCTCCTAAGATTGATATCTTTTGGGCTTCTAATTGTTTAAGAAATTGTAAGCCTAGGAGAAGTGCTTCATACTCAGCAATATTATTAGTGCAAGGGAAATCTAATTTATATGAAAAAATCTGATTCATATTTTGAATCCAAACACCTGTCCCTGCACTTTTTTTATTACAGGATCCATCAAAATTTATTATCCACAGTATATTTGCTTCATTTTCATTTTCTTGTTGTTGTTGAT
The DNA here is from genome assembly GCA_034641835.2 of Pinus albicaulis. Taxonomy (NCBI): domain Eukaryota; kingdom Viridiplantae; phylum Streptophyta; class Pinopsida; order Pinales; family Pinaceae; genus Pinus; species Pinus albicaulis. The sequence continues at coordinate 392,115,544 of CM076581.1, forward strand.
TGCCAATGTTTTGTATATGATTTGAGTGAAGTTCTTATTGTTCTAGTAAACTGGTTGGGTCTACATTTTCCTTTTCTTGTTGAGTAAGTTCATCTTCGTTGTGCAAGATAAAGGAATATAAACTTGATTGAATGGAATAGATTAGAGAATTGTTTGCTTTATCTATGTTTCTCACCATGTACTTCATGTGAGATTCCCTGTATAGTCTTCTGTTTTGGTTAAAAACAGGTATGGTGGCATAAGACATGTCCATTTGAAGGCTTCCCTAAAGTTTGGCTCCCCATGATCTTGATAAAAGCATGCCATACTTAGGGGGAATGTCAACTACAACTATGTCCATTACTAGACTCTTAGCAGGGATTTGAGCTAAGTTAACCCATAAATCTTTGATTAAACCCAAACATTTGACTCTGCTTGAGTCAAAGGAATAAAAATCTTTGTAAGTTTTAGTAATTTCTAAGCCTAAGCTTTCCATCACTACCTTGGGCATCAGATTATGTGAAGCTCCAGAATCTAGCATGGCATTGTGTAAAATTTTCTCGTGTATGTTCAAACTAACATAGAAGGGAGGAACAACCCCTTCTTGGTATTTTCCTTCAACTTCTGGACCAAACAACAACTCAGGTTTGTCATCTGTCAAGTTTAAGGTGTCAGTATCACTTCCTAGGTTCAAAGCTTTTAAAACTTTGTTTTTGTACACTTCTTGGGTTACTAGTTCAGCTAGGGGGATGGTAATTTTTATCTTGGAAATCTCTCCCTCAAGGTTGAAAGGAACAATTGATTTGTTCATATTTACATCTATTTTTTCAATTGAATTCCTTTTAGCAGTTTTGATTTGCTAAACTTTGTTTGGACTGGTAATTGGGATAGTTTTGTTAGGACCATTAGCTGAAGTGCTAGGGGTACTCTGTTCAACATTTGACTGGTTGTTTTTCTCTTTGTTTAAATATGGTTTTTTAGCCAAAGTGATGGGTTTGTCTATTGTCTTCTTAGGCTGACTTTCTGCGTTTTTCTTGACAGCAATGCTAGTGTTATTATCTTTTGAATTGTCTACGTTCCCTTTGCTCCTAAGATCATATTGTTTGTGTACCTCCATGATTTCATTTTCAAACCCCAATCTATAATCATCAGAATATTCGTAGGTGTTTTTATTTTGATTAGAGAAAAAACCTTGTTCTTCCTCAGTGAGGAAAACATCATCCCCACTGTCTGATCCAATCAACTTTACATGAGCTTCTCCCAACCTTTCCATTTCCCTATCTTCCTCATATTGATCCACATAGTTCTGTTGGAAGGGAGGTCTAACCTGTTGGTCACTTTCTTTTTGCTTATCTTGATTGTTTTCTCTTCTATAATTCTGACTTCTATTTCTGTTTTGGTTATTTTGAGGTTCTCTTGGTGGCACTCTATCATTCAATTTTATCTTTTCAAGCATCCTCTCCATCACCTTCACTAGGTTATCAATTTTTATGTCAGAAGTTGAGGTTGAGGGTAGTAGGTCATCTTTATAAGTTACCCTCTTCTCTGATCTCAACCTATTTCTTTTCTCAATTATGTTTGCTTCTACGCTCACAGCTCCTTTCTACATGTCTTCTAAGGTTAAGTAATCTCTCTCCCTCAATTGATAAGCCATTTCAACATCAAAGCCTTCAGGATACCTTACTAAGGCCATGCCTTGGGGAGGTTTCATGTGAGGTGGAAGAGCATTGTAAACACTATTGAACCTAGTGGAGTAGTCATGAACACTCTCCCCTTTATTTCTCTTGAGGTTGCTATATTCTGCTAGTATTTGGAGAGGGTTCTTTTTGAGTTCCCATTTTTTGATGAATGTTTGATGCAAGGCAGGGAGATCATTTATGCTGTTAGGAGGTAGGTTTTTAAACCATTTCTTTACATCTCCTCCTAAACTTTGGGCGAAGATCCTCATTTTCACAGTTTCTTCTTCTATCTCCATGTAATCAAATGCATCTTCCATCCTATCTACATGATGTTGAGTTGTTGTAGACTATTTTCTAGTGAAGTGAGAAATTTTGGATTGGTAATCATTTTGTAAGGGAAGTAGAGGTTGTGGTAACACTAATGGGGCATACCATGTTGCCATGGCTGGAAATAAGGGTGGATTTACAAGTGTGAAAGTGGGTTGAATAGGATTATTTTGCATAGTGGTAGTATGAATTGGAGTGGAAGAAACACTTGGGCCAGCAAACTTATTTAGAGCAGACTTGTTATGGAAAAGGCTAAAGTGATGAAGAAGCTGGGAATCAGGAGGAGTGGAAGGTGAGGCTTCTCTACTGAAGCTTTGTTGCAAATCTGCAATGTCAATATCAGCTTGGTTCAAATCACCTTGAGATCTAGTTCTAAAGATATTCTTTGTATGATGTAAATCAAAGTGTAAATCCTCTAAGACAACAAGGTTTTCAGGGAAAGATTTTGTTCTTAAGAGGCTCCTATTAGCAGCTGATTCTCCAAATTTGGAAGTTTGCCATAGAATTCTTTCTGGATTGTCAACGATTAAAGGAGGATTTGGGTCTATATGGGATCTAGTGTTGATCCTATGTGAAGCCAGACTGTTTTTCAAAAATGAGAGAGGTTAAAGTTTTAGGGATTGTTTTTGGGAGTTTTACCTCTCATGATGTCTTATCTAGTATGGGACCAGGCTTCTAAACTTCTTCAAGACTGGTTAACACAATCCTAAAGATATCTAGGGACCTAGATGAGTAATAGGCCTACTGGGGCTAGTGGAGTCACCAGGTGGAAACTATTTAGCTTGTATGAAGGTAAAATATTGGATGGTTCCACCACCATGTTTATTATGAAGCCAAACTGAAATTTTTTTGGGATTTTCTGAGTTATTTCAGTCTTATATGTTATGAGAGTGTCATAAATATGATTTAACACTTAGCTAAGGTGTTTAAACATACAGAGTTCACTCTTATGGCTTGGTAACTGGTTCTTTCAAGGTTTGATAAGGTCTTACAGGAATCTTAAGGGTTACTTAGTTTGTCACTGATTCAATAAAGCCCTATCATGATTACCATTTTTGTTAGGTAGTGCTTGAAGAAGGCTACTTATGTTATACTGGACAAGGAGTGTTTTGTTTTAAAGATTTTTACTCAGAGTCCCACCGTGATCGTCATTATGTTGGTCCCCCGTGTTTTGATATTTTGGAAAATCAAAAGACAAGGCAACATCAGAACCAATCTTTAGAGTTATAGGATCTAGTCCTCCTGCTCTCAGAGAGGGATCTCTCAAATTATTTGTTTTTTGAAAAGGCTTATCTTGTGTGCTTTGAATATTGGTTTTAGACTAGTTATTAAGTGCAAGTGTTTGTTTGTTTGTTTGGTTGAATTGATACAGCAGAACATAAAAGGTCTAGGAAAGATAGATAGAAAGGGCAAATGTCAGTTTCATTGGGCAATGGAGTCAAAAAGAGGTTATGACAAACTTATAAAAGGATATGGGATATCAAAGGGAAAATCTAACTTGGCCACAAGATCCTTTAGTTTATGAATGAGATGGACATTAATGGTTTAGAAAAGATAATTTCAATTCTCAACAAAGGGAATTTGAAAGCACAACTTGAACAATAAAGAGTTATTTGATAGACAGGGCTAACCATGAATTCTACAAATCACACTTTAAGCAAATAATGACTTCAAAACAACTTTTGAAACGAAATCTAAGATTCAAGGAAAACCCTATTTCCTCAAATTTTTTATTTCAAATGACTTAGAAAACATAAAAGATTCACTGATAATTACGGTCATAGAAGAGGGAACACCTAGATACATCTATGATCACAATTATAAAGACCTTTAAGCCAACTGTTCAAGCAAGGACAAGGGGCATGATCATACTAGACCTCCTTAGCTCATTATAAACAAAGATACTTCAAAGGGAGACTTCAATAACAACCTTTAAGTGGCAGCAGACAAGCAAGGAGAACCATAAATCATGCTAAAACCAACTATTTGAACTACTAAGGAAATAAACAAGCATGAGGATTAAAGAGAGAGATTAAATACTCTAAAATACCTTAGCAGAAGAAAACATAAAACGGTGAAGGATAAACAGGTCTAAGGTGCTTCCAAGAGTCATTTCTTAGCCTAAAACTTTCATCCTACTGTAGTAAGAATTTTTGGAACAAAATGAAAACAGGGGAAAACATTAAACAGATCAGAATACTTCACCAACAACCAAGCTCGTGGATCCAATGATAGAGCCTTCGTAAGAACAAGCATGCAACAGCATCATCAGGGCTTCCAAAACTTCAATTTCTTCTTCAACTTCTGTAGACTATGTATTATTTCAGAGAGTTTTAGTATTACACTAGTGATCAACCAACCAACGTTTACAATGGATTCCTCAACAAGTTTTTATAGTGGGATGAGGAGGTCGAAAGAGAGAAAATACCTATGGGTTTAATTAATACAGTTAATGCTTCTCGGCCTTTAAGGGGCTCGATGGAGAAGTTTACAGATGTTTGTCTGTATTAATGTTTTACATTTAAGAATTGAGCTCGATGGAGAGATTTTGTTGACTTTGAGGCTCTTTGTCATATCTGTAGTAACTCAGCAAATATTTTTTGCATTAAGTTCCTTGGCAGAATCAACTATTCGGCTGCATTGAGGCAAATATATTCTTTTTCTGATCATAACTCGGCCTTTGTTGAATGTTGTGAAGCCATAGGTGGAAATCTGGTAGCTCAGAGGAATCAATTTGCCTCTGATGTGGCAGTGGAGGCATCCTCTGTCTGATAAATATTTTTGATTTGCCTTTAACTGTGTTTAATTCAATGGATTAGGCTTTTGATAATCGACTTTAGTCGTAATCCATTAAATTGTATAATCAATGTTTAATCCTTCATTTTTGTTGTGTTTGGGTCTTCGAAACTGATACTCTTTGATTTGATTTAATCTTGTTGTGTCTTGTTGATGTGCAAGTGCCGCAGAGGGTTCATAATAATATTACTTCTCGTGATGCACTGATGAAACGTGGCGCTGAACCCTTCATAGTAATCCTTTTGATTAATGAAATCCTGGAGGATCATCATCCTCGGCTTCAATTTTCTTTTATTATAATGGGAAAAACCTTTGAACCTACAAAATATACACAAATGTCATAAAATCTTGCGTATTGGGGAAAAACTGCTAAGAAGGCTTTGGCTTGGAGCGTGGTCATTGGATGACAGCATCCAACGGTGGAGATTGCATGCGAAGATCAAAAGGGAGGCGGTTGATGAATAAGCGGTGGAAATTTATATCAGATTCATTGATCTTGTAAAGATCAGCGGAGGGAAGCGACCAGGGAGACATAATGAAGTAGGGCCACTTTTTGATGAAAACAGAAGAAATACAAAGGAAATGGGGTTAAAATCCTTTGGCGGAGAGAAATACATGGAAAGGAAATTTGGGGTTTCGGAATGATCTTGGACCGTTGGATCAGATCCGCCCAAGAAATCTACGATGGAGATCACTCTGAGAAGTCCTTCAGGAATGGCGAAGGGCGATAGTATATGGCCAGATTAGATCTGAGTCATTGATCTATAGAGATCAATGACAGAGAGCATAATGCGATAAAACATAATAAAAAGGAAAAGGCGGTTTCGTGAGGAGAAACCAGTAGTATCATGCGATGAGATGGCAGGTAGGTGCTATTTATTTTTTGAACGCGATATGCATCCTTCCTGACACGTGGCGTTTCAAAACAGCTTATATCGCGTAATTTTTGGGGATTAACGGGTGTGCTGAAAGTTACGCGATATGGAACATTGTTCGTTAGATTGGGGCCTCAAATCTAACGGTGGAGAGTGAGCGTGATATTGGATAGATGCATGGGCGGAATGAGGAGGGGCGGTTTCAATCGAAGCCATTGGATCAAAGATGGATGACTGAGATCAAATCTGGAGGGAGGCAGGACCCACAGGGGTCAGGCCTGTCGGGGTTAATATGAACCGTTAGATGTACTGGATCAATAGTTAGGATTTGATCTGGGGATAAATGGAAAAAATGAACAAGGCAAAAGAAGGGTTAATAAGGGTTGTTGATCTGCAGAGATCAACGGCTTTGGATTTGGCCTAAAACATTATGAAGCGGGTATATGATCTTTAAACCAAAGTCGAGAAATGTAATCTGGACCGTCCAATTTAGACATGTGGACGGCTCAGATGCAATCGGCGACATGCGGTCGACAGGGGAAGAACTTGAATGGCGCCGATGCGATTGAACAATGGTCATCGATCTGCAGATCAGATCGATGGTGGAGGATGAATCGGAGGGGTTCCAGGCAGAGGGAAGAACTTATGATCGGAGAAAATAAGGGCCGTTGGATCGGAGATATGGTGGATAGATCCAACGGTGGAGGATCCATCGGGGGTAGTAAATCGAGAAGGGGAATAAAATGTGCCTGAAAAAAACTTGCGATGCGATATTGCGCAGGCCATTTGATCTGCTTAAGATCAACGGTGGATATGGTTTCAAAACATGCACCGGCGAAAACCCCTTAATTCTTTATAAAAACCCAAATTTTATGAAATGCAAAGGTTTTTTATGGCTCGGGGTGGATTATACGTATGTGAGTTGGCGCCCGATTACGGGGCCTATGGATACATGGAAAACAAAGGCCCAGGGTTTAAAATGTATAAGGGCCAATCGGATCGGAGGCACAACATTGGTATTTCAATCTACCCATTTGGAAATGTCTCCGATGCGATTAGAGCTTTGGGACTTTAACTCTTAGTCCCGGGCATAGGTTTATATCAAGAGAAATGAAGGGCGGGGGTTTATTCAACAGGGTTCAATCGCATCGGAACAATGGCACGGGGTTTTCAATCTACCCATTCTCATTAAAAAACATTGCTCCGGTGAGCTTAGACCAAAACTTAGGAAAAGTGGGTTTTATGTTTTACAAAGGAAATTTACATCATAGATGGGTTTATTCACAAGTTTTAAGTGCCAGTTGTGGGCCTCATGGTTATATAAAGCAGCAATAAGATTGGAGTTTATGTAAAAAAGGGGCCAATCGCATCGGAGGTTTCAATGACACAAATAGACTTGCGCGCTCCAAATTTATCTGATACGATAAGTGCCAAAAAGGTTTAGTGCTTGGTTCCAGCACCAAGGCATATGGTGGGGAAGTGGTTAGGACTTAGCCCAAAGGGGCTTAAACAAAGAATGTACAAAGAGTTAAGGCCGAACTACGGAATAGAAATCCAAGTGAAAAACACAGTAGGATGACCACTAGGGAGCCTACGAGGGCGGATGCAAGGGGTCCTCTGAGCCAACCGACACCTGACAACCCAGAAGGATTGGACCATGAACTGGGACAAGAAACAATTCACCAAGACAATTCTAAGACAAGAAAATCTAGTCTGTAGACACCAGCGCACCTAGGAGAGGATGACGAGGGAACACCCTTCTTACAGGCAGGTATAAAGCTATTACGCCACCCATGGGCCGAAGACACCCTTCAGGAAGTAATCAACAGCTATGCAGGGTAGTCCCACCTATCTCCAAAAGTTTGAGACGTACAAAAGTTAGGTAGATATGGGAAACGTACCGGTAGGGAGATGAGATTAACTGCCCAAATTGGTAATTATGAGATGGATCAGGTTGTCTTAGACTTTGGGTCAGATGCAAACGTGCTACCTAAGAAAACTTTCCAGCAAATGGGAGAACCCAAAGTGGAGTGGTCCAATATCCAGCTACGTATGGCCAACTAGAAGAAGATTATACCTTTGGGGAGACTATCAAAAATTATGGTAGATATTACTGGGGTCAGGGCCCAGGCTGATTTTGAAGTAATTTGTATTGTTGAAGATGCAGACCCATACCCTGCACTCCTAGGACTCAACTGGGCCATAGATATGTGAGGTATCGTTAACCTCAAGAAAATAAGCATGGTATTTGAAAATAAAGAAACAAGGGTAACAGTACCATTAGAACCTATGAAAGGAAAACGCTACACAGAGCTAGTACGCGGAAACAAAGAGGTAGATCACATTTACAAGTTGACCATGTGAGATGAAGATTGGATCAATCCCATAGTAGAGGGGGTACTCTGTTGGGAAGAAGATAGCAAATACTTCTCTAAATCTAATGAGGAAATGGAGAATTGGCAAACCCGATTGCATGATATCCCGACACTATGATGTCCTCAGGTCGCGAGGGATCTCTGGTGCATTTCTTTGGAGGTAAGATATCTACCCCATTTTGATGAATCTGGTAACATCCAAGAATTCCTGAGAACACTAGAAGCTATGGTTCCAAGAGAACAATGGCTCTAGGCCCTTAATCTAGCTATGCGTGGGACACCGACGCGATGGTGGGATACCCACAAGATAACATTCTAGGACTGGGAGACGTGTCGAGATATGATGATCCTGCGGTTCAAACCCCCGGCTGACATACTCACCAAGGTGTTCCTTGGACCTGGGGATCCCCGTGCGCATCTGCCCACCTGGATGGACAAATGGTTCGACCGGACTACAGAAGAGTGGGTTCACACATTTTTTCATGCCTTGGGCCCTATCCCCGTTGCATGGTATTTAGATGCGGAGCTACATCAGTGCACCCATCATTGGGAAATACTAAAAGATGAATTTATAGGAATGTTTGGACTCATTGGGGGGACGAAAGCACTCGATGAAGCTTTGCAAGACGTCGATGCTTTCATATTCAATGACTCGCACCATCACACCGCACCATAGGTCCTAACATGGGAAGCGCAGATGCAAGACATAGTCAGCTATTAGAGCTTAGTGATAGAAGAAGAAGAAGACAATCCTTGGAACGTCTCTGTTCCAGAATCGGAGGGGGAACGCACCGTCATTGGACCCCCACTGTAGAATATTGACGTAACTCAACCTCTTAATCTATGCAAATTTAATATTGGGTCAGAAGATCACCCTAAGTTGGCTAAAATTGGGGACTATTGGGACGAAGGAACTATAGGAAAAATTGCAAAACTACTTACGAAATATTAGGACTTATTTCCGACAAAGTTCTCCGAGCTCAAAGGAATCATGGGGAACCTAGGCATTATGCACATCACATTGAAACCAGAGGCGCGGCCCGTAAAGTAGCGGCCTTACCGACTGAATCCTAAGTATAAGAAAAAGGTCAAAGAAGAACTCGAAAAAATGCTTGTTGCAGGTATCATTGAACTGGTTGAACAGTCGAATTGGGTATGTCTGATGGTCATTCAGGAGAAGAAAACAAAGGGGGAAATACGCATCTACGTAGATCTACGGAAGCTAAATTACGCCTGTGTCCATGACCCCTTTTCTACGCCCTTCTCGGACGAACTCCTGGATATTGTGGGCGGACAGGAAGCCTGTTCCTTCAGCGATGGGTTCTCAGGGTACCAACATATCCGAATTGCACCTGGAGATCGCAGTAAGACTACATTCGCAACAGAATGGGGGTGATTTCAGTATACAGTCATACCCTTTGGTCTTAATAATGTACCCGCTATCTTCTCAAGGGTAGTAGTTGCTATTTTCAAGGAGTTTATCCATAAGTTCCTGGAGGTTTATTTCGATGACTGGACGGTATTCGGTCTGGTAAAGGAGCATGTCTCTAACTTGATATTAATGTTGGACACATGCCAAAAGCACCAAATCTCCTTAAATATCAAGAAGTGTATCTTCTGCATACCTTTCGGAATCTTTCTCGAGCACATAGTGTGTCGGCAAGGGCTGATGGTTGATCCTGAAAGGGTGGTCGTATTTATAAACCTTGCAGTCCCAACAATGGAGAAACAACTGCATTCTACTCTCGGACACATGGGCTATTACAAGAAATTCATTCAGGTGTACGCACTGATCACAGCACCCATGGAGAAAATACTTAAAAAATATGTTTCCTTTTTTTGGATTGATGAATGTCAAAAGAGTTTTGAACTACTCAAAGAAAAATGATCTCTACACCCATACTAATATTTCCTGATTGGTCAAAGGAATTCCATGTACATGTGGACGCATGAGGCATCGCCTTGGGCGTTGCCCTAACTCAACCGAGAGAGGGAGATCTTGATCACCCGGTTTCCTTTGTGAGTCAGAAACTCTCAGGCACAGAACGCAACTACTCTACTACTGAACGAGAGGGACTGGCTATGGTATACGCATTACAAAAATATCGACACTATCTCTTGGGTGGACACTTTAAAATTTTCACCGATTATTCGGCTTTGAAATTCCTTGTCAACAAGCCTGTGTTGTGGGGGGATATTTTCCACTAGCTGTTTCTATTTCAGGAATATGATTTTGAGATCATCATCAAGGCCGGGAGGCTGAATGTGGGTCTAGATCATCTATCCCACATTGAGACAGGGGAAGAACCTACTAACTTGGAGGAAGGATTACCAAATGCGTAGCTATTCACCATTAAGTTTATTGACATGCACTTCCCTGATATCATTCAATTCCTAACCACCGGTGTAGCCCCCACAGAATATTCGATGCAACAGAAGAAGGAGCTGGTTACTCGGACGACAGACTTTACTAACATCGTCGGCCATCTATACAAGCTAGGAATTGATGAAATACTATGTAGATATGTCCTGGAACATGAACGGCCTACCGTTTTGGCGAAGGCACACGAAGGTGTTGCAGGAGGCCACTATGCAGGAAGAGGAACAACACAAAATATTTTGAGAGCTAGGTTATGGTGGCCCACCCTACATCAGGATTCTTACACCTATTGTAAATTGTGCGATACGTGCCAACGAACAGGACGACCCTCATGTCGAGATGAGATGATATTACAACCTCAGATGGCTTTACAGGCCTTTGAAAAATGGGCCATTGATGTTGTGGGACCCATCAACCCACCAGGAAAGAAGACAGGTGCATGCTACATTATTACTGCCACTGACTATGTCACTCGATGGGCTGAAGCACAAGCGATGAAGGATTGTACTGCGGATACTGCTGCACACTTCATCTTTGAGTAGATTCTGACCAGGTTTGGCTTCCCAAAGATCCTAATGAGAGACAGAGGCATGCACTTTGTTAACAAAACAATACAAGCCTTGAATGAGGAATTCTGGATCCATCATGCAAAAATTACACCATACCATCTGCAGGAAAATGGGGAGGTAGAGGCTTTTAACAAAATCTTAGAGTAGGCATTGACCAAGGTCTGCAATGCCGATTGTAGTGACTGGGATGTACGCATCCCCTCGGTTCTGTGGGCCTACGAAATGACCTATAAGAAGCTAACAGGAAGGACCCCCTTTCGAATGGTCTACAGAAAGGAGGCCATTATGCCAATAGAATACATTGTTCTTAGCCTACGTATCGCAGCATTTAAAAATATGGCAGAACCTAATATAATGGAGGATCACCTTGAGTAGCTTTTAGCATTAGAAGAATATCGGTTTATTGCTAGCTTTCATCAGTAGGTTCAGAAGGCTCACGATAAAGTCTGGCATGATCGACATATCCGTCGAAAGACATTCGTAGCAGGCGAGCTAGTCCTCTTATACGATACCCAATTTGTGAAACACCTAGGGAAGTTTCGGAAGCACTAGCTCAGTGCCTACACCATTAAGGAAATCACGAATGGTGGAGCAGTTCGGCTAGCTACCCTGTGCAGTGACATGCTACTAGGCTATGTCAATGGTAGTTAACTCAAGATGTACAGGGCTAAATGACTATATAGCCAGAATAATTAGCTCCGGTGCGACCAGCCCACCCGAGATAGGTCACTGACACACAAGTGGGATACGCACGCTAGTCATCAAATAGTTCTAAGGGTGATTGGCAGAATTGCAGCCACAATGCCTCGGGACGAGTCACAAGATTTTGTTGCAGGACTGTTGGAACAGGGTCTCATAAGAGCTATGAGACTGGTCTGATTTTGTATACTTTTGATTATAATTAGGCTAGCACAAGGGTTTTGGGGTGGTTCAAAGCCCCGAAAGAATTTTAAAGGGGTCAAAGGGTAAACCTGGGGTCTGAAAACCATGGTTTACGGACCATATGAAAGTTTATGCTAGATTATTATAAATAGAGGAACATTTTGAATTGTAAGGAAGATAAATGAAGAGCTATTGATGTGAACTATGGTTTAATATATCTATTTGGGTTTTTTGGGGAATAGACTCCCACTGGCTGTGTGCACGGAGATCCAGAGTCCTGGTGTGTGCGGACCCTGCTGCTGTGTGCGCAAGGTGGGACAGGTATTGTGAGAAGGAATTGATGAATCGATAAGTAAGAAAGGTTGTTTGAGAACTGAAACTATGTATACTGTTTGTGTGAATCATTGATAATTGTTGTATTATGCGCATTCTGTATTCAAGCTATGAAAGATCTGTGTAAGTAAGTTTACTATATCTGGATTTGTTCTGTTCTGCTTTATGAAATATTGTGCTACTATCATAGAAGTATACAATTATCAAACACTATAGACCTTGCGCACGTGGATACGAAAAGAGATCGGTAAACCCTGCACAGAAAGAGGCGATCTGGGCATCTCAAGGCCCAACACAGCTCTACTTGCCTTACCTACCCTTTCTCAGGGTGTGGAAACCTAGTTCCAGCACCCACCCATACTACTTCGGGTGAGACTTTGACCTACGCAAGCAGGTCATTTCCAAAAGGGAATGTAGTATAATGGTTTGTTGGCAATCCTTGAACTCTGAACCTAGGTTAGGACCCCTCTCATGTCTGGTCAACCCACTCTGTCTGATAGTAGCCACCCAGAGTTTGGCTTCATTTTTTTCACAAGGATGTCAGCCACTAGCCTTGCCGAACCATCGGCCCCGACAAGGCCTGATGTTGAGGAAATATTGGAGGATGAGTCTAAACTGGAATAAGTTCCCTCTACACCAGTTATAAAAAAAGGCAATGGAAATTCACAAGGTTCATGAACAGCTCCGAAATCAGCAAGGTGAGCTCCCGAGAAGCCTAGCACCTCTCCAAGCCACACCAGGTCTCCACCAGATCGAGACACATAGGAAGGTGCTCTGCCAGCTAACCCGATCGATTGGTTACCTCCTTTTTTTCACCCACGAAGGCCATATACATGAACACCAAAAAACTTGGATGGCTTGGTCACCTATCTGCAAACCCCCCTAGCTCCAAGAGAAGTCCCTGTCGTTAATGAGCCTTGTGGGCAACTACACGAGGTCAAGTTCGATGACCACGACTTGGAAAACTTTGAAACCCTCCCTGAATTGGCCCTTGCATAATACTTTGACACAATCCATGGAAATTATGGAGTCACGGTGGTACCCCAACACTGGGTATGCGGCCTGGCTGGGTCGGGACTTTTGAATCTACTCCGAATGCCCCATTTTTTCCATTATAATGTCACAGATCTGTTGGATTTCTATTTTCTCGCCCTCATTCATGACGGATTCTTATGGATTTGAGAGATGGTCCCTATTGATGTTGTATTGATCCACAATATTGCAGGCTTTCCTATCCAAGGGTTTCACCCTCTGGAGCGGGTGGGAAAAAAGTACGAAGCAACTATTTCTATGTTTGTGCGGAAGACCTACGAGGTGAAACGAAATCAGTGAGGGTATGTGATCTAGACTATCAATGATCCGGCTACACAGATGGGTACTAGGCTCTTGGCTTGCAAGATAATGATGAAGTGCCAGGTTGCAACTGTCCCTACCTATGTGATTTAGTTGGCTGGTCGTTGTGCGAAAGGATTCTCCTTCAATTGGGCTCAATACTTATGCGATGAATTTCTGGCGAATGTCCGCGAATCTCAGGAGCAAGGGACGTCCATATTTTACTCATGGTTATTACTTTTGATCACGCTAGTCGCCTGGGACACCCCTGAGGAGTAGCTCCTCCCCAGACTTCCTCCAGGGATGTGCGAAGGAGCTCGGTATGCTCACTTATGGGACTCTAAGGATGCGCAACGCATTGAGGATAACAAATTTTTTTGGATCCTCTTCTAGAGTAGTGTGGCAGCCGCCATAAATTCCTGACCCTAGCTGTCCCCGACGGTATATGAAAAATAAAAAGGTGTGGCCACATTCCAAGTTACCATGCACCATATTCAAATCCGCAACCTCAACAATAAGACATGGACGAGACTCCCATACATGGTAGAAGATGAAGAGATTGACCTGACGATCACGCTATGGCCCCATGCCTGGAAGAAGGGCCTCACAGATACCCGTTGGGAGACCGCAGAGCCCAGCCAGATAGGCTCAGACATAGCCAAAGACATGGATACACAACCACCACAGACCACTGCGGATAAAGCCCAGGTAGGGGCTGATAGAGAAACCACCCCCCTCCCCTCCCCGAGGTATGAAGCAGTCTGGTGAGCCGGCACCAAGGTCCCAAAAGAAACAACGCGCCCACCGTGAACAATATGATGCGACGGTCACACTGACTGATGGTGACCTTGAGAAAATCACGGATGCAATCACCCTGGCTACAGAGGACAAATGGGCATCCATCGGGGAGTAGCAGAAGGTCGCGCTTAATACTCTCTAGGCTAAGTTCCGCGCCCTCCAGTTAAAAATAGATACGTTGCCGACCAGTGTTGGCCAGGCATGGGCCCCTCTGGTCGATAGCAGTTTGGCGCTATTCACAGAAGAAATTCATCTCTGGACTATACCTCGTGCTACCTTCACAGGGACTCAACCCCCAGCAGAAACAGGGACCCAGTTGGACTTGGCTAAGTCCCCACGAAGCCTTACAGGGCCTCCACAACGTTGTCTTCCAAGAGATTCGCCATCCTGACCAGCAAATTCACCAACAGCTTGGGACGACCGAGCACACCATCACATAGAAGGCTATTGATTTTCTCCTTGCTGTGTCCCAGGAGGCAGAGCTTGAAACCGCGATCCACCAGATCTGTACAAAGTTTACTGACGAGATCCTGGCCGCGGACACGGCTCAGACTAAAGTGGAAAAATTGGTTGCGACACTTAAAGTATCTAGGATGGAAATACATGTCGTCAAGGCATAGCTGGAACAACAAATCACTGACTTACAAGCCAAACTTCAACCTGAAACGCCTCCGGAATTCTGCGCCCAGTGCACTGCCCTAGTAACCGACGCGACAAATTTTATTTCGGGGCAGATTTCCCGGGGTGCCCAGTTGTTAGAATCAGCCATGCAACTTTGGACTAAGGACCTCAATCAAGACTTACGGCAGAATGAAGCAGCTTTTGAGCCGGTCAACGCCACGCTTCCCACCCTGGTACCTACACAACGCTTGGCATGATTAAAGACTAGCAATGATCTCCAAGACGAGATTGAGAAACTCCGGCGTAAACAGCACATTATGGCGGAACGTCTGAAGCTTTCGGCTACCATATCCCTCCAACTATCATAGGATATTGATGGCATGATCAAGCGACTTACTCAAACCCTCGAGAGTGTTACCACGGCGACTGAGGGACCGATCTCCCAGAAGCTTGTAGACCTTGCACAGAGTGTGTTGAGCCTCAAAAATTGTGCTTCTTTTCATCTTAATTTACCTCATTTTCCTTTGTCCATTGATATCCTAGACCCAATTGATCAATGAATTTAGTTAAAATTACTTTTAGAATTATTTACATGACTGACTTGCTAAGTTTTGTGATTTTTGCCATTGTAATGCATTTTGACCAGAACTAGCTGCGGAATGCAGACATTCCGTAGCTAACCGGCGATTCTACAGCTGTCTTCACGTTTGGGTATGTTCCAGGTGGCCTCTCAAGAAAAACCGCATATGGGCATAATCCACGTCATGTCTACATTGTTCGTTGCTCACCATGAAGGAAGAAACGAATTCTGGATATGGTTTTGATACGTGGGAACACATTTAGGAAGGCAGACTTCTATTAGGACTGTCTCAGTCCAGATGTCTTTTTCATTTTTACGTTGCCACTTCAAGAGTCCTAATGTGATTTCGATAAGGAAAGACAATGACCCTGGAATTGTTGCAAGTCTTGTTATGTACATTTGTTATATAAACACTTGGGAAACCGAGAGCTAGGCTAGATTTTTGTTCTAGATTTTGCTTAGATTCTGTGCTACATTTCTGAAGACGCAGATTTCTCTGTTCAAGTTATTCCTCTTTTAATGAAGCAGACAGTGTTGTTTTGAAAGCGTTAATTTGATTTGGAGTTAGATTCCGTCAGGTGGTAGAGGGCCCCTGCCTCTTGCACGGATTTATTTGCGTAATTTAGATAAGTATCCTAGCTGCCTTTACGTTTTTTTTGAAGTTGAATTCGTAGTTGTTTTCATTAGTTACTATAGTTATAACTCGTTCTAAAAACTATTCCAAAAGAAGAAGCTCTTCCAAAAGATTATGAAAATGAATGGGAAATGGCTATAGTATTGTAGGATTTAATTGTAATCTGTTTTGTTCACCATCACAGTTATACTTATGCTAAATACTCTTCCACAAGAAGAAACTCTTCCAAGAAATCTTTATAATGTTTTAAGCATGATTGTGATCCTAAACGCTTTATTTGTGTGTTTGCACTAAGTACCATAGTTGTCCTTGCTCTTAAACGCTTGTCCAAAATATCATAATGATGAGTGGGAGATAGCCATGATATCTTAGTTTTTAATTGCTTTCAGTCTTTATGTTTGCATAGCATAAGTTAGGATACTCCGAAGTTTAATTGCACTTAACTCATGTTCAGTTTTTTTGCTTTAAGTTTGATAATGACTTGTAGTTTAACACTGTTTTAGACTAGTGACATCTTAAGTACAGTTTTAGCTTCACTCATTGCATTGGCACTCCACATTCAGCTGTCATTCACTGCATATTAGATTACTTCAGTTGTTAAACTTAACAAAACAACCTTCATTATTCACAAACCTCTTCTTGTTCTAAAATCCATAATTGATTCATAACCATATGAACAAAAGACAATATCATTTTAAGGCCTGAAGTACTTCTGCAACTTCCTGATCATCTTACAAACAAACATTTCCTCAAAAGACTATTTTAAAAATCTCTAACCTTTGAGTGAAGTGTAGTGTTATCAAACTAAGTGGCAGAATAGAGTTAGGAACTAGCCTTAGAGCAAAAGACCTTATGATGGTATCAATGTTTTACTCCAATTATGCTTCAACAAATCTCTAATCAAGGACAAAATGTTGCATCATTATAAGTTATTTTTTTAACTGTTTAGATAGGAAGATTTGCATACTTAATCGACCATGTCTCAAGCTCTCTCTCAAAACACCTTTGATGAAAGCATTTGACAAGTTGAGTTTCTGTTTTGAATCATTTGTTCAAAAGTCATTATCAAGCTTTGTTTCTGCTTAGTCATAGTTTAGATTTGATTCTGTTTCAGTACTGCATTTGCATTTGTCATTTGTCATCAACCAATTAGGCTTCACTCTGTTTTTAATCATTAGCTCCTTTCCATTAGCTTTCTAGTCATTTTCCTTGTGAACATAAAACTACCAAAAGACCAAAAACATCATAAATCATCACAAAAGACCAAAAAAATCATAAAACACTACACACAATGCATTAAGAAACAAACACCTAGGTACATACAGTACACTTCACTTCAGCAGTTTACCAACCCTGGTTGAAAATTAAATGAGCTCAATTTAGGAGACTAGATTGAGACCAAACATTTTGGCGCTGTTGCCGGGGAAGTGAAAACTAGGTAACCTTTGTTTCTTAGCATCCAAAAACAATTTTATGCATAGGGAGAGAGATTCAAAGGGAAGATTTATAAGCAGCAGAGGCAGAAGTTTGATTTCTAGAACACCACTTGTTTCATCTAGATCCAGAGCTAGTACACCTTCAACTCAAACCCATCTTCCATCCTTTATTGATCCTGGACTTCTAGAAGACCTGAAATCAGATATCCCATTAGAGAAACCTTCCACTTCATCCATTGAACTTGCCATAGAAAAACATCTAAAGACTCCTGGTAGGGACATAAATCTTTCCACTTCCACAGGAGAGTCAACCATGGCAGAAGAAGGAGGAGGAGGAGTTTTTAATGGAGAACACACACTATTTGGAGGCAGAGGTAGAGGTAGAGGAGAAGGAGGTAGAGGTGCAGATGGAGGAAGAGGTAGAATAGGAAGCTCTTTTGGGTTCCCTATAATTGATGTAGAAACCAATACAACCATGAAAAATATTTCACCCTCTGTCCTTCCAAACTTCTATGGACTTAAAACTAAAGATCCTGAAACCTTCTTATTCGAATTTGAAGTGCTTTGTAGAAATTATGACTACTTACAAGATGCTCAAAAATTGAAATTATTTCCTTCAACTTTGAAGGGAGCAGCATTGAAGTGGTTTATGAGTCTGATCAGCAGTTCTATTAGAACATGGGAAGACATGAAACAAGCATTTCTAGACAGATATTTGGATTATTGTATGCTGGTTAATCATAAGGAAGAAGTGTTCAAGATGTTACAAAAAGAAGATGAAAATTTGGAAGATTTATTGGAGAGATTTAATTACAATATCAAAAGAGCAAAAATGGAAAACCTAGATCAAGACACCTTAAAAGCTCTTTTGTTGAAAAAAATTAGGGATGAATGGTTGGATATCCTTAACATGATGGGAAAAGGGGATATATCACAACTCACATTATCTGAAATATCTGAGTTATGTATCAACCTTTCAAGAGGGAAATCTAAAATTGTCAAAGGTCCAAGAGATCCTTCTCTTGCAAGGGCAAGTAAGTCTGCTTCTGGGACAGTAAGTAGATCAGAAATAGGTCACATGCTTGATGATTTTAAATCTGACATCTTAGGGAGTCTTAGTGAACAAATAGACACCCTTAAGATACAAAACAAGCAAAAGGCTGAATCTGATGCCTTGGCAATCTTTTGTCCCAAATGTGGAAAGAAACATGCCTTGAGAGAGTGTCCTTTGGATGTAAAAGTTGTAGAAACCTGTGTCATTTGTTCTGAAAAACATGAGACCAAGAATTTTCCTTCTCTTCCTGGTCTCAAAGCTGTCTTTCAGGAGGAAACTCCTACAGATTCCACAGAGTCCCTCAATTTTGTATCTAGAAGGCCTTGGCAAGGACCTCAGACACAAGGATTCCATGATCAAATGTATAATCAACCTCCACCTTGGAATTCTTGGCAGCAACCTTGGCCCCAATTTCAAAATCAATCTCAGTCCTGGGCACAAGGAACACAAAGTCCCTATGGAATATACTCTCCATACTGTCAGTATCCACCATCCTATCCACCATACCCACATTTTTATCCTCAAAATCCTCAACAAAATTTTCCTTAAAATATTCAACAAAATCCTCAACAACATCATCAAAATCAACCACTTTCATTACCATTCCCTCAAAAATCGAATCAATTGCCTGCTCAACCCATACCAAACCCCAATAATAAGAACCCTCATAATACATACATGATAGAAGGCCAAAAATTTTCAACTTATTTAATTACTCCTTTATACCTTAGTGATGTTCAACTGAGGTCTGGAAGAATACTTGAAAAGTAGAAACCTTCTGTGATCATACAAGAACAAGATAATTCTGAGGAAGACTCCCTACGGGTGAATAAAAGTCTTGAGGAAGACACATCCTTTCAAGACCCAAACACTGAAAAACTAAAACAAAAAGATCCAATAAATCCAACTCCTGTATTAGAGAAACCATCTACATCTACTTCTATACCTCCCTTTCCGAAAAGATTACAAATTGATAGAGGTGTAGAAAAACAAATCATGGTGTATAATTATGATTTCTTAGATGAGCTTAGAAATGTTTGCATTAAAATTCCATTATTACAAGCCATCAAAGAAATCCCAATTTTAGCCAAAACAATAAAGGAGTTGAGTATGAAGACAACAAGAAAAAGAATAAGAGAAACAAAGAAAATTCAACTGGTAGGACAAATAGCAGACATTATGATGGGCAAGATTGTTATTCCAAAGTATCTTGACCCAGGAAATCCAGTTGTCAAAATTCACATCAATGGAATTGAAATTGAAAACACACTCATTGATTTAGGAGCAGCAATAAATATCATGAGTAGACAAATCATGGACAAACTGAAACTTCCTAATCTTCTCTTTACACTCACACTATTACAATTAGCAGATAGATCTGTGATCAAACCAGATGGGGTAATAGAAGACATTCCAGTGTCCCTAGATTCTTGGGAATACCCTGTGGATTTCATGATCCTAACTCCTAAGAATAATCTAGAAGGCCATCCTGTTATATTAGGAAGACCTTGGTTGGCTACAACTGATGCTTTTATTAGTTGTAGGTCCGGTGATATGTATATTTCTGATGGTATTTCAACTAAGAAATTCACTTTATATCCTCCAGCTAGGACAATTACAGATCTAGATGACACTCAATGGATAGAGGATGAAGAATATTTACAACCACTCTTCACAATTTCATAAATTAGTGAAGATAATCAAATTCTGAATACTCTAGAAAACTTTGAATCCTCTCTAGAACACAAACATGAATCATTTCAGGAGGGATCCAATATTGAATTTTTGTCATCTAGGCAGATGTCTCTTCATTCTATGGATAAATTTGGCAGCTCTACAAGTGAGATTTTTCCAGGCAAAACTTTGAACATAAACAAGAACCTAGAAAAATCTCAACAAGAAGAGTTAATCAAAGTATTACAGAGACATTCTTCTGCATATGCATGGGAATACACTGACATGAAAGGGATAAGCCCTAAGACTTGTACTCATCACATCTATATAGAGGAAAATTGCAAACCAATCAGACAACCTCAAAGGCGGATGAATCCAAATCTTAGGGAAATTGTTAAAAAAGAATTGCAAAAATTGCTAAATGTTAATTTCATCTATCCTATTTCAGATAGTCGGTGGGTTTCTCCTTTGGTAATTGTGCCAAAGAAAAATGGAAAATGGAGGGTGTGTGTTGACTACCGAGAACTAAATAAAGCTACTCTTAAAGACCATTTTCCCTTACCTTTCATAGATCAAGTATTAGATACATTAGCTGGCAAAAAGTACTTTTCATTCCTAGATGGGTTTAGTGGTTACAATCAAATCCAAGTAGCACTTGAAGACCAAGACAAAACCACATTCATCTATCCTTGGGGTACCTATTCCTACAGAGTATTGCCATTTTGATTATGCAATGCACCTGCAACATTCCAAAGGGCAGTATTAGGAATTTTTTTGGATCTAATACATGACTGTGTAGAGGTGTACATGGATGATTTCACAGTTTACGGGAACACATTTGAAGAGGCTTTAGAAAACTTGGAAAAAGTCTTAAAAAGATGTCAAGAAGAAAACCTTTCACTTAGTCATGAAAAATGTTTTATGATGTTTACTGAAGGTATTGTTTTAGGGCACCATATTTCAGGGGATGGGATTAGAGTTGATGAGTCAAAAGTTGAAGTCATCTCTAACCTATCTATTCCAAGTTGTCAAAGAGATGTTAGAATTTTCTAGGATTTACAGGGTATTATCGGAGATTTATAGAAAACTTCACCAAGATAGCATCTCCACTCTTCAAATTACTTACCAAAGATTGTGAATTCAAGTGGACTTCTGATTGCCAGTTAGCTTTTGAAACCCTGAAAACCAAAATTTCTGAAGCACCTATATTAAGGGGACCTAACTGGAAGTTACCTTTCCATATCTCGACAGATGCTTCCGATACAGCTCTAGGAGCAGTATTGGGACAAACATATTTAATTCCCTATGCCATCTATTATATCAGTAAAAAATTGACTCCTGCAGAGTTAAACTATACTGTAACTGAAAAAGAGTTTTTAGCTGTTGTTCATGCCGTAAACAAATTTAGACACTATATAACATGCTATGAAACTTTTATTCACACTGATCATTCTGCAATTAGATACCTAATGAACAAATCAATCACTAATGGCAGAGTTATAAGATGGTTATTTCTCTTACAAGAATTCAACATTACTATTCTAGATAGGCCTGGAAAAAAAAACACAGTAGCTGATTTCCTATCTAGACTCCAAAATATCAAAGATGACACTCCAGTTGAAGATCAATTTCCTGATGAATATCTTTTTGCAATCTCTACTCAAACTCCATGGTTTGTTGATATTGCTAATTATTTAGTTTCAGGAAAATTTCCTTCAATTATGAATGCAAGGGATAAAAGAAAAATCATTTGTGATAGTGCAAAATATTCATGGGTTGCTAATGAGTTGTACAAGACAGGTCCAGATTTGATCATTAGAAGGTGTGTTCTTGAAGATGAGATGCCTGAGATTATCAAGGCATGTCATGATGAACCTTGTGGCGGACACTTTGCAGATAAGAGGACATCCTATAAGATCCTTAATTTAGGATATTATTGGCCATCCTTGTTTAAAGATGCTAAAGAGTATGTCAAAAGGTGTGACAGTTGCCAAAGGGTAGGGAAACCTTCTCCTTCAGGTGAGATGCCATTACAACCTCAGGTACATATTGAACCTTTTGAAAATGGGCTTTGGATTTTGTAGGACCTATTAGTCCTCCATCAAGACAAAAGAGATATATATTAGTTTGCACTGATTATGTTACCAAATGGGTAGAAGCCAAGCCATTAATTTTTGCTAATGAAGCATCTGTAGTTACTTTTATTTTTGAGGATATTTTTACTCGTTTTGGTGTCCCAAGGGAAATTGTTACAGATCAAGGAGCTCAATTTACATCAAGGATAGTGGAGCAAATGATGGAGAAGTACAAAATCAGACATAGAGAATCTACTCCTTATCATCCACAAGCAAATGGTCAAGTGGAATCTACTAATAAGGTCATTGAAGGAATCCTAACAAAGACTGTTCATTTACATAGAAAAGATTGGGTAGATAGGCTTCCTGAAGCCTTGTGGGCCTATAGAACCACATGGAGAAACACAACAGGCCATACTCCTTATGAACTTGTTTATGGAAAGCAAGTTTTGTTTCCCATAGAGTTCCAGATTCAAACTTTCAAAATGGCAGTTCAGCTAGGACTTGATCTAACGGAGGCACAAAAGCATAGACTGGAGAAAATTAATGAATTGGATGAGATCAGACAAGATGCAGTTCAGAAAACAAGTCTAGTCCAACAGCAAAGGGCTATATGGCATGACAAGTACATCAAAGAGAAGAAATTCAAAGAGGGTGACTGGGCTCTTTTGTTTGATTCAAAATTCAAGGATTTTCAAGGTAAATTTCAGACACATTGGCTTGGGCCATATGAAATTGTTGAAATTTTTGATAATGGGGCAGTAAAAATCATAACTATAGATGAAGAAGAGGTCACTTTTCTTGTGAATGGTCATAGATTGAAGTTGTATCACAAACCACTCTCAAGAGAAGAATTTGTCAAGAAGTTCCAAGAAAGCAGTGATGTGAAG
The DNA here is from genome assembly GCA_034641835.2 of Pinus albicaulis. Classification (NCBI taxonomy): domain Eukaryota; kingdom Viridiplantae; phylum Streptophyta; class Pinopsida; order Pinales; family Pinaceae; genus Pinus; species Pinus albicaulis. Next base: position 392,138,833 of record CM076581.1, read on the forward strand.
TTAATGAAGAAGAATCTCTCTTCTTCATCAACTTGAGTAAATTTTCTGAAGCATTTCTCTTTTGAAAAAAAAAATTAAAAAAAAAAAATATATATATATATATATATATATATATATATATATAAAGGTATAAACATGAAAACCAATCATTGATTGGCATGTTTATACAGAAAAGATAGGGTGAAAATCAGAGTCTCTCTGACACTCTAACTTTTCCATTTTGTTTTTGCAAGCAGCTGTTACAAAATCATAAGTTCAGATCCATAGTGCTTATGATCCATTTCATTTCATTTCACTTCATTCACTTATCCATCCATACTCCATTTCATTCATTCACTCATATTCTACTTCATTCCATGTTTCATTCATCTCATTCCATACTCCATCCATCTCATTTTCATGTCAAAATTTAAAGTTTGATGTCTTGCTGTAAATGAATAAAACATGTCATGGATTGCAGGGCAGTTCTTATGTTCTTCCACTCCATTTCATAAACTGAATCCATTTCATTTCATCATCCACTTCATACATATCATAACACATCATCCATCTTCATTCATATCATATAACATTTCACCTATATTCAAAAAACACTCCATTCCATGATTAAAATACTCTACAGGTACATTCTGCAGCTCAACAGACATTCTGCAGCTGATCAGCCATTCTGCAGCCAGACAATCATTCTGTAGCTACAAATCCTGAAGGCACCAACCAACAGACATTAGAATTGCAACAAAATGATCCAGAATATCCATGAATAAGAAACATCAAGAAGAATTATGAAGACTCTTCCAAAGGTGAACAAAGAAGACAAAGACTACAAAAATCAAATGAAAAGCAGAGGTAACAAGTTTAGATTATAATGGAATTTCATAAAGTTTAGCATAGTTTTAGTTATGAATTGTTCGAAAAAGGTTGTTTTAATTATTTTTATTGATCATGACCAATAAACCCTCCACAAACTTTGGATTAAACCTCTCATTTCAAATTCCATACCCGACATCATTTAAGCAGTTCAAATGGTCGAAGTGTTTGAATTATTCACGTCACCCAACAAAATCATTCAATGATGATTTTCTTTTCCATTGTAAAAATCACTGCCGTCTTTTCAATCATTAATTCGTTTCCTCCACCTCACTCCATTACCTCATTTTGTAACTACCTCCATCACTCCATTCTGTAGCCGGCACTTCATTTCGAAAACAGAGATATCCTTACCACAGAGAGTAGAGCAAAAAGGGTATATCAGTTTGAATATCAAAGCACTATCACCGTGGGCAAAGATTGAGCATTATCACTGTAAACGCAGAGGTATAGCAGTGAAGAGTTTGAAGCCATTTTTTACCAAGAGACAGAGGTATAGCAGAGTGAGAATTTGAAGCCATTTACCACCGAGAGACAGAGGTATAGCAGTGTGGGAATTTGAAGCCATTTATCACTGTCAACCAGAGGCATATCAATCCAAAGTTTCATTGTCAACCAGAGGCATATCCGCTCGAAGTTTGAAGTTGTTTTCATTGTCAACTAGAGGCATGTCAGTCCGAATTTTGAAGCTGTTGTCACTATCAATCAGAGGTATATCATTCCGAAGTTTTAAGCCATTGTCATTAAGAACTTGAAGCCATTTCAATTCAAAGGTGAAATTTATTGTTTCAGAGGGTAGAAAAATTATTAATCTGAACATTGAAGAAGCAATTATGGGTTTCATTGTAAGAACTGAACCAGCGGGTACAAAATACCTAGAAGGCTACCCTCAATGTAAAGAAATGTTGCAACAGATAGGATGGCTACAATTTTTGGAGAAATTTAATGGCTTCCACAAAGAAGTCACTAAAACAATTGCAAGATCATTTCAAGGAGCTGAAGTTGAAGTGGGGGATGTTAAATTCATAGTCAATGAAGTTTTCATTGCAGAAGCTACGGGATTGCTTAGAAATGGAGAGAGATGGTTCAAAAATAGAGAATTCCATCATGAATCGTGGAAGAAAATTCTAAAATCACCAGGTATGGATGTCACTGTGTTTAAGAAAGGAATTCCAAGTTCTGCATTGAAAAATAAATGGAGAAACATACTACTTATTCTGCAAAAATTCTTTACATGTGAGGGTAGATATGGCACATTTTATGTTTATCACATTAGACTGATAATGCATTTTCTGGGGGAAGACTTAAACCTACCCTACTTCTTGCTTCAAAGTTTGAAAAATATGGCTTCCTGTGTTCAAAGAAGGGTTCAATTTTTAGAGACAACTCTATACCATCATGGCTTGGTGAAAATTTTAATTGAACACCATTTAGCCAAAACAAATGATACATGGGACAATTTCTTGATAAGAAATCATTTTGAAGATCCAAAATAACCCTCACCTAAACAACAGCCTACAAGGAGAAGTAGAAAATGGAGAGCTTCAAAAATTGAAATTGACAAAATAGTCCAAGAAAGTAGTGAGGAAATCATCTTAGAGAAGTTGACTCAAATAAAGAGACAACTTAAGAAAGAGAAGGTAATCAGGAAATCTGCCACAGAGAGAGGAGAGGGATCTTCTCAGCCAAGAAGAAGCCATAGACTAAAGGGGAAACTAAGGAAAACTCAAATCAAACAAAAAAGGGTGATTAATATAGAGAATGAGGAAACATCTATTGAAGAAGATGTTGAAGAGGATTTTAATGAAGGAACCCCTGAAATTGACCCTGCTCAGCAAGAAGTTTATGATTATGTTGAAACTTTGGAAAGGAAAGCTTCAGAGAGCAGAGAGAGAACCCCTAGTCCTCCATTGTCCGAAATAGATGTGTTAAGAAGGGATAGGTACGAGCTGGAGATACTTAATAGACACATCAAAAATGAGAATGAAATTTTGAAGGAACAAGTCAAGCTCAAAACCGATATGAACTCAACCTTATCCCTACATATAGACAAAGTGGAAAAGGCTAATGAAAAGTTGAAGAAGAGGAACAAGAAGCTAATCAGGGCACTTACCAACCTAAGGTTCAAACTTGTCATCAGAAAACCTAGAAGATCTTTAGCTTCCAGGCAAAGGAGAAGGAGAGGATTAGATGTTCTTGCAGAAGCCTCTGAGTTTATAGGATAATTTGCATGAGGACATGCAAGAAGATAGCAGTGGGGGTATGTTGAGCCTCAAAAATTGTGCTTCATTTCATCTTACTTTACCTCATTTTCCTTTGTCCATTGATATCCTAGACCCAATTGATCAATGAATTTAGTTAAAATTACTTTTAGAATGATTTACATGATTGACTTGCTAAGTTTTGTGATTTTTTCCATTGTAATGCATTTTGACCGGAACTAGCTGCAGAATGCAGACATTCCGTAGCTAACTGGCGATTTTGCAGCTGTCTTCACGTTTGGGTATGTTCCAGGTGGCCTCTCAAGAAAAACCGCATATGGGCATAATCCACGTCATATCTACATTGTTCGTTTCTCACCATGCAGGAAGAAACGAATTCTGGATATGGTTTTGATACGTGGGAACACATTTAGGATGGCAGACTTCTATTAGGACTGTCTCAGTCCAGATGTCCTTTTATTTTTTACGTTGCCACTTCAAGAGTCCTAATGTGATTTCGATAAGGAAAGACAATGACCCTGGAATTGTTGCAAGTCTTTTTATGTACATTTGCTATATAAACACTTGGGAAACCGAGAGCTAGGCTAGATTTTATTCTAGATTTTTCTTAGATTATGTGCTACATTTCTGAAGACGCAGATTGCTCTGTTCAAGTTATTTCTCTTTTAATGAAGTAGACAGTGTTTTTTTGAAAGCGTTGATTTTATTTGGAGTTAGATTCCGTCAGGTGGTAGAGGGCCCCTGCCTCTTGCACGGATTTATTTGCGTAATTTAGATAAGTATCCTAGCTGCCTTTACGTTTTTTTTGAAGTTGAATTCATAGTTGTTTTCATTAGTTACTATAGTTATAACTCGTTCTAAAAACTCTTCCAAAAGAAGAAGCTCTTCCAAAATATTATGAAAATGAATGGGAAATGGCTATAGTATTGTAGGATTTAATTGTAATCTCTTTTGTTCACCATCACAGTTATACTTATGCTAAATACTCTTCCACAAGAAGAAACTCTTCCAAGAAATCTTTATAATGTTTTAAGCATGATTGTGATCCTGAACGCTTCATTTGTGTGTTTGCACTAAGTACCATAGTTGTCCTTGCTCTTAAACGCTTGTCCAAAATATCATAATGATGAGTGGGAGATAGCCATGATATCTTACTTTTTAATTGCTTTCAGTCTTTATGTTTGCATAGCATAGTTAGGATACTCCGGAGTTTAATTGCACTTAACTCATGTTCAGTTGTTTTAAGTTTGATAATGACTTGTAGTTTAACACTGCTTTAGACTAGTGACATCTTAAGTACAATTTTAGCTTCACTCATTGCATTGGCACTCCACATTCAGTTGTCATTCACTGCATATTAGATTACTTCAGTTGTTAAACTTAATAAAACAGCCTTCATTATTCACAAACCTCTTCTTGTTCTAAAATCCATAATTGATTCATAACCATATGAACAGAAGACAATATCATTTTAAGGCCTGAAGTACTTCTGCAACTTCCTGATCATCTTACAAACAAACATTTCCTCAAAATACTATTTTAAAGATCTCTAACCTTTGAGTGAAGTGTAGTGTTATCAAACTAAGTGGCATAATAGAGTTAGGAACTAGCCTTAGAGTAAAAGACCTTATGATGGTATCAATATTTTACTCCAATTATGCTTCAACAAATCTCTAATCAAGGACAAAATGTTGCATCATTATAAGTTAGTTGTTTAACTATTATATAGGAGGATTTGCATACTTAATTGACCATGTCTCAAGCTCTCTCTCAAAACCCCTTTGATGAAAGCATTTGACAAGTTGAGTTTATGTTTTGAATCATTTGTTTAAAAGTCATTATCAAGCTTTGTTTCTGCTTATTCATAGTTTAGATTTGATTTTGTTTTAGTATTGCACTTGCATTTTTCATTTGTCATCAACCAATTAGGCTTCACTCTATTTTTAATCATTAGCTCCTTTCCATTAGCTTTCTAGTCATTTTCCTTGTGAACATAAAACTACCAAAAGACAAAAAATATCATAAATCATCACAAAAGACCAAAAAAATCATAAAACACTACACACAACGCATTAAGAAACAAAAACCTAGGTACATACAGTACACTTCACTTCAGCAGTTTACCAACCCTGGTTGACAACTAAATGAGCTCAATTTAGGAGACTAGATTGAGACCAAACAGAGTGCTGTAGCCGAGAGCCAAGAAGTGCTACCCCCACTGCTCGCAACCCTCAACACCTTACGTGCACAGAGAGAGACCGCACCACCACAGTGACTTCGAAAAAGTCAGAATATTGTGTTGGGGGGTTGTTGGAACAGGGTTTCCTACGAGCTGCGAAACTAGTCCGATTTTGTATACTTTTATCATAATTAGGCTAGAGCAGGGGGTTTGGGGTGGGTCAAAGCCCCGAAAGCATTGTAAAGGGATCAAAGGGTAAACCAGGGGTCTGAAAACCATAGTTTGCAGACCATAGGGAAGTTTAGGCTAGATTATTATAAATAGAGGAACATTTTGAATTGTAAGGCAGAGAAATGAAGAGCTATTGATGTGAACTGTGGTTTAATATATCTGTTTTGGTTTTTTGGGGAACGAACTCTTGTTGGCTGTGTGCATGAAGATCCAGAGTCCTGTTGTCTATAGACCCTGCTGCTATGTGCGCAGGATGGGACAGGTATTGTAAGAAGGAATTAATGAATCGACAAGTAAGAAAGGTTGTTTGAGAACTGAATCTATGTATAATGTTTGTGTGAATCATTGATAATTGCTATATTGTGCGCATTATGTATTCAAGCTGCGAAATATCTATGTAAGTAAGTTTACTATATCTGGATATGTTATGTTCTGTTTTATGCAATATTGTGCTACTATCATAGAATTATATAATTATCAAACAATGTAGACCTTGTGCACGTGGATGCAAAAAGAGACCAGTAAACCCTGCGCAGAAAGAGGTGATATGGGCATCTCAAGGCCGGATGCAACTCTACTTGCCTTACCTACCCTTTCTCAGGGTGCGGAAACATGGTTCCAACACCCACCCATACTACTTCGTGTGATACTTTTACCTGCGCAAGCGGGTCATTGCCGAAAGGGCCAGTAGTATAGGGGTTTGATGGAAAACCTTGAACTCTGAACCTGGGTCAAGACCCCTTCGAGCCAAAAGTGTTGAATTCTATTTAGGGGCCATTTTAGAATCCAATACTGATATATATTCTACAATATGCCCTTGGAATCAATTCAACTTGATTCTTCAAACAAGACTTATGCAATTCGGAAAAACAAAATACACACCTTTTACTCGCTTTTGAGGAGCTCGATATTGAAATTGATTTATCTCTATCCTTGAAGATCCTAAATATCTAAGATTCAACCTTGTAGTAGTCCTCTGAATCTTACCTCAAATGCCATAGTTTTGACTTGATTTGGATTCTTCAAGGCAAATTTATGTCCAATCTCCCACAATGACCTAATTATGGACTTGTTCAGTAGAGCGAAATTTTATGACTTTCCACGTGTCACTGTTTTCTCCTTTGGCTCCGAAATTTATATACAGGAAACTAAATTCTATGTATTTCCAGTCACTTTTTATAGAATTCCAATCCAATGCTCAGAGAGGGATTTATGAAGATTTTCCCACGATCACCTCTTTGAGATGAAATTCAGGAGCCTAAAAAAGACCTAACTTCCATAGATCATATCTCCGAAAATATTGCGAACAAAGCTCTAAAATTTTTCGACAATGTTCCTCGGGATTTCAGCTTCGTGCTCTAAAAAATTTAGCTTTTGAACCTTTGTAGAATAAAAGTTATAGCAACAATTCCACGATGACCTTTTTAAGTGAATTTCAGGAGCCTACAAAAAGCCCTAACTTCCACAGATCATATCTCCGAAACTGTTGTGAACCAAGCTCTGAAATTTGGGGAAGATGTTCCCCAATATTTCATCTTCACACTCTAAAAATTTCAGCTTCTGAACCTTTGTAGAAACAAATTTATACTAAAAATTCCACGATAACCGGTTTGGAGCAGTGAAACCCTAGAATCCAAAGCTCTGATACCAAGTGTTGTGAATCCAACTCCAAAAATAGAAGAAACGAGATATCAACGCCTTAGAAATAAGCCACTTCAAGGGGGAAACCTCCAATACATTACATGAATGAACAATTCTTGAATGATACAAATTACAAAACCTCTTTTCTATATATAGGAGTCCATGGTGCCACAATGTAATCCTAGTGGGGCCACAATGTAATCCTAGCCGACCTAACAATAATAATTTAAGGGCACAATAATAACAATATGGGGGTTATAGGTGTACAATAATAATAATAAGGGGGTTACACTGACAACAATAAAGGACTATACTAGTAATATATGGACCTAACAATTTTGTCATCAATTAGGTTCAGAGTGTCGGTGTCATTTTCTATGTTAAAATCTTTTAACATTTGGGACCTATACACATCCAGAGTCACTAGTTTAGAAAGGGGCATGCTTATTTTGATTTTGGAAATCTCCCCATAAAAATTGAAAGGTGCTAGTGTTTTTGGTATATTTACATCATTTTTGTCACACATAGTCTTTTCAACAACCTTGGTTTGCTGAGTTTTGTTAGGACTATCATTAAGAGTAGTTTTACTAGGGCCACTAGTTGATGTACTAGGGCAGCTTGGGTCACCATTTTGTTGGCTAGTTTTGTCTTTGTTTTGATCAGATTTCTTAGCCATGGTGTTGGTGTTTTCTGTTGTCCTTTTCATTATGATTTTAGGGGTCTTCTTAATAGCAGTTTCTAGTTTGTTTTTTGTGGAGAGATCTTGGTTTTTTTTTACTCCTAAGGTCATATTACCTATGAACCTCCATTATGGAATTTTCAAATCCCAATTTGTACTCTTCAAAATCCTCATAGTTTGTTTCAGTTTGATCTGAGGAAAATAACCCTTGTTCTTCTCCAATGAGAAAAACATCACTCTCATTATCAGAGCCTATCAAGTTTACATGGAGCCTCCTCATTAAACCCATCTGAGAGGAGGACCTCTTTTCGCCAATCTGTTGGAACGTTGTATGCAGGGGTATAAACTTTTGCAGGCAACCAAATAATAGGGTACTGGAACCGAAGCCCCATCCACCAAATCCCACATGTTTGGATGCATGACACATATCTGGGTACCCTGGCAAGTGCTCGCGCAAAATTAGGTGCCCCAAAAGGTTCTCTATTTCGGACAGGTGTTGGTCACATCATCCATCTTCTCTGACAAGAGTCGAGGGCCTCTTTTTGAGAAACAGTTAATTGATTAATACAAAGATCAAGGCACCAACTTTGTGTCCTTAGCATTCTTTCTTTGCTCTCCTCAAATTTCAAAAATGTATGGTGCTTATTGTACACTGTGTCTGACCTCCCATGTTCCCCCCTTACTATAAATGGCTTTGTGACTTGATTGGACTCAAAAGTATCACAAGCCCTCTGCCAATGAATTTTGTTGAAAGCATAAGAGGTGAGGGCCCTTAGATGGATGTCTCCTACATATGGGACTGGATTAAAGTCTCTGTCGAAACGCAACAAATACCCATGCAGATGAAACTCACACATCAAACACTGAGTTGGCGCATCATGATTTCTCATGATCCAGAGGAATTGTACGCCATCTTCAATCTCATAATTGGCCTTGTTTTTAATACTCTCCAAGAAAAATAAAATAAATCGTTCATGTAAAAATAAAGGATAGCAAGAAGCAGGGGGACGACATGCCATCACCTCTTGCACCAATTTGAACATTTGTTCCTTATCGTTCTTCAGCTCGACCACTTGCTTTTCCAACTTCTCCATCTTGAGTTTCTGCTTTGCATGCCTTAACTTCATAATATCTATACACTCCACATATCCAAAGATGGTTGTGGCAGCTTTTTCTTCATTTCTTTTTATCTCCTTTTCATACCGGGCTGCAATAGACTTCCATGTTTGTAACTTGGTCGTTAAGGCATACTCTATGGCCTCGAACATATGTTCGATTGGGTCTGTCTCGGTTTCTACTTCAACCCTGTCAACCTTGGGTCTCTTGGCTTTCCGTCTATACTTATTTATTTGCTTCTGCATTTTGTGCACTCTTCTTCTCAAACTCCTTACTTCCATTTTTAGCCGCATGGTTTCCTTGAACTGATGTTGGTATCTTTGTTTGATAGGGGGTCTTCCCAGCCCACATAGCTCTGCTTCCTCTTGCTTAACCTTTATTCCCTCAGTTTCAAAAACTGGAGGTGAATCCCTCGGAATTGCCTCTGTCGGGCCAGTAGTTGGTCCAATTTCCGCTGCCTGTTCTTCTTCCATTCTTTCCTGTTTTACTCTTTTTATGCCTTCATGCGCCATTGGTGCATTCATCGGGACTGCTCCGCTTGGCCCCTCCTCTACACCAGTGGTTTTTCTTTCGCCAGGTACATTCTCCTCAAACAATGGTGTCTCGGTAATATGACCTTCTACTGATGTGTCTGCTGGGGTTTCTTCCGGTTGTAGCCTTCGTTTTAGATTTGAAGCCATAGGAATGGAAACACTTTATTCTTCTCTTTGCTATGGGGAACGGTTTAACCATGCTCCCTTAGGAAAAAAGATAGGAAACTAGAAAAAATTCTCTCCATTCAGTTTTGAGGTCGACGCTGTTTCTTGTGGAGTAGCGTCGGCCTCACTCCTTGGTTCACCCACCATTTCCCGTGTAGCTTCTGTAGTCGGAGTGGTCATGAATGCTTCCTCCAAAAGTTCCATATTAACAGGGGATCCCTGTGGAGTGGCCTCTCTTCCCATTGCATTGTCTGTCTGCTCAACTGGCTCCATAGACTGGGCTAGTTCTTGTGGAGCATCCTTGCCCAAAGTGCCAGTGGGTAATTCTGCGGCTTCCATCGATTCAGCTTGCATTTGGAGAGTCGACTCTTCTTCATACTCCTCGGTCTCCATTTCCATTTCCTCAGGTTCCTCCTGATCAATATAATCATCGTCTTCATCTCCCTGCATGGCTTCATCCTCTTCTTCATCCTCTGCCCTAGTAGCCATGGCAACTTCTATTTCTTCCTCTGTGGAGTTTTGAAACAATTCCCACAGAATTGGAATCTTATTAATAGAATTTATCACTAACAACCGAACCAGTCCATGGTGGGAAAGGACCGCCAACACCTGTCGCGCCCCCTGAGCCGATTTTTCCATCAAATGCAGGATTCTTAGAAGAAAATAGGGCGCATTCATTGAGAAGGCTTCCGCTTGGGGAAACCGCAAGTGCGCCAATATGCGCATCTGGTATTTGAAAATAGTGGAATATATCCCCTCGCATGTTATATATTTGATCACAACTTCTGAAACTTCTCCCCATGGCCGCGGCAATGAAGTTCTATCATATCCTCGACCCTTCTGTGTGATGTTCTCTCCAGCTTGAAGAAAAGCTTTGGGGAGTTCCAGAAGAGGGTTTCTTCTAGAAAACTAGCATTCTCCACCCTGTGGCAGTCCACTGACCTCTGTAATAGTTTCCTCTATGACCGGAATTTCAAGTCCACGAACCCAAGAAAATCCTTCCTCTAAATTTAATGCAAATTCCATTGTGATTTCTTCGTCCCAGCCATTCAACCTGTCAAAGTAAATGTCCCAACCTGCATTTTTGAATACCTGCCATACTTCCTGATTACTTCGGATTCTTGTTGAATCATCAAGCTCATGATGCACAGATCGACCACCCGTTGCTGCAGAGGCAGAAGCGGCATGATGACTACAGTTAGCTGGCAGGGGAGAGTGACAGGGCTCTGAACTGTTGGTAACTGTAATAACATCATGGACACTTTCGAATATAATGGATAAACAGTACTGGTACGTTTGGGATTAATTGACATATTGCAGTAGTACTATTAGATATTCTAGGATTTAATGTGGAATGTTTGAGAGGTGACTGATATGAATTTTAGGCGTACAAGTACGCATCCCAACTCAACGGTATAATTACAGAGTACTTAGGATCATTAAATTTGATTTGGTGGGAGTCGTATGTCATAAGTACCTTTACTAAGTATGCCATCAACCATTATGACGGTACCATCCCCCCAACTTAAATGATGGTCGTCCTATCACGTTTGACTGTCCTTTGGGAATATTTAATTAAATCCATAAAATCAACGGAGACATACCTGCGGACTTACCTTAAGGTGGAGTAATATCAGAAATGTATGTCATGAATAGTAACGGCAACAGTGAGTAACATCAACTATGGAGTAATGGCAGTTGCAAAGTAACAGCAACTATGGAGTAACAGCAGCTGCGGAGTAACGGTAGCTATGGAGTAACAGCAGTTTCGGAGTAACGACAGCTACGGAGTAATAGCAACAGCAGTGTAGCAGCAACTTCAGAGTAACAACATCGACGGTGTAACAACAACTTTGGAGTAACACCATCAGCAGTGTAGCAGCAACTTCGGAGTAACAGCAGCGGAAATGTAGCAGCAAATTTGGAGTAACAACATCAACGGTGTAACAGCAACCTCAGAGTAACAACATTAGCAGTGTAGCAGCAACTTCAAAGTAATAGCAGCGGCAGTGTAGCAGCAACTTCGGAGTAACAGCATTGACGGTGTAACAACAATTTCAGAGTAACAGCAGCAGCAGTGTAACAGCAGTTGTAGAGTAACAGCAACAGTAAAACAAATTACTTCTGTAACAACACTAATGGAGTAACACACCGAATGTTACTTTCCTCCTGGCCATAATTCTTTTATTATTCTTTCAAAACACAAATAAGTGATTAATGACAACATTTTTTTTTTTTAGATTTAATGGAGAGTGAGAGTGTCTTCTATTGCAATAACCATTAGATCAGCTGAATCTGAAAGGGTTTTAACAAAGGAATCTTTAGGAGCTAGACGATGATATAATTTTAGACGATGTCCATTCACCACAAACGTGTTCTGATTGTCATTAATTGTGATTAATCTAACTGTTCCATTGTCGAGCACTACATCCACTTGATATGGTCCTATCCAGCGAGTGCAGAGTTTGCCTTTGAAATCCTTGAATCAGGATTCATACAGTAACGCCCAATCCCCTTCATGAAACACCTTAGTTTTAATGAATTTTTCATGCCATTTCATTCTTTTTTGTTGAACAACAGTAGTTCTCTAAACAACTGTTGATCGAATCTCATCTAACTCATTCAGTTATTCCAATTGGTGTTTCTATGCTTCTGATAGATCTAACCCTACTTCTAGAGCTGTTCTGAGTGTGCTAATTTCAAATTCTACCGAAAACAGGGGAGATTTCCCATAAACTAATTCAAATGGTGAAAATCCCGTTGTATTCCGCCATGTTGTTCTATAGGCCCATAAAGCTTCTGGAAGTTTTTGTGCCCAATCCTGGAGATGACTTGCTACTATCTTGGTCAAGATATTTTCCAATACCTTGTTTGTACTCTCTACTTTCCTATTCGCCTATGGATGATAGGTGATTGTTACTCTGTGTTTGACCCCATATTTCTACATCAATTTCTTCATCATATGAGATGTGAACTGCGATCCTCCGTCTGATACAATTTCTCTTGGAGTCCCATACCAAGCAAAGATTTCTTCAAAAAGGAAGTCTGCTACTACTTTCTTTGTTGCTCTTGTGACTTCTCTAGCTTCCATCCATTTGGTTACATAATCAGTACAAACTAGGATGTAGGATTTCTGATGAGAAGGTGGGTTAAAGGGTCCAACGAAATTAATGGCCCATTTCACAAATGGTTCAAGGACTATCTAGGGTTGGAGAGGCATTTCATTTGCTTTCCCAAGTTGTCCCATCCTCTGACAACTATCACACCTTTGAATATAATCCCAAGCGTCAAGAAAGATGGAGGGCCAATAGTATCCCATTGCAACAGTTTATGACCTATCCGTTTATCTGAAAAATTTCCTGCACAGGGTCCATCATGTGCAGCCTTTAGGATCTCATAAATATCATCTCTCGCCACACAACGTAAAATCTGCTGGTCAATCCCTATATGGAAAAGATGTCCTGCCATCCATGAATATCGGGAACTCTTGTGAATGATCTTCCTTTGCTCCTTATAGGATAAGTGACAAGGCACCTCACCTGTAGCAAGATAATTAGCAATATCTACATACCACGGAGTGTTAGCAGAAACTGAAAAAATATGCTCATCTGGGAAATTATCTTCAACTGGTGTATTCTTACCATCATGTTCTATCCTAGATACGAAATCTGCAACCACATTGTCCTTCCCTGGTTTATCTACTATATTAATATCAAATTCCTGTAGTAGCAACAACCATCTTGTAACACGACCAGGGGTAACAAGTTTTTCATTAAATACCTGATGGCTACATGATCTGTTTGCACGAAGGTAGAATATCCGATAATACAATGCCAGAAATTTTTGATGGCGTAGGCGATAGTAAGGAACTCTTTCTCAGTCACTGTGTAGTTCAATTCAGCAGGGGCCAAATTTTTACTAACATAGTAGACCGCATAAGGTACTTTATCCTCCTGCTGTCCCAGTACTGCACCAATTTTTGTTTGAGAAGCATCTGTATGAATATGGAAAGGTAACGCCTAGTCTGGTCCTCTAAGAATAAGAGCACTAGACTAATTCTTTAATTTTTGTGAAGGCTACATCACAGTACTTTGACCACACAAATTCTGAATCTTTTGTCAGTAATTGAAATAATGGGTGTGCCACTTTTGCAAAATTTTCTATGAAACGCCTATAATAACCAGCATAGCCAATGAAACTACGTACCTATGTGGGTGTTTTAGTTTTTAGAAAGTACATAATTACCTTTATCTTTGTTGGGTCCATCTTGATTCCTTCAGCCGAAAGCAAATGTCCCAGAACAATTCCTTGTTCCATCATCATGTGACATTTTACTGTACTCAGGGAAACACGCGCTTGTATACATATTTCAAGAAATTTTCTAAATTCTTCAGCCCCTCTAAGAATGAGTCCCCATATGGAGTGAAGTCATCCATATAAATTTCAACACCATCATCTATCATATCAGAGAAGATTCCCAAGATTGCCCTCTGGAATGTTGCAGGGGTATTACACAGGCCAAAAGGAAGGACCTTGTATGCAAATGTTCCCCAGGGGCATGTGAAGGTTGTCTTGTCTTGATCCTCAGGAGAAATTTGGATTTGGTTATATCCACTAAACCCATCCAAAAATGAGAAAAATTTCTTACCAGCCAATGTGTCTAAAACTTGATCAATAAATTGCAGGGGAAAATGGTCCTTCTGCATTGCTTTATTTAACTCTCGATAGTCCACACAGATTCGCCATTTTCCATTCTTCTTAGGAACGATTACCAATGGCGAGACCCATTGGCTGTCTGAGATAAGGTAGATAAAACCCACATCCAGTAGTTTCTGAAGCTCTTCTTTCACAATGTTCTTTAATGTCGGATTCATCCTTCTCTAAGGCTGTCTTACAGGATGATAATCTTCCTTGATGTAATGTGATGGGTGCATAAGTTATCAAGAATCCCCTTCATGTCTGAATAATCCCAGGCGAAAGCTTCTTTATGCTTCTGAAGAACATCTATCAACTACTTCCTCTGTGATTTTGATAGTCCTGGATTGATATTCAGAGTTTTCCTTGGTTCTATCTCCACTTGGACACTTTCATGAGGTGCATCAACATCTTCTTCCAATTCTTCTGTTGTTTCAATATCCTTCTGAGTTTCACAACTTAGGATGGATTCTAAGACCTGCTAGTTTGACTCTGAAATAGAACAAGGATCATTCATGAAGGAGGTGATCACATCATCTTCTGATTCCATTTTCAACTGAAGGGCCTGCCTGATAGTAAGGACCAGTCTCACTTCTTCCTCTTCTTCGAATTCCACCATAGATACAGCCTTCTTTCCACTTTCTGACTTTTTATGTGCATTTGGTTCTGCCGGTGGGTATAGCACCAAGTTCTTGGTGTTATGGCCATTATATATGACCATATTTTCTGATCGGCATCCAATATAGGTGTCTGCAATAGCCAGCCATGGCCTACCCAGAATCAAAGGGTGACCACCTATTGAAGATTGTGTATGCAATACTAGGAAATCGACAGGGTAATGCAATGCATCTACTGAAATTGTCACGTCCTCCAACTTCCCCACAGGCTTGACTGTGGATCTATCCGCCAATTCCAACACTGCAGGTGTATGCTTCAAATTTTGAAGGCCTAATGTATGCATGGTTTTAGTGGTGATGACATTGATGGCAGCGCTCAGGTCCACCAGCACATTTGGAATCTGCACTCCATTAATCTGTATTGTCAAAACAGGGTTCCTCGGATCTCCATATTTCACTGGTATTGATTTCCCCATCATGAAGTCCGATAATTTTCCCATAACATGTATAGTGAGGGGGTCTTTAAAGAGATGATATTTTTTTTCATGGCGATGGAAGATCTCTTTCCTATCAAATAATTAAGGAATTCCAAAAACAATTCCTGATATATCAAGCGACACCACATCAAGTTCAATTGTGTCAATAAAGTGTGTAGTCATGGCAAATCGCAATATGCACTTTCTTGAGACTTGTAAGTTTTCATTCTTGCATATCCACCCAAGTGGATAAGGATTTGGATGTGGAATGGTCTCAAGTTTTAGCTATTTGACCAAGTCTTCTGATATGAGATTTTCTTGTGACCCACTGTCAAACAGTGTGTCACTTTTAGTATGTTTTGAGACTACCCTCACATGGAACAATTCAATTCTTTCTTCCTCATTAGGAGCTTGTACATGACAGTTTCAAGTACTAGTGCTTGCTTTAGTTTCAGTTTCCTTTCCCTTCATACTTTTCAAACCCATTGCTACAATTTTGGTTTCATCCTCTGAATTATCACCTAAATCTTGAGGTGTAGTTGTAGTAGCTGCAGTTTTCTTCTTTCCCTTGTTTTTGTTAAACTGATTTCTTTTTTCAGGATGTAATTTCCAACAGTTTTTCTCTTCATGGCCCTATCTTGAACAATGTTTACAAATGAATTTTTCACCCTCTTTTTTGATAGATGCATTCTTTTTACTTTTTCCCTTAAAGGTTTTATCTTTGTTCTTCCCTTTGAAATTCTTGTTTCTACCCTCATCAAAAGTGTTTTCCCTCTAGCCTCTAAATGCATAGCTTGTACACAAACTTTGTCTAGACTAGTAGGATTAAGCATAAGGATAGTATGTTTAAGGTAATTGTGCAAACCACCTATATATTTCAGACAAGTATCTTGACTTAGTAAGTCTACCCCTAATAAGAGTGCTCTTCTCCTAAATTCCTGGGTATAGTCTTGCACATTCTGTCCCTTAAGCTATCTAAAGTTTTGCCAATTCATTATCGCCTTTTGTAGATGAGCTAAAGGATAAAATTTCTTCTTGATTGCAGTAATAAATTCAGTCCATGATAAATTAATCTTACCATGTTTATTGATTTCATCCTTGTTCTTGGCTTCCCACCATACCAATGCTGCTACATCCATTCTTAGCGAGGCTAGTTGTATCTTGGTGTCGTCATCATGAAGTTTTTGAATCCTTAAATAAACTTCCAATTGTATGATCCAATTGTCTAGTTTCTTTGCATTGACTTCACCGTTAAACATGCACAATTAAAATTTGACATGAAGCTTTAAAAAAGGATTTTTACCAGTGGTTTTCGACTTATCTGACTGATTTACCGAAGTCGAGGAAGACGATGTCGAGGAAGAGGATGAATATGGAGATGGTGGATCACCATTTCCTCCATGTCCTTTCTTAGACTAGTCATTACTCTTCTTTCCTCTTGATGAACCCTCTCCTTCTTTTTGGTTTTTAGACCCTTCTCCAGCAATCCTATCATTTCTTTCTTGATAGAGGATCCTTACCATTTCAGTCATATCCAAGAAAGCTTTCCAGGAAACACGTTCTTCTTCCTTGGGATCCATCTCTTCAAGAGCTTATGCTTCTCTTGAAGACATGCTTGTAGCTGCTTCTAGGGTTCTTGGAGGTGGTTCTCTGACCCTTCTTGGTTGTGGATTATTTTGTGCACTAACCAAGTTTCCTTCACCTCTCTTGAAGTTTAGCCTAGTAAGCATCAAAACTTGCAAACAAATGACTTAATATTTGCACAAAACAAATGTTGAGTAAAAAACTCTAGCTTCTAAGGCTCTAATCCTGAGCTTTGATACCAACTGATCTAAAAATTAAATTATTTGTTTTTCTTTTCAAATTATTCATTTCCATTAAATTAAGTGTGCAAAGTGTTTGGATAGTCTTGCAAGTGAAACAAAGTGTTTTTGACAACTGTTTATGAATTTTGGTGTGACGGAGTGTTGTTTTATTTTACTGTTTAAAAACTTTAATCTAAATAACATAGCAGAATAACTCCACCATAAACACACACCAACATGATGAGGCAGTTCACCCCTCCTTGGCTACATCTGCCGGATCCAAGGCTCCCAATGGGCATGTCCTTGATATATTATGATGCTCAAATTGGTAATACAGTGATAAAAAGGCCTAAATAGACCAAACCAGCTGTGAAAATGAATTCATAACATAGAAAGAAGCTAAGAATGACTCTGATTTCACCTAAAACAGTGAAGTGTAATCCAATGCAGCTCTGTTTCCCTCAAGGCCCTGATGGCTCCCCAAGCTTCTTTGAAGTAAAAATGGATGAAATACACCTCTGATAACTCTGCAACCTATTCCAATGGCTCCATAATGCTGAGAATACCCAAAATCAAAAAAAATTCAACTCCAAAATGTTCAGTAATGTGAAATTTATGACCAACAGAAGTTTTGCCCAATCTGGCATAAATAAACTCCACTAATTTTGGAGTAACTGTAGTTAGGTCCACTACATCTGGCACTGGGTGCCTAAAATGGCAGACTCTACCCAATCTGACGGAACCATTAGATGTGAAGTTTATTTTTAGGTGGGAGGGGTCACATGGACCACCACCCAACCTGCCGACATAACCGTGGAGTTAACGGTTTTCAAACCGTAGCATTAAAACTTCACGAAACTACCGTTGTGATTCCATGTGACCACAACTGTAACTGTAACCACAACTTAAACGTTCCTTCAGTGGTTGAGGTCTATGGTTTCGAGCGCGTGGTCTTATGTATAGGGGGCTAGCCCTTAGGGGCTGGCCCCCTTTCCACCCCAACAAATCCATATTCAAACTTTATATAGAATTGGTGGCCCATAGTGGTTAAGAACCACCACGAGCCTAGACGGTAAGGCCTTGGGGATACCACCTGCTTGACCCATGGTTGAATCCTGCCAACTCCAAAAAAATTTACCACTCCGAAAACTTCAGTCATGGGGCCACGTGGCGGCCTCTGGGCTTGCCACATGGCAGATATAGATTGGCCCAAAAACACATAGTCAAACCAATAGCCAATCCGAAGCTGCCAAGTGTCGAGCTGTGACTTACTGTTGAAGGAATATTCCATGGAATATTTTGTGGAATATTTTTTTAATATTTTTTAAATCAAAGTTAACCCAGTCAAACTGGACTTTTTGAAGAAAATTGGGAATTTCAAACTTGAATAACTTTCACATACAGTGTCAGATTTGAGTGTCATTCATGGCATCAAGATCATATCGATGAGGCCTATCTAGTCATTCTAGTTTCAACGAATTCTGAGAAGTTTCAACTTTGAGCATTTTATTCACTTAGGACATGATCACCTTATCAGAAAATGAAGAAATTAGAGGCATGAATAATGAAAATACAACAGAGAATCACTTTGGGGACTTTTATCAGTTAATTTTTGGAATTGGTTTCAGAGAGGAGAAGTTATGGCATGTGGAGAAAACAAGCAAGGAAAGCAAAGGAAATCTAAGGAAGGACAAGGAAAGCTAGGATCATGAAAGGAAGAGTTGGATAAAGAAAATTTAGTGGGAATACTCGTAGGTAACAGGTTGCATCTATGATTTCCTAGATTTTTTTGGCATGCATGATATATGCATGTGTTTATTTTTTCCATTTGTTGTCAGTAGCATGGGTTTTTTCGGGTTTTGACAGTGGTTCCATCCTTGCCTTGTCATTTCCAAATAGCCATGGTGTGATGGGATTCATTCTCGGTTGAGATTTTTATTACTAGAAGGTTTTAGATCTGCATGAGGTGGTCTCAGGAAAATCCCAAGGGTTGGGGGTGGAGATGGTTTTCTCCAAGAAGTGCTCAATAGGTTTGTGGAGACAGGAAAATTCCTTAAGGGATGGTGAAGGAATTTTGAGGCATTCGAACTCAATTTGGTTTCACGATCTCAAGATCGGTTAGGTGAGATAACGAGTGTCAGGGTAGAGGTGGTTTAACCTCTGGTTTCCCTTGGCTTTTGATGGATTTGTTTATCCCATGAGATCCCACATTCATGCTTGAAATATGGAAGGGGGTGATTGGTTGAAATAAATATTTGGTTCAGCCAATCTATGGTCGAGTGGTATGTATAAGTCCCTAAGTTGGTTGGTATTTCATATGGTCAATAAGATCTAAGGTTCTATTATAATTCATGAGTAATTATACTTGTTATTATGTGTCTTTAATGGTCATTCTACCCTTATTATTTGGTGGTTATAAGCATGGTTTTATGACAGGTTTAAGTTGTGGCTCTTAAACATTTTTTTTACTTGTAAATGATTGGTTAATTAATGCATGACCTAATAGATGTTGTTGTAGCTATTGTGAGAGGGCATTGGTCCTTCTTGGTAAACCTCAGATAAGGTTCAGATCTCTATGTTCAAATGTGCATTCCTCACCTGTATATTTCATGTTAGGTTAAGTACAGTACTTGATTAAGTTTGTGTTACAGGTCTTTTTCTTGTCTCCTTGATCATTCTACAACAGGGAAAATTTTAAGGATGGAAAATTATCTTGAATTTTAAAACAATGGCGAGTCTCACTTTTCCCTAATATGTAAAATATAAAATGTTTATTGATGTATTTGTAAAATTATTCAAAATTATAATGATTTTATATATACTCTTTTTATAATGTTGGCAAATTTAAGGTAAGATAATTTTATATTCTAAAATTTGGGGGAATCATGTTTTATAAAAAATGGAAATTGGCGAATCTTTTTTTGGGGAAAAACATGGAAAATTAGCCCACTTGCAAATATTAGCCCCTAAAATTTTCCATGTTCTACAAAGTTTTGTCAAGTTATAAGTAGTGGTCTGGAGACTAGACCTGAAAAAGTGGCTTAGATGTCACTATCACTTGCATAAAACTAGGTGAAAAGGATTGCAATTGGTCCCTTCCAGGCTCATGCATTCAACTTTATGGTTATAGTCAAATTCAGGAAATGTTATGCCAACACCTAGGAGTCCAAATCAGTGCAAAACACATGTTAACTCATGGTTTGGTCACCTGGAAGTGTGGTTTAGCTCTTGGGTGTCCTGTAGCACATGAGGAAAGTCAATAAGGTATTTGTTTATTTATTCCATTTCCTTAAGGTTATCTTGGAGGTAGAGTCATGTCATAGTATCACTCAGCTCATGTTTACCTCGGGGAAGATGGTGAAAATGGGTAGATATGTGAGGTGGCATTATAGAGTTGTATCAGAGCATGGTTCAAACACTTGGACCTTATGGGCTACATGCATGTGGTTATGCATGAATTTTCATGGTTATGGTTTTCATGCATGAGGTCATGGTATACAGTTGGTATTATCATGCATGATATTGGAATATTGACATGATTATGATTATACATGTATCGTGTTGATGTGGACTGATTTCGTAGATGAGATAATCCTCCCTAAACGTCATTAAGGTATGATTTTAATTATGGTATATATTTGGTTTATTTGACATGGCATTCTTGCATGAAGAAGAGAATCAAATATGGCAAGAAAAATGGTGGACTACAATTCACGTGACTCTCCCTATATATCATTTGGGCAGCAAGGATATGAGTATTATTTTTGTATAATGGATACATTGAGGAGGTTGAGGGCAGAGATCATAAGTTGCAAGGTACAAAATAACAGGTTGGTTGAGGATTAGGAAATACATGCAAGGGCTCAAGAAAAGAAGGAAGAGGTTAATCCAATGATTCTTCAAATTTTTTTCAGTCTTGCAAAGATAGGGACAGGTGAGGATTATTCAAGAGTAGGAAAATAATACTAATGGATCCTATGGTAGCAGGTCTCAGTCAGGATACAGGTTGGATAGAGGGGAGATAGTCATAGGTGGAATATCATTGCATACACCTAACAGGAGGACCGATATGTATGGGTATCATTCTATTTCCCTATCCAGGAGACATCACCACCATCATCACCGCGAGCATACTTATAGGAGGAGTGAGTAATTTCCTAAGGAGTTCAAGAATGTCAAGCCCCCTACATTCGATGCAGAGATGAAGAAGTCAAAATATGCAAAGGCGTGGTTGTTTGGTATGAAGGAATTATACAAATTGCATAAATAATGAGAGAACATGAAAGCCAAAATAGCCACCTTCAGAATTAAAGGGAAAGTAGATATCTGGTGGGAAGATAAGAATAATGTTAGAGGAATTTGAGAAGAAGATTTGGTTTATGATGAGTTTGAGATACTCATAAAAAAGAAGTACCTATATGAGAGATATGACAATGACAAAGCGAATGATTTTTATGAGCTACAAATGGCTTCCATGATAGATGATGAGTTTACTAGAAGGTTACTAGATTGTTGAGGTATGTGCCTTACCTTAAGGATGAGAAAGAAAATATTCACAGGTTCATCAATGGGTTTCCAACAACATATATATAATATATTGATTTTGATGAGCCACAATCATTGGAGGAAGCCATGAGGAAACTAAAGCATTATTATGAGCATTCAATGCATGAATCTAAGCCTAAGTCTGAAATAAAAGGGAATGATAAAGTTAAATGGAAGTAGCCACCGAGGTAGGGAATACCTCAGGATGCAAGTGAGAAAGATATTTTTTCTCCTTACAAGAAGTTTAATGCAGTTGAGAAGGGACATGGGTTGTAGCCTAGAGAGAAGAAAAATAGAGGTCATGGAAGGGGACCATTGTAGTGATGGATATTTGGCAAAGATCATAGCAAGAAATATTTTCCATTTTACCAGGGTGGAAGGCCTCATATCTATAGTGTTCTGGAGGTGAATATGGTTGGGGATGTTGGCCATAGTATTACTCAAATTTATTAAAATATGGACAACAAGCAGGGATATCACCAAGAATCCATTATTGAGATGGAAGGTAATATATGTGATCAAGTTGTTTCTATTTTGATTGACCCTAGATCAAATTATAGTTATCTTAATATTGAACTAGTGGATAAGTATGGTTTGAGAAAATAAGTGCATGTAGAGTCTTGGTTGGTGTAGTTGGATACATGTACTAAGAAGAGAGTTCATCATTGGGTAAGATCTTTTTCATTTGATATGAATGGTATGCCTACATCAACACATATAAATGTGCTTCCATTGGGGTAATATAATATGATTTTTGGTATGGATTGGTTATACCTCCAGAGGACCAAAGTAGATTTCTATGACAAGACTATTGTGTGCCTAGATTATAATGCGTAAAAGAGAATCTTGTAGGGAAGGAAAAAGCCTACATCAGTGAGGATGGTTAAAAATATGTAGGATAAGTGTAGTCGGAGGAAGGGGTGTGTACTATTTGTGGTTCATATTTCTAGTGACAAGGGTAAGGATGTTGAGGATTTGAAAGTCCTCAAGAGGTACCCTATCTTGCAATAGTTTCAGGATGTATTCCCAACATATATTTCAGAGCTACCGCCTCACAAGGAGGTGGAATTTTCTATTGTGTTGGTACCAAAAGCGACACCAACATCAAAGGAACCTTACAGGATGATCACTCCAGAGTTGGTGGAATTGAAGTTGTAGTTGAAGTAAATTATTAATAATGGATACATTAGGCCAAGTGTATCACGTTAAGGTGCAATAGTGTTGTTTATGAAGAATAAGGATGGTACTCTTAGGTTTTTAATTTACTACAGAAAGCTGAACAAGGTAACCATGAAGAACATGTATCCATTTCCAAGGATCGATGACTCATTTGATCAGTTGAAGGGAAGAAAAATGTTCTCGGAGATTGATTTGAGATAAGGATATCATTAGGTACACATTAAATAAGAGGACATCTACAATACTACTTTCCGGACTCGGTATAGGAATTATGAGTTTGTTGTGATTCCTTTCTTTTGAATAATCCTCCATATACTTTCATCTTCTTGATGAATAATGTGTTATGTCCTTATCTAGAAAATTCTTTTATTGTATTAATAGATGATTTATTGATACATTCTAAGAATGAGGAAGAGCGTGAAGAAAACCTAGTAGTAGTATTGATATTGCTGAGAGAGCATTAGTTGTATTCCAAGATTAGTAAATGAAATTTCTTTCAGACATAGGTATTTTACTTGGGACATCTGGTTTCCAAGGAAGACATAACAATGGATCCAAAAAATATCAAAGCTATCATGGAATGGGAAACTCCTAGGAATGTGGATGAGGTAAGATCATTCATGGGGATAGTTTGTTACTACAGGAGCTTCATTAGGAACTTCTCATAGATTTCCTCTCCTATTACATCATTGCAAAGGAAAGAAAATAAATTTGAATGGAGAGAGGAATGTGCTGCAAGTTTTGAGGAGTTGTCGACAAATGCTCCAGTGTTAAATATTGTAGAACAAGATAAATATTCCATGGTCTGCATGGATTCTTGTACGAGAGGACTTGGTAGAGTTCTGATGTAGAACGGACATGTGGTATGCTTTGAGTCATGAAATTGAATGAGCACAAGCATAACTATGTGACACAAAATCTTGAGTTGGCAGCGATCATTCATGCATTGAATATGTGGAGGCAATATCTTCTTGGCAAGAAGTTTTTATTGATGAGTGATCAAAGTGGGCTGAGTTACTTGTTTTACCAACTAAATTTTAAAGTTAGGCAAGCTATATGGTTGGCCATACTCAATGAGTTTGACTTTGAGATCAAATACATTAAAGTAAACGAGAGTAGGGTTGCAAATTCTCTCAGTAGGAGAGTGAAAGTAAATATTGTTGCAACTATGAGTTCTTATGATACATATCTACATGATCGAATCTTACAGGAAGGACAATAGGATGATAGGTGTCATCATCTTAGGAACAGGTTACAACAGGGTATAGGTGATGAGGATGTGGACTATTGTCTCACAGCATATGTCTTGGTAAGATTTAGGGACATGATCTATATCATGGATGATAGTGAACTCAAGAAGCTTATCTTAAGGGATTTTATTGTCAAGCCATATTCAAGTCACCCAATATATTAGAAGACAATTAGATGAATCTGAAGAAGGAAGTGTTAGATTTTCTTGCAACCTATTCTAATTCCAGAGTGGAAATGGGAGGTCATTTCCATGGATTTCATTACAGGTTTTCCATGGAAATTGAAGCAACATGATTCCATCATGATTGTGGTTGAAAGGTGAGCAAGGTAGCTCACTTCGTTCTAGTTGAGTCTACTTATTCAACTAGTGAGGTAGCACATATCTTGATCAGGGAGATAGTGAGGTTGAAAAATATTCCGAAGAAGATTGTGTCATAAATATATTCCAAGTTCACTTCTAGGTTTTGAAAGGATATATTTGCAGGTTTGGGTATAGATTTGACCTTCAGTTAAACTTATCATCCACATAAAAATGGACACATACAGAGGACCAACAAGATTTTGGAGGATATGCTAAGGATGTATGTCATGCATTAGCAACAAAAGTGGGAGGAGTATATTCCACTAGTAGAGTCTTTGTACAACAATGGTTATCAAGAGTCACTAAGGATGGGTTCGTTCGAGGCACTCTATGGGCATAGTTATAATACTTCCATTAGTTCGAGTGATCCAGTGAATAGGGTACTTATAGGACCAGACACGTTAGTAGAGATGGAACAAAAAATGTAGGTTATAAAGAAGAATCTAAAGGCAACACAAGATAGTCATAAAATTTATGGAGACCAACACAAGAAATTTAGGGAGTTTTAGGTTGGGGATCATGTGTATTTACGCATCAATCCCAATAATATCTCCTTGAGGATTGGGTCATCTGCCAAGTTGGCACCTCGTTATCGTGGGCCTATCGAGATCCTTAAGAGGATTTGACCGGTTGCCTACAGATTTCCACTGCCTCCGACAGTGAAATTCCATGATGTTTTCCATGCTTCACTACTTAAAAGATATGTGAAAGATGTTGATCATGTTATTGACTAATCTATATTGCAGGTGGATCCATAAGGAGAATTCCATTTGGAACCTTAGTGCATATTGCAATAGAAACAACTCATGCTCCGAAACCAAGAAATAAAGTAAGATAAAGTGCAGTGGAAGCACTTTCGGCCAGATAAATATACATGGGAGATGGTTGATCAGATTCGGGCTTTGTATCCTTAATTATTTTTCGGTGGAAGCAAATGAGTTTTTGGTTTGTGTAAATATTAATGTATGGTTGTTATTGTAAAAATCACAATGAGATATGTTATAAAGCTCCAATAAGTGGTATGGTTGTTGTGATGTCATCTGTGTCATGATGGTTTTTATTTTTAGCATTTTTCTCATTGTAAATACTGCATCCAGTTAACTTATAAATATCCATTGGAAGTTTGCTTTTTTTTTAGCGGTCTTGTTGGTTATAGGAGTCATAAAACACTGATGACCGTGTTACCCTAAGGGGCAGGGGTCTATAATAGCCTTAGGTTAAAATTTCATGTAATAAGGTGTTATAGCATCATTTATCACTAACATATACTTAATGATTTATACATTGGCCTTGAGCAACCCTTCCCTTCAGACTTGGACATATTTCTCAAAAAGCAATTTCTTAAAACCCATATGCGACTATGCCCAGAATTTTCTATGTATATACGTGAGTCCATACATATAGAACCACGTATGCCTTTTTAAACATTAATATATATATATATATAATTTCTATATTTTAGAGGCGAGGTTTACAATTTTTCCTGTAAATTAACTACCCTAGCCCGTGGCCTAACTGTTCCCAACTGCAAAAAATAATTTGAGGAAGTATAAAATCCCCTCAAGGGAATGGCCTAAGGGAGGAAGAGAGAGAAATATAGATATTATACGTTTTTGGAGCCCTATCCAAGTCTGATACATTCCCTGTGCCTCCTGCACTTCCCAAACATTTTCAAGAAACCCTTGTTTCCTTGAGATGTTCACTTACTCTATGTGACATCCTTTGTGCACTATTCGTGGAAGAAATATTGAGAGGCTAGGGCTGGAAGGATCTAGAGGATTGTATGCTTGAAGGTCATGGAAAATTTAAGGTGATATCTCCATGTTTGCTTATTGTACATGTCATTAATAACAGAAGTACCATCTTGTTCTTGATGTTTACATGTCAATAATATTTTATACATGTGTAATTATCTTAAATTATTCATTCAATATTGTTTTTATGAGATTATGCATTCTTTTCACTAAAAACGCACATTTCATTAAATTTGGAAGTATTCTATTATCAGGCCTTCAACAAATTTCATTCTTTTGTAAATCACCATATTAATTTAATTTAAGATAAAAATAATTTTAGGAATGTCAAACCAATTAGAAACCATGAATAGGTCAAACATGGGGTTGTTAGGTACAATAGTATCAATGCACAATATGAGTGTGAAAGAAAACTCTTAGAAACAATTTATTTAAAGGTAAAACATATTATTATGTCTAAAATCCAAGAAATATATTATAGTTATGGATAACATACTAGAGTCATTGATGTTTTATTTCTGTGTTAGACAACTCTAACCCCCTTTCCCACAACCTGCAACAGAGTTTTTGATTGAATAATGGTGATGTGAGGATCTTAGTGTAAGTGGAAAGGAGGTGCCTCCCTTGCATTGCTTTGAAACTAGTCTACTATAAACTTAGTAAAAAAAAATTGTGCTAAATTTTCTACCCCTTCATGCCTTTAAGTAACACTAATGAGGAGGTGATAATTCTTCTTACATCATCCATGCATCCACTATAAAAGCTAGGCATTATTGATTTAGGTATTTCAAGAAGGTTGGGTATCATTAATCTATCTCCACTCAAAGCCAAGTACATTGAATGCGAGTTCTTAAATGGGTATTCAAGTCATCCATTATTTGGACACTATCACAAATTGAAGTAAACAAGAATTACTGGATGTTGAGAATCAATATACATAGACAATCAAGTAGTGGAAGCAAGGGTTTTCAAAAAATAGTACACTTGATGGCAGTCCAGATATTTATCTCTCCTTGTCAACATTGTCAAAAACTAATAATGGTCCTAATGTAATAGTTCCAACCTATAGTACGAAAAACCATGATTGACCATTACTTTCACCAAGAGAAGAAAATGATAAGAATTTTTAATGGGGAATAAATAAATGTGACACACAACTTATGGATTTTAGTTGAAATCTATATAAGTCCTCATGCTCTTTAATTTTTAAATACTTAATGTAACTACTAATAAATTATCATTAAAATATTAATTTTGAATATTAAATATGTATTAAAAGTCATTTATCTATTACACATGATTTTCCATCTGGTCTAAATAAACCACTTAAAACCCATTATCAATAAATTCTAATTAGTTTTGTAAAAGATGTATCTTTACTTACATCAAGAGATTTATTTCAAAAATATATTACATTTATAAACTTGTAGCAATACATAAAACTAAATGGAATACAATAAATAGCTTCAGACCTTGTTAGCTTCTATAAGATTATTTTAATTACAAATAGTTTATTTAATAATTGAATTTTACAAAATGTTAATCTTGATGGGAAAATCATGTCATACGGTGGAAAAAAGTTTAAATATGTTCATTTGTGATGCAACTCTTGAATGAGTCTGAATAGTCTATCTAATGCTCATTATGAATTAATTAATCCATGTTTTAATAGAATTTTTTTTTTTTACATGGAGTTTTCTTTTAGAAACAACAATGTCACATTTATACATTCATATTATACCACATGATAGGTAAATATAAATCATTCAATTTTTTCTTTACTTATCGACTTATATTGCATGATTTTATATAAGAGTAATTGATTTAAAATGCATAGTTAGAAAAAGTTATCGATTGAAAATACAATAAACCACTTAGAACTCATCATCGATTGGTTTTAAATTATTATTTTTTCTAAGAAATGTATCTTTAATTAAAAGAGATTTATTTCAAAAATATAATACATTTATAACCTTGTATCAATGCATATAACTAAATATAATTTAATATGTCATGCTTTATGTCTAGTTGGTTTGTATTATTTCAATTAGAAATTGTTTATTTACGAATTGAAAGTTACAAAATTTTAATAGGAATGGGAAAATCAAATGGTGTATGATGTAAAAAGCATTTATTTATTACCTATATCTTAAGAGAACTTGAGGAACTTACTTACTATTCATTATCAATTAATTATTTCATGTTTTGTTAGGAAAAACATTTCACTTTACATGGAGTTTTATTTCAAAAAAAACAATGTTGCAATTATACACTTATATTAAACTTCATGATAAACAAATAAAAGTTGATAATTGGCTTTATATTAGACCACTTATAACTTATTATCTATTACTTCTAATTTGTTTTATAAAAAATATATATTTATTTACATTAGACGCTACATTTCAAAAATACATCACATTTATAAACTTCCATTAATGGATATAACCAAATATAATACAATAAATAGCTTCGACTCATGGTGGATTCTATGAGATTGTTTAAATTACAAGTAAATTATTTAAGAATCAAAACTGAAAAAATGTTAAAATGGATGGGAAAATATATGTCTTATGCTGCAAAAAGTTTAAATACAACCATTTATGATCTATTTCTTTAATTAATCTAGATGGCCCACTTAACACTTTTTTAATTAATTTTTCCATGTTTTATTAAGAATAACATTTTGTTTTACGTGGAGTTTTATTTCAAAAAAATACAATATGAAATTAATACTCGTAGCAAACTACATGGTAGACAAATAAAGGTCAATAAATGGATTCATTATTAACTTATATGGAATAATATGATTACATACGCAAATAGTTGATTTAAAAAATAAATAAAAAAATTCTGGATTAAAAATGGAATGCCTTACAATTTAAGGAGCTTGAAGTATTCACCTATGACCCATCACCCATTAGCTTAAATAGTCCACTTAATACTTATTATGAAGAAATTATTAGATTTATTTTTGGAAAAAATGTCTTATAGTATATGGTTATTATATATCACATTTATACACTCATATTAATTGATATAACTAAGTAAAAAACAATAATATAATTATGGCTCATATGATATGATTTCAGTTTCTTTAAAATGAAAATTTACTATATATATATATATATATATATATATATAGAGAGAGAGAGAGAGAGAGAGAGAGAGAGAGAGAGAGAGAGGACAAATAAAGTTCAAAGACATAATTTATCTATGATAACATCCAATCAAACTTTGATAGTCCACTTAGAAATCATTATCATTAATTATATGTTTTTTTTAGAAATGAAAAATTATTTATAATAGATTTTTATCTCAAAAAATAAATATCACATGTATGCACTCCTATTAATGCTTTTTATAGGTAAAAGGTCAATAACTAACTTTGAGTGTTGTTGATTTTCAATATAATATTATCTTAATTAAAATCAGTAATTGATTGAAGTATATAAATTTATGTGCAATATGGATTGAGAAATCACATATCTTATTTTTCAAAAAGTTAAAACCATTTACCTATGACACATTTTCCATTAGCCTGAATAGCTAATAGTGCATGTAGCATTTATCAAGTAAATTATTATAATTTATTCAATAAGAATTGCACTTTTATTTGCAATGAGCTCTATTTCAAAACTTATATTTCGCATTTATATATGAGTATTATGCATATAAGTAAATAGAAGTCAATAAAAATACAAGCATGCATGGATGGTTCGTGTAAGATATTTTCAATGGAAAATAATTCATTTAAGAACACACATACATATACATATCAAAAAAAAAAATGATACAATAAAGTCATTGCAAAATTAATTATAAATAATAATAGAAATATATAATAATATAATTGACAATTCCCATTGTAATTTTTTTTTAATAATAGAAAATTTTGATTTTTTTCCTAAAAAAAAATGAAAATTCCCATATAATATTCGAAAAGATATAAAATCATACAAATTGATTTAGAAAATACTATGTTCAAATTGCATTCAAAAATTGGAATGTACTTATGAACAAATTTATAAAGAAAAATATTTTCATCCACTACAATGAAGTACATGTTCTATTTAACATTCGAATGTACTGAGGTTTCTCTTTATATGATGAAGTGTCTTAAGAAAGGGGAATAAAACTTGCATAAGCCAAGCATCTTGCTATTTTCCTATATAGGCTTTTATCAAGATGTGGTTTGATCGATATCCGATGAATTGAGAAGTATGCTTTGTTGTATCTATTATCAATAAATTTCATTCTTCATAATTATCTCCATATTGGGACCACACATCATTAAACCTTTTCTCATAAAATTGTATTGTCCTCATCGCTTCTAATTTTGTTTGCAAATGAAAATGAGACCTGTTCCATGTGAATTTAAAGTCCTTTATATCAATATTTGATATTTCAAGTACTTTTCACTAACATTTAATGTCCATATTGCAACATCATAATTTTTTAACCAATATTTTAACAATTATGAGTGAAAAGGCCTTAAAGAATAGGACCTATCACCGAACTGTCAATCTGGTTCTCTTTGAATGTAACAATTTGTTTCTCTTTGGTGTACGATTGGAAGAAAAATCCTTCCATTTCAAATATCAACAACATATTTTGACTTATAGTGATGCCCATTTGCGTCTACAAATGCAGTGCAACCACATGTATGATATTAACATATCTCCACTTCAACACTTTATTTCTCAATGATATAAAAACCTAACATTTCAAAAATGATGTTAGTATTTATTATGAGTTAATGGTAATCACAAATTATAATTACAATGGCCTCGGTAAAGTGAACAAACTAATGATATATTTACTTTATACATACAACCTAATACCTTTATTTAATTTGTATAGAATAAGCAAGTCTTATAGGATCATATTGACCCATCATTTAAATCATTGATTTTAAGAATTATAATGATTTTTTTTATTTCAATTGAAAGATATAATTACAATGGTTTCAATTAAACAAACTAATTATATATTAGTCTCCACATGTAAGATAATACAATTTTTAAATTTCAAAGCTACTTAATTATATGCTGATTTCTATAGAATCTACTTTAGTTCCTTTTGGTGCTTCTTTTAGTAAAGATTCTATGTCTATTGTTGGTGCTGCATACATCCTAATATGGTTTTTCAACTTATATGAAATAAAAAAGTTTATGAGAATGCTGTGAACCATCATTTCCCTTACTAATTTATAAGAGGTATAATGATAACTTAAACCACAATTGAAAACATAATTGTAATGATCCAATTCAAACAAATAGACCAATTATATATTAATTTTTACATACAATCTAATCCACTGTAAAAAATTCTATAACATGAGAAATTTTGATACAAAAACGTTAAACAACCATTCAAATCAATAATTGTTATCAATACAATAATATCTCATAAAAATAAAGACATAATTTATTTTATTCTATTTATGACAAACCAAATCAAAAATTATTTTAGTAGTATTGTGAAATAGAAGTCAACTTAAATTTAAAAGGGCTACAAAATATAGTAATAATTCATTATGTCATACATATTATGACATGAAATTGACACCAATAGCTTACACATCCTTCAAAATAGCTTGAACATCCTTCGAAATAGCTTGCACATATGTTGCCTTGTTACGTTTAATCAACATTCTCCATAGCTCATCAATCAACCAATTATCCTCTTGAGTTGTTCGAATGAATTGAGGGGCAAGAATCACATTTTATTTTGGATTTCCTTTCATTCTCTCAAGTGAACAATCCACTATAATAGTATTGGTTGCATCATATTGGGTATGCATTTCCCACGCTTTTTTCAATGATTTAGTGAGTATACCTTTTGTTGGATTGTCAATGGCCTTATGTCCCTTTTTTGGTTTACACTCTGACGCAGTCCACATAAACACAATTTTATATTGTAATTTTTCTGAAACCAACCTTTTTAGAACCCTTGTTGTGTTTTGTTTTGAAGTTGTCCGAATTGCAATTTCAAAATATTCATTTTTGAAACACATTTCAAAAAATGTTTTTGCATGTGGATGAATCCAAAATAAATTTTTCTCTATTGTATACTCTGCATCAATTCCCGACACCTCGAGCTCAGATGAGAAGGATATTGATGCAGAATCGGAGCAAGCAAAGCAGACGAGAGACTCATCCCCCATTGTCCCTGAGGGATCCCTTGTCACGATGACCTCTCATAAACCCACACATGAATCCTCCTCTTTTGACTCAAATAAGGAGACTCCTATAGCAGTCAACAACAATCTTCAAGTGGTTCTAGACCATCCCCACCAAGCTAGATGGGTAAAAGTCAACAAAAAGAAAGGGAAAAAATCTCGCACAGAGTTTGCTGCCCACTCTAGGTAGCACCTCGTTTCTCTCTTCTTTTGTTTCCTAGTCATGCCTGTTCTTTTGTCTGTTTCATGTTCACCCTTCGGGACCGAGGTTGATTATTTATCATTTCCGGATGCCACTTCTGGCCTCTCTTGATTGTAATATCTTCTTGTACCATATGATCACTTAATAGAACTAGTCCTATTTACCCAAAAAAATAACGGCATCAGTTCTCATTTTCTCAATATGTCCTCTGTTTGTTGCTTCATCATCGATGCTATGATAAAAAATGTATTTTAATTCAAGAATAACTAATTTCTTTTCAGTTATTTGGGCTGAAATACAATAAAAAATAGTCTAGTCAAACCATTTTATTCTTGTTACAAAAATTACTAAAAATATATAAAAACAATACACTTACCATGAGTGTTTTTTAGACTATTTATAGATGAAAAAAACTTCTCTTTTATCATATTCACAGAACCTGGAGGTAAAAATATTAAACTTTCAATTAAATATGATCAAATTATGTAATATAATATACATTCAATACAAAATTCGCAATTAATGAAAACCATTGGCAATGTAACCTACGAAATACACACCACACACTTTTAACATTATTTTGATTATTAGTTTTGTTATTTTTATTTGTTCCTATAATAAACATACAGTGTTATGGTATTAGAAGCATTAAATTTGAAGAATAATAAGAAAAACAAAAGGACAAGTAATAAGTACCTAATATGGGATTATCTTCATAATTATAACTTTGCACCTCATCATCGATTTTTTTATCTTTATTTGTCTCTACATTAAACATGTAAAATATTTTGAGTTGTGAAAATGAATAAAAATCATTAAATAATAAGGAAAACAAGTGGGAAAATTATAAGTACCTGATATTATATTTTGTTCTTGATTATAACTTGATTCTCAATCTTCAAATTATTGTATTTGTTCTCATTATTTGTCTCTATAATGTACAATTAATATGTTATAAATTGTGACAATGATTAATTGAATTAAAAAACAAATAAAAGAATAAACAACAAAGTTCATGTTAACTACCTAATATGATATCTATCTTTCAAGGAATTGGAAACTCTCTAGGTCACTTTCTAGCAATAGATCCTTCCAGGGGGGAGACAGGCATTTACACCTATGGTAGAATATCTGCCGAAATTGACCTAAGTAAAGGTCTACCTGATCAAATTAATCTCAAAGTTTGTGATTTCCTTTGGACAGAGACCCTGGACTATGAGAATATTGCTTTTCAATGTCATCACTTCCATCAAACAGGGCATCTTCAAAACTCTTGTACTATGTTCCTTGCCCAAAAGAAGATAAGTAATCGCAAATCAAACTCTAAAATCTGGAAACCCTGTGATCTACCTCCCATGGATGACATGAGTCCTTCAGTGCGGATGAGGATGAGATTGAAGCAGATGTGATGTAGCAAAGTAGGAGAAGAATATGCCCTCGGTAGATCCTAGGAGACCCAATGTTTCTTCGGGTGCTTAGAAGTGAACACAAGTCCTCCTCCTCCAATCCGGATAAGGAGACTCTACCTTTAGTCAACAACAATCTTCAAGTGGTTTTATCCCACCCGCTCCATGACAATTGAGTTAAAGTTACAAAAAAAGAAAGAAAAGAAATTTCGTATTGAGGATTCATCCAATTCTAGGTAGATTCTTGTGTCTGTCTCCTATGGTTTCCATGTTTCTCTTCATTGTCCTTTATGTTCCTCTCTTGTATGCTTTATGGGACCGAAGTTGATAGTTTTGAATATTTTCTACCTAATATGATATCATTTGCTTGATTATAGCTTTGTTTCACATACATTTGATCAATGTCTTAGTTCTCCCTGCTTGTCACTATAATAAACATAAAAAAATGTTATAAATTGTGGAAATGAATAAAAGCATTAAACAACTATATAAACAATGAGTCATCTTGATTCATCCATATAATATTTTGGTCTTGGTTTAGTATCGTATTTGGTGAATCGTTACTTGAAGCTTCAATCAAATCTGATCTAAATTGTGTATACTCCACGTAGTGTTTTTAATTGCCTCTACATCAAGCAAAATTGGTTAATTCTTCTTCATCAGTTTCATCAGTGAATGAAGAAGAAGAAAAAGTAATCAACGTAATATTACTCCATCTAAAATCTGATCTATATTTTTATTCCTGGTAGGTGATAGTATCGACTGAACTATTATGGCGAAAAAGAGTCTCATTAAGAAATTAATTTTACTTCATTTTCTTTAATCACCTCCACTTGAAAGTCAATTTCATTTTCATTATAAGCATAGAAATTAATAATTATTCCTAATATCTCAGGTTATTTTCCATCTATGGATCCAAATAGGTACATATCAGGATACATATTCATAGGAGTTTCTATCTAGACATACCAATCATGCACAAACTCATATTTATTAGATGTGATATATTTTTTAATCGTTTCAAAGGTAGAAGTTGAAGGTGTTATTTATACTGTCATTTGAGTTTATTTTTTCTTTTTCTTAAATGATCACTGTAACATTTCACTTACTTCGGTGCCAACCAATTCTGCATACAAAAATAAAAATTATTTGCATAAATCAAAATGAAATTAAAATTTATAATATTGTCATGTAATGTTATTTTAAAATTTACAAGACCACCTAATCTAACCATTTATAAGAGAGTATACATAAAATATAAAAAAACCATACCAATTGAAGGAGACATTATTTGTATATCACTTTTTTTTTGTTTTCTCTTTACTCCTTTACTTGGAATGTTAGGGACACGAGATTCCACAGCTTATGCAAAAAAATAAAGAAATAAATAAATTATGGAAGGCATGAAATACCAAATATTATTAAACCTTATAATACACTATTTTCATTTACATACACAATAATAAAGGAGTACATGTGTTATGCAAGTTTACTATATGAATCCAAAAGTAATCACATAATGAAAATTGTTAGGAAAAGAAAAATTACAAGAGAGTATACATAAAATATAAAACAACCATACCAATTGAAGGAGATATTGTTTGTATATCACTTGTTTTTCGTTTTATCTTCACTCCTTTACTTGGAATTTCAGGGACACGAGATTCCATAGCTTATGAAAAAGAATAAAAATAAAAATAAAAATAAAAAAGTATGGAAGGCATGAAATACAAAATATTATTAAACAACCTTATAATACACTATTTTCACTTACATACACAATAATAAAGGAGCACATGTGTAATGCAAGTTTACTATATGACACCAACAGTAATCACCTCGCTAAAATTGTTATGAAAAGCAAAATACCCATGTTAGTATGGGGTTTTCACATTAAAAACCCACTCCTAGTGCTATTTGCATGTTTTTTTGTGTAAAAGTGGATCTTTAATGTGGAAAATCCAACTAACATGGTGTATTTCAATTTTCATAGCAATATTAGATAGGAGATTATTCAATAACAAATCAAAATTCATGAAGTTTCAAATTTCATACTAGGATTTTGTCAAATTATTTGAAAATGAATATAAAATAGATTTTTATAATCTCACACTTTGTACCATAGTTCTTAGCATATACAAACATTTGCAAGAATGTATAATGGTAAAATTTTAAATAAATTAAAAAACAATATGAATTCATATTCTATAAAACTTCATTTCATACATATGCAAAAAGGAAAGAAGCTCAAAGCATATGAAAGTTTTCTTAAAAAATAAGGACAACATGAACTTCATTAATCAACAATAATTTATTAGCAACCATTGTAACAAAGTACAAACTAATTTTAAAATCGTCATACCATTTAAATATTTTGGTGTTGTATTTGGTGAACTTCCTTTTTCCATGGATGATTCCTTTGAATTCCCACTAGCTTCAGGGTCCATGGTTTCTGAAAATAAAGTAAGAAAATATTATCATAGTTTCAAATTATCGAATAAAGTATGAATTTATTAATACTACCGCTACTTGCATCATTGTATGTGTAACAAAATGAACAAGAACAATAAAAAGTGTAGAACTCACAATAACAGTTAATCATGGTGTTGATTAGAAAAAGGGCTCCACCCCTAAATAATTTAATATGTTCTTTTAATTGTGTCTATAAGAAAACTAGCACCTGCTAACTTTCCTTCTAGCGAAAGCATAAGCACGTTACCAAAAGACAACAATACACTGTGAATACATAACAACAATAGTAGATACTACAACAACATCATGTATACACAAAATTTATCTTTTATAGTCATGTATATTCTTAGTTTGCTATAGAGACCATAAAAAGGAAAACACATTGAAGAATTTGTTCTATCACATACAAGATATTTCCAACAACATTGCATTGTAAAGTAAATCTAGTGCATGATGGAATTCCTTCTATCACAAACACAAACACATTGTTAAAAAAAAACATTGCAACAATAATCTTTCCTAGGACATCTCCATTCTTGCGAAATTTGTCCTTAATTTTGGAAGACAATGAGTTTTTAGTCCATGCCTACGTAGATCATTGTTACAATATAAGAAATGTTAAAACCTCAAATGATTAGAAGGCCCTTTGTATGGAATATGTGGTCTAAGAATGAAATATGGGACAAATAGAAGCATGGTTCTGACAACAACATTGCGCTGTGAAAAAAATCATTCTATATTACCCTCTATCACAAACACAAGCACATTGTTAATAAAAACGTTGCAAGGTGAAAGAGATCTAACGCATGTTAAATTTCATTTTAGCATAAAAACAAGCACATAACGAAATTGTATGGTAAAATAAATCTAGCATGTGGTAGAATTAATTCTGCAAAAAACACAAGCACATTGCCAACAACAATATTGCAAACAAAATTAAATGAATCACATGCTAGAGTTGTTTCTAATAAAGACATGAGCACACTGCCAATAACAGCATTGGAAGGTGAAAGAACTTTAACCATGCAACATTTCCTTATAGAAGAAATAAAACCTCATGTCAACATTGCAAGGTGAAAGGAAAGCTAGCACATGCAACATATCCTTACAGCACAAACATAAGAAAATAACAACATTGTATGGTTAAAGAAACCTAATACATGTTGGATTTACTTCTAGCATAAACACAAGGATATTACCAGTAACTTCATTGTAAGGAAAAATAAATCTAGCACCCACAAGATTCTCTTCTAGCACAAAAAAAATCACATTGTCAATAATAACATTGTAAGGTGAAAGAAATCTAACACGTGCTATATTTCATTCTATCGTAAACAAAATCACATAACAACATTGCAAGGTGAAAGAAATGTAGCATATGTTATATTTACTTCTATCACAAACACAAGCATATTTTCAACAATGCAAGAAAAAAGAAATTTAGTGTGTGCTAAATGTCCTTCTATCATAGACATAAACACATTTCCAAATAAAAAAATGCAAAGAGTTAGATTTCTTTCTAGCATAAATAACTAGATTGTCAAAAATAAGATGGCATTGTGAAGAAAATATAACACATACTAGATTCCTTCTAGTACAAATTCTCAAACATATTGCCAACAACAACAATGTTGGGCAAAACAAATCTAAGACAAGTTAGATTCTTCGTATCATAAACATAAGCACATTTCAAGGTGAAAGAAATCTAATGCATACTAGATTTCCTTCTAATGGAAACATTATCACATAATAACATTGTAGGGTGAGAAAATTTTAGGTTGTGTTATATTTACTACAATGCAAAACAAAAAAAAATCTAGCATGTGATCAATTTTCTTCCAGCAAAATTGAAATAAATCTAACACATGCTATATTTCCTTCTAGTACATAACAACATTGTAGGACTAAATAAATCTAGTGCATGCTATAGATTTATTTCTATCACAAACACAAGCACATTCCAAGGTGAGGGAAACATAACGTGTGCTAGATTTCCTTCTAGCCCAAACATAAGCGCATGGCCAATAAAAAAATTATAAGGTGAAAGAAATCTAATGTGTAAGATTTCCTTCTAGCATAAACACAAGCAGACAAGCACATTATAAGGTGAAAGAATTCTAGTGCATGCTAGATTTACTTCTAGCACAAAAACAAACATGTTGATAGAAACAATTTCCTTGTAGATCAAACACAAACACATTTTCAATAAAAATGTTGCAAGTTGAATTTTGACGCGTGCTAAATTTCCTTCAAGCACAAACACAAGCACATAACAAACATGGTAGTGAAAATAATCTAGAATGTGCTATTTTTACTTTTAGCAAAAACTCAAGCCTATTTCCAACAACAACATTATCAAGCAAAAGAAATATAATACATGCTAGATTTCATTCTAGCATAAACGAAAGTGCATTGCTAATAACAACATTATAAGATGAAAAAAATATAATGAGTGATATATTTCCTTCTGGCATAATTAAGCGCACATTGTCAATAACACCATTTCAAGGTGAAGGAAATCTAACCCATGCTAAATTTTCCTATAGCAAAAACATAAGCACATAACAACATGGCAGGGTTAAAGAAATCTAGCTCATGCTAGATTTAATTTTAGCACAAACACAAGTATATTGACAAAAGAAAAATTGTAGGGCAGAAAGAATCCTATTTTGTGCTAGATTTTATTCTATCATAGATACAAGGAAATACCAATAGAAACATTGAAAGGTGAAAGAAATCTAACATGTGCTAAATTTGCTTTTAGTAGAAAGACAAGCATATTGCCAGCAACAAAGGTGCATGCCAAAGAAAACTAGGACCTATTGAATTTTCTTCTAGGAAAAACACAAACACAATGGCAATAATAACATTATAAGGGGAATGAAATCTAGCATGTGCTACATTTCCTTTGAGCACAAACAACGAGATTTTCAACAACAATCTGAAATTAGAAAAATTTCTAGGATTTGTGGGTTTTTCTCCATGGAAGCAAATAGAAAAAGACATATTTTAACAGGCAACCAACCATGCCAATTTACTTTTATATGTAACTCGTGTCTTGCCTAGGTGAGCCAGTGTGCTACCCGAACTCGTTAAACACAAGGGTCCGCCTGGGATAATGTTGGGCCACTTCATGGATCTCTAAATCTGATCTTGAGAGGACATTGTAAATATTCTACATTAGTAAAATACTTTTAACCGAATATAATATAAAGTTGGAGTAAACGTTGTATATTTAACACCGGTTTGTTGGGTAGCAGCAGGGTGTAGATAATCCCTTGTTAATATGGTTTGTTTTAAGCATAAAAAGCCATTGCTTCTCCATTTTGGTTCTCATGATCTCAAATTCTAGAGACAGTGAATATGTTTCACTATGGGAAGGGTGGATGCAAAGGAAGAGGGTAAACATGTTATATATTGGTCTTGCATATTATTGTTGCATACAATGGTACTTTGATACCTATATTGATCGATGGCCCAACAATATTTCACTACTTCAAATAATTAGTAACTATTGGGTGGGCATGGACAACTCCCTACAAAATAAAAATGAGAGTTCCTCCGTTAGAAAATACCTTTCATTCTCGTTTATGTTGCTTTGAAATTAAGAAGCTCTTTGTGCGTTCTTGTGAGCTTTATGCTTTCAAATGCTGACTTAAAACTAGCAATTTCTCAAGCAAGTAAGTTGAGGATTGGGTTTGTGAACTCTGTGATTAAATGGATAAAGGGATGTGTAGGATCACATTCTTATCCCCAACTTGAGAAATTAGACAAAATGCTTCGATGTCACCCCATTTCTTCATCATCATGAATGTAGGTCAAAAGGTTTGTAAATGCAATGATGGAGAAAAGGGAAATCAAAAGGAATGAAATCAACTTGAACTATAAAACAAGAAACCTCCCACTTTAAATATATTGATAGCAACCTAATTGTAGTAAAGCCAAACATCAAAGGAGCGGGTTAACCAATAGAATCATGACTGCTTTCAGAGGCTTTGGGGGTGTGATAAATGAAGAAATGTTACAAGAATCTTCTTTAATACCAACCAACACAATTCAAGCACACATTAGCATATTTAGACTTCTAGAGGTCATCAATGTTCTTCTAGGGGTACCTTTGTCCACAAAATTATTAGAACTTATCAATGCTGGACCTTCAAACTCCTACCTTTAGCCCACTTGGCTTGAGGTCCACCCAAAGCCTGTGCGTGCAAGGTTTGCCAACAAACCTCCGTACCATCAAGCCAGTGCTGACCCGCCTTCGCAGTCACGCCTACCCGAAGTATAAAAAGCCGAAACTGTGTTTCGACCGTGAGAAAGGATGGGTACCGGCAAGCAAGGTTGCGTCATATTTTTGTACTTCGATTACCTCGTCTTGCGAGGTTAAATAGATGTTCCTATTCACATCCACGTGCACCAGATATACAATTATAGGCTTATTATATCATCAAAATATTAAATAAAAGACACAAACAAGAGTATTACATTCAGATCCAAGAGTACGCACATAGATCTTTTCGTAGCTTAAAGATATAAAATATAGAACTCACAGATTCAGATCTCTAACAGCTTCTTCACATTTAGTCATCCATCAACCTTTCCTTACAATTTCTTCCCAACCTCGTGCACAGTTGTTAGTATTCACACACGGCTAGACTATGATCTCTCGTGCACATAAGGAGTGTGAGTCTCCGTTCCTCAAAAACCCAAATACCACTTAAGCAACAAGACGTATAAATATTCCATCAATCCCTATCCTTTTCGATACACAATACATCTCTATTTATAAAAATTCAGTTCGACTTTCCTATGGTCCACAAACTCATGGTTTTTGACCCTAATTTACCCCTTTGACCCATTACACGTGTTCTGGCTTTGACCCACCTCAAAAACCCCCGCTATATTAAATATAATCCAAATTAACCAAAAGTACCACTGGCAGCCTGTTAGGAGACCTGCTCCAACAAGCTTCCTCAACACAATCTTGTGACCTGGCCTGAAATAACACGGCACATCATCGATTTGCACATGAAAGGCATTCAGAGCATGGACAAGCGGAGGGAGTACCTCCTAACTTTGGAGTCGCAAGTCACCTACGAATGTTGACAAGCGCTAGTGAAGTTGCAGTGATCCGGGAGCACGAAGACTTGTTCTAATAGATGGTGAGGCGCGTAATGGCGGGGCCTCGAATACTCCGAGCTATCCGGGAGGGCGATGGCACCCCATGGTTTCAACCGATCCCCGATGATATCCAGGCATGGCGATGACGGTCACTATTTCCATCGTGGCATGACGCCGACCCAGGCCTTGACTTGTCGAGGGCAGCCTTCTCGCTCGCCGAGGTTCTTCCAAGCCCTGGCCGGGCGAGAGTATGTAGTTCGGTCTCAGCGTAGCCGTGTACGAGTCAAACAATTGTGCACCGCGTAAGTCGCTCCTCGCATAACCTTAGTTGCTTCGTGACCCATGCACCAACAAGTTCCACGTGGGGACACTTTTCCAACCCGTTGTCACGTGTCTTCGGGCGTGGTGACAAACCTCTTTCATTACTCTAGAGTTTAATTTCTGGAGCGACGTGCGTGATAGCAGCCTAAATCTAATAAGACATCCTGCTGACTGTGAGGGTGAATCGTGCGTGCACGAGTGTGCATACATCGCTCGCTAGCGGTGTAATCCTGCCTGGCAGAGCCGTGCAACATGTCCCTTTATACCGCGTTGTTCCATCTTTGGCGAGATGACCCATGTGACTTCCAAGTGTAACATTTCGAGTGGAAGAACAAGACAACAAGCAGGACCACATTCCGTGCGTGAAGTCGGCCATATCCGGGGTGCGAACGTAGCCACCCTTTTCTCTCGACAGCAAGCGCTCACATTCCATCATTTCCGCCCACTGTGCAACGCGCTAGTATAATGTTGTTGATTGTGAAAAACCAATAAAGCCGATAATGGTGGTACATTAGAGAAATAAATAGCCTAAACAAGCGAAGTCGAACCATATGCCCCTCCGTAGTTATTAATCGCGAGGGAGTTTTTTTCTGGGCGGAACGCACTCACTGCGGACCTGCTCTACCTATTTATTTCTATATTGACATCCTCGCCGTCTGTTGTGACTTGCGGGGTCTTCTCATGAACGGGACATGCCGTTAGTTATCCTTCATGCCCTAGGTCGTGTCCATGAGTTGTCGACCACAGACAACGCTTGTATGTCGTGTTTGTATCCTGAGTGAGGGTTTAGGCAAGGTGATCCCGCAACTCGGGATAAGCGCCTTGTCGAAGCCTTTATTTCCTCACTCCTT
Organism: Pinus albicaulis; assembly: GCA_034641835.2. Lineage (NCBI taxonomy): Eukaryota > Viridiplantae > Streptophyta > Pinopsida > Pinales > Pinaceae > Pinus > Pinus albicaulis. Next base: position 392,181,706 of record CM076581.1, read on the forward strand.
ATGCAAGTGTGATGTTCTCGATCGTGTCATACATCTCGTTACTATTACTTGGGGATATTTGTCGATGCTCGACAGGTCCGTAATCCGCGTGCTGAGGTCAGGTACCCCCGTAATTTTGTTTCACAGGTTTCATTTAATTCTTGCCGTTGCTCCAGCGCAGGTGTCCACGTAGGTCAACCGACTTGGAGCCCATTCAGCCGTGTCCCCAGTGCCACAGGATCACCCCACTCCAAAGATTTTCATGAGTGAAGAATATCGGTCCCAGTATTTCATATAGCATTAGTCAATCCTTCTCCGGCTTCCCGTCCACAGATTTTTTGGTTCATCGAGCGTGTCCGCCCGCGTCCCTGGCACAGGTTCTTTCTATGGTTTTAAAATGCGACGAAAATCTTTGAGGTCCGAAAGCTTTGCAAGACCGAAACCTCATGCAACCGACATTGCCAATTTTATCTTCATCGGAGTTAGAAAAACATTCATCAGTTCCTTTTTCCCAACAAGAGCATTCTCAATCGTGTTTAACCCTGCCTTCGTCCTACGTGCTTATTTTATAAATGTGATTCAATTCTCCTTTTCATACGTCAAGCCAGTACCGCGCACCTTCGCCGGGTCTAGTGGTACTATGACACGCATACTTGTTTTCAAATACCATGCTTCGTTTCTGAGATTGATGACACTCTCCCACAAGTCTATTTCCACCAATCCAAGGAGCAACAGTGGTAAGGGTCCGCATCTTCACTATTTCATTACTCAAACCTTGGCCTAGCTCAAAGACCGCGATTGTCTGCCTTCTCATGACTTTGGGTAACCCACCGAGGGATAAATTTCTATTTGATTCACCATTAGTAGCCGGATAATCGACCATTCCAACTTAGGCTTCCTCCTATATCTGCTACAAATGAGCTGGTACGTATCACATTCGATCCCGTATCTAAGATAACTTGATCCATTTCAGTCTCCCGATCCGTGCGTTTAACCGTATTTCTCTCCCGGCAGCATTTCTTTATAGTTGTACAATTTGTGTACATCTCAAGCCCCTTGTGGATCAAGATGAGTCGAGTCGTCTGTGTATTCAAGAATGCTAAGAGATTTACAGCGTGCTGGATTTCTTAGAAACTTCTCGACATGCCTTTGAAAAGGGCTCAACTCCTTCTTCGATCCGAGGTCGCGTGGGTCGCTAATGGTGCTTGTTCTCATGTGAACTTCTTTTTTGAAAGGAAAACCCTTATTTGTTTCCTCGGTGTTTAACTTCCACTACGTGTCATGACTTTTACACTTGGACCGCTCGTTGCCCGGGCTTTTAACCCCGCACGTTCGCGTAGGGGCAGGTCGTCTCATTCCACATCTTGGCTATTAAATTTGGGGCATTCTTCCACCCTCAATATGGTCGAGTTGTTCACAATATTTACACGTCAGTTCGGTGGGATTAGTAAGTATCTTCCGAGTGGCCTATTTCCCCCACAGTTATACCGCATTAGGGCCGCCCGGCTCCCCGCCCGCACACCTCCCCGACTCTCCGCCTCGTGCCGATGATCCTCCAAAGTGCGCAACAAATTTTGTGATGCGGTGGTTTGATTGCATCCGATATAGTTCTCATGATCAGTCATTAAGTCATACATTCGAACGCTATATCATCATGTCCTACTGATCTACAGAAGTGACACCATTGTTGTTTGAGTTCTAGGACGTACGTACCTAGCCAAGGCAATGGTTCGCATTTGTACCGCCACTCTCGACAATCATCACACCACAAAAGGAAGAAGTCCCGCTGGATCCTCGGTTGTAATAGGACAAAGTTCCCTACTTTACTCCGGAACAGAGTCGCATTATGCCCTCGTACTTGCATATAGTCGGCCGGCCGCAGGCACCGATCATCTATATGGCCATACACCCGACAACGTACGCACCAAAGATCCGCGCAGATGTGCTTTCACTGCCTTTTTTTCGGCAGCCGTATTCATATGTATAGCCCCAAAATTGCTCCCCGGATTTGCATCTCACTATTTTACTTCCTGGCAGCACTTCAATTTCATAGTGACTTCCACAAACCTTATCTTGTGATTCAAAGGTCTCATTGCCCCATCTGCACGCAGTGAGGTAACAACATGGCGGAGCTAACCACTCCGTATGTTGTCTATCATCATACTCAAACCCTTCCGTCCTCATCTGATTTCTTCTTTAGCCACCGATCGCCCTCCCACACCCACTTCCCGTACGGCACCTTGTTTGGAAGTCCTTTTACCTTTCTACCAAATTTTAGAATAAGATTTTGGCTTCCCGAATTGCTTCGCAGCATCTTTGATATCTTGAATGGAAGCGGTCCCATTCGGGCAATGTATCGCATATATCAGTCCGGTAGAGTCTATCTTCAATGCCAGCATAGCTCGCTCTTTAAATGTGTCACTTGCTACGTTTTGTGCATTCCTGCATGCTTAGTCTACCAAGGTCTAAAAATCGATCCATATCCTCTCTCTCCCACCCCTTTGAAGGTAGGAGTTTCAAATGCATGTGCCCATATCACTGCCAAGGAAGGATGCAGTGGTTCAAATGAATTTTTACTGCCACGCATTCAGGTGTGTTTACATGTACCGAGGGTCGTCATCTAGATTCCGGGTAAAACGATCAGGAAGTAACCCTCCCTCCGCTCAAGATTGGTTTGATAGGCATTTACCACTATGGGTTGTGCTCTTGTCTAAATCCAAGGTCATTCAATCCGTATGACTACAAAGAATGCTCTTTCACACAATAATTTCTTGATCAAGAGTGATCAAGAATGGTAATGTCCTCAAGAACTTGCCTCGTAATCCCTTGAAAAGTCGTCGTTCAAACCTTCGCAGTATGATACAACCGATCAATGGCAAATTCCATTATGAACCTCCCAAGACGTTATCAACCTAGTGATCCACCGTGCGTGTAATAGTATTATCGCTTTCAAGTTGTTCGAGTAACCCCGGGTCCACAAAGTGACCTGCTTGCCTATAGCAATTTCCGAAATTCCACTGGCCTAGCTGCCCACTCTTGAGTTTGATCGCAAAAGTTACAAAGAATATTTCGAAGCTTTCAACTTAACGACTCTATTTTTCCACCTTCGTTGTTAATTTTCGCTGGTGATTTTCTTTTGTCGCGAATCCCCTCCGGATTCACTCGAATCCGGGCCTCCTCGATCTCCTTTCTTTCGAAGCCTTGATTCTCTTTTCATTATTTCGATTCCTTTTCAAACTTTTCCAGTCCCGAAATGGAACCATTTGTTGGCTTGAGGGGTCTTGACCTGTGCTTCAGGCAAGGTTTGCCAACAAACCCCTATACTACCGTCAGCAGTTGACCTTTTACAGTCACAATCTTTACCCGAAGTAGTATGGTGGGGTGTTGGAACTGTGTTTCCGCACTCAGAAAGGATGGGAGGCAAGGTGGCTACATCTTGTTTTCCGTAATTCCTGCAGTGCCTTGTCCTTTGCAAGGTTAAATATGTTCTATTCGCATCCACGTGCACTAGATCTACATACTATAGGCTTATTATATCATCAACACAACAAGATAATAAAAAAAGTACAAGTATCTAGATCCAAGAGCATAGTACATGTGATATTTCTGCAGTTTGTAAAGATGTAAAAATACATAACACAACATTTATCAGTTAATTCACATACGTAATCCTTATAGATTCAGATTCGGTCAGCCTTCGCATTCATTCATTCATCAACATTTCTTACAATTTCTTCCCAACTACATTACGTTAAAGTTAAATGGTTTGTACACAAATTGGACTAGGATCTCCGCGCACACACCAAAGCAGGAGTCCAAATTTCAAAATCCAAAAATGCATCGCTAAGCAACATCTCATCAATATCTCATCAATTCCCTATTCTTTTCGACACAAAATACATCTCTATTTATGACAACCTAGCTCCCACTTTCCTATGGCTCCGTAACCCATGGTTTTTGGACCCATATTTTACTCCCTTTGACCCATTACAATGTGTTCGAGGCTTTGACCCACCCCAAAACCCCTGCGCTATATTAAATATAATCCAAATTAACCAAAAAAGACCAGTTCCGCAGCTTGTTAGGAGACCCCGTTCCAACACCACTACTACAAAAAAGAATTTTATGGGAGTGTCATCTTCTAACTCCAGAAGTGGAATTGGGGGATGGGGGGTTAGCATTAGAGGTGGTTTTTAAACACCCCCCACAAAAAAAAAAACAAAACAAAACAAAAAATATATATATCACTAAAAAGTCAAACCTTTAGGGGGTAAGTTTTCAAGAGATACTAAATCCACCCCAAATTTGGTTTTTTGTGGGATGGCTTTTCTGAACCTCTTAAAAGTGACTTTGTGGGCATGTTTTTAAACCGCCCTCCCCTCCGAAGGAAAAAATAATTTAAAAAAACAAACAAACAAAAAACAAAAAAAACATTGCCTATAAAATTCAAACCTTTTAGGAGCAGTGAGGAGCCCCCTTATAGCAACTTACAAGCTCACTACTTCCTAATGCACTAAAATTCAATGGTTGTCCTTCATTTTTTTCAATGAAATTAAGTAGGTACACCCACAAGGCATGGCTCCCGCCTGATGTAATTTGTTTGTGTAATCCAATGAACACGTTGTCATTGGATATTTGATACCCTTCATTGATATTATGTAATATCTCAAATGGGGATTAATAGGTAAATAAAGGGCAACAGACAAAAACTACAAAAATGAAAACACCATTAAAAATACATGAACTAATGCCAAAATCAGTCACGAACCATTTTATTAAAATTCTTGGAAAAAGTACAATATGGTGCTGTATGATAATAATTCGGGGTCTGCCCAAGGCACCAAGAATAACTCTAATCCTAGAAAATCATCTCCAAGTATGCTCGATGGCTCTAATCGTGCTGCTCAGCCTCTTAAATTTGCTGTTGCTACTTGGTTTCGTACTATTGGCTGGTGTGAGCTCCATGTTTCGAAAATTTCGGGGAATTGGTCAACGGACTCATCTCAATAAACCCACAAAACCTTTTGGAAGGAACTGGCCAAATGTTGACCTCAGACCTCAACCCAATTTCTACCTCTAGTTTTTGGCTCAGCTCGGATCTCTGTCATGTACCTCAAATCTTCCTTAAAATTCTTCCAAAATTAACCTTGGATTCTCCTCAAATAAACCGAAAAACCTGCAAGAGTTCGCCCAAAGCTTAACTCTAAATTGGCCCTCTCGGGGCTTGGCTCAATTAATTACAGTAAAATCAACTACTAGAAGGAATGCCGGAAAATTCTCTTCCGGAATGTTGCAATAATCCTTGGTAGAGGTGGCTAGCCTCCCCTCCAAATCTCCTAGTGTCAATTTCTCTCTTTTTCAACCTCCCCACACAAACTCCACACTACACCGTGTCCTCCACTACGCAATTTCTCCTCCCTTCCGTGCATCTAAAAAACGTTATGCTTCCTCCTCGATGTTCCTAATGGAAAATTTCACAAAAGGTGGAACTCTCACCGAGTCACTCGAAGTCCGAGGGCGAGGTTGAGATCTCTCTCGCTCGAAGATCTCTGCAGGCTAAACAACACCGCGTACTCTGCTCTTCTATCAAGCATGCTTTTTGTCAAAATGACAAGAAGAAAATAGTTGAAAACGTACCAAATGCCGAATGAGCTTTCCTTATTCCTCATCCATTGAGGCTCAACGAGCTTTGGTCCCATTTGACCTCGCATCGCCTTCCCGTCAATCACGTGTCGCCTTCCCAGCCAATCTCACGTTGTCCTTTCGTGCCTCTTCTACGCTACCACCTGGCGTCAACTCAATTCCACCACCAGAGCCAATTTTCCTTTTAGGGAATTTAGAAAGACTTTGTTGTTCAATTATTAATTTTAAGTCCCCTACCTAGTTTATTTCCAACTCAACATTAGGATTCTTCTTCAAAATTGAATCAAAATTAATACTGCCAAATTTAGCGAATCGCTAATTTGGGGATATTGCATTCTCCCGCGACAAAGAACATTTATCCTCAAGAAAATGGATGAACAAGCATCTTCTGCTGATGCTCCCCCACCGTCATCACAAAGTTGTGCCGGTGGTCCCGCATGCCACCGAATCATCCCCGATCACTACATCCCCGTATATGAAGGATCCCTCAATACTTCCATCCCCAAACCATTGAACCAACAAAAAGCTCCCCTACTCCACTCACCATCCTACCAGAAAAAGTAGCAAAAGCCCTTGAACATCATCAAAGGAGTAGGGAATCATGAGATACGTGGCATTATGCCCAATTTCTTCATGAAGTTTCCCTACCAAGTAGTCCATCCCACGCACTCCAAGAGTAAACCTTCGAAGATACCGCGTAATCCCTGCCGCAGACAGTGTCCTCGCTCACATGAGCCCCTCCTCATATCATCCTCGTCGACCAGCCTACCATACTACACGGAAGTCCCCCACTCCCTCAAAGGACTGCTAAATCGGCAGTGACCGCGCTACCCCCCATGTAGTATACGCCCACCCCTAGAGGTTATCGAGCTATAAGAGTTGTAATGGTTCTGTCCCCTTACTAACCAAAGAGAGGTGCCACCATGTTGCTCATGCCACTCTAACCATGAGATACTCCCCATCACATACGATTGTATCCTCTTCCCAGGGGCCTTATGGCGAAAATCCAGGAAGGCAAAGCTCACCCTACCCGGCATCTCCATGATGTTGATATCTACCCTCCACTGCTAATCATGACCCCGAGCAACAACATGATAATTTTGCCTCGCTATAATGGAAGTCTCAAAGGCCCCCCACATGTTAAACCCAAGGTGGACTGATCACTGCCCCGGCTCTGCCCTCGCTCATCATCACAAAGTGGAGTGATCCACCTCGCCCTGGGTCGTACCCCAGATCCCCCAACCATACCGGGGAGCCTTTACAACTCCACTCCTCGCGAGATGCAAATGCGTAGGCCTTCCCCGCTAAACCCGTTTGGCTTTCATCTCTCACCCATGCATGGTCCTGGGGAGAAATTTTCAGATCTTAATTCATATGCAAATTATTTTTGTTAACCCAAGCGTGTTTTCCCTTCCTACTTATACAAGTTATCAACCGAATAAATTCAATTTAACATCAGTTAAAACACATAATGCATTCTACCAATTCGTATACATAGAATAAGCACATGCACATACAGACAAAGTGACACAAATATTTCTAGACAAACTATCCTCGTAAAACCCAAAGTGGGAAAACCAATTTCCGTCGTTGGAGTACTTATTATTAAGAATATCAACACACAACTTTGGGTTCCGCATTTGGAAAACCTCACAAAGAAATCATATTTTAGCACTGCTAATATAAGACCAACAATACCGACCGGACCGCACCCTCAAATGGGATTAAAACTCAACCAAATCTAGGCCTAGAAACCCGTATTTACGAAAGACGATCACAGCGCCCTTGGGGCCTCTCCAAATGCTCGCTAACATCGGAAGGGATTAAAAGTATTTCAGACCGTGTGATGCGCTCACTACGCCGCCACTATGGTTCTACGTAACCCCGAAGGGCTTCCTAAAAATCACGTTGTCTCCTTGCTTCGTCAGTCATTCGTCGTGTGCACGAATCAGTTGTTGTTGTCGTCCGCCGTTGTTGTATGTTGTCACCTGCCACGCTTCCTCTCGTGTTGTCTTTCCCGATCTCTTCTCTCGTCTCTGTATTCTGCACCTTGGGACCGCATCACTCCCTTGGTCTAAATTCCCCTTTTGCAATTGAAACACTTGAAAATCATCAAAACCTTGCCCTAGAATCTCAACTTAGCTTTAGTACCGCCTCCGTGTCTTTATAAATGACCCCAAGCCTTTCCTTATACTCTCTTCGTTGAAAATTCAACGCTAAGATTAAAAAAGAAAGCTTTCTGATCCCCAGGTGACTTAAGACAATTTCTTATCACATGTTTAATCAAATTTACTTCAATTATTTTATTTTCCCAAGTTTTTTAACTTAGAAACACATTAAAACAGTTAATTAATTTGGTCATCTCCCCAAACTGATGAAATTTCCAAATCCATTGGCCCTAGATCGTGGAATCTGGCTCCTTCCTCAAATTTGGGACCTAAAGCACAACTAATGCTACCTCAAATACAAAAATTCTCAACATCCCCCGGGTGGACCCCAAGTATCAGAGTCGTCCCACGCACTCGTACTTTCCTTACTCCTACCGTACCGACGTCATGACATATGCTATCCCAACCTATTCGTACACTCCGGATATGACCTGCAGGCTGGCAATTTCCTCCCAGAGGGCAAAGTCTACCATCCACCATCTCTCAATGTTAGCCTAGGTGAACATATGCTACCATGGAAATCAACCATGCTATCCTCAAACCTCGGACCCGTCAACTCGTGCACCTACCAAGTGTCTCAACTCGGAGAGGCTCCCCTTCCACCATGACACATGGTATCTCATCCTAATTGTCTAAGGTGAGCCCTATGCCTGCTGCTACCTAAATGGAGTGTGATACTTGGGTGATGAAAAATTGTCTAAAGTTTAGAACCTTGGTGAATCTTACTAGTCCCCAAATTGCAAATTATAAACTTTTGTTTATTTAGAAATGAAAATTTATACGTTGTTATATATAGGATTTATAATAATTTTTGGAGATTCTTATGGTAAAATAAATTTTTAAAATATAAAATTTGGACTAATCGTGTTTAGAAAAATAATGAAATTGGCGAATATTTTTTTTGGAAAACCATTGAAAATTAGCTCATTCTACGAATAGTTAGCCTCTAAAATTTTCCTGGCGGAATGGAGAGTGTCAAGGGGCAACCAACCAAAAACTCTATGACCATAAGCAACACCGGAGGAAAATGGGCAGGTATGTCCCAGTGAGTGTGTGACCATGAGTCTACCCGAATGCTCAAGAGTAATCCCCGTGATGACACTTTCTCTGGCCATTTCTGGCCGATAACACCCTCATAGCCCTCGTTCGCTGGGAACGTGGCATCTTCTAGATGTTCAACAAGATCCTCATTGATCCTAAGTGAGTTGCATCCCATGGTACACCCATCGGCTTCAATCCATGTGTCTTCTTGAGGAAACGCTCCAAGAGCCCACCGTCCGCATTATGTGTCATTGCATACCACCATAAGGAACACTACGCTCCGACCCTCGCCACCGTATCCCGCAACCGCTTCTCAGCACTAATGGATACCTTGCAGAATAACTATACCGTCTTTGTACCTGGCTGGCGTGTTCATCTCCGCGTCACCACACCCCGTCACCTCCTCGCATGTACTCACGGCGATGGGAATCACTCCTACTCCACAACGCTAGCCTAACATACTACAACACACCCCGCTGCATCTCCATGCCCATCTCCAGACTACCTCCCAATGATGTAGATGCTCCCACATATCCCGTACGTGATGGCCTAAGGATGTATCCATACAAGGTGTTGACCCATACTCAACAATACCATCACCTCCACTATCACATCACCATACCCCCAACGAATGGATCCCCTTCCAACCTCTCGAAGGACCCAAGAAGTGAATCTCCCTAGGTACCAGAGGAGTTAACCTGGACCTACCTCTTCCGTGTCCTCTCACCACACAAATGCAAAGAATTCCTAGCTCCATACAAGGCACCATCCGTGCCTACCAATGCCCTCCTCTCCGGCCAAATCCCTGCCGCAGGCATGTTGATCACCTACGCATCCTTGCACAATCGTCGCACCAAGAAAAACTCGGTGTTCGCACTGGGAACCAGTTGCACACTAGTGCCGGTTGAAACTCCCCAGTGAATGTGCACGCCAGTCGCTAGGTCAATTGTACCCTCCAGGTCGTATTCAACCGACATACCTCGGAATTTATAGTCCCACCCATCTCACCGTTAGTTTGGGCTTTCAGCACTCCAAGTACCGGAAGCTCCTCGCCGAGCGAAGCACCGATGCATCACCATCTCCATAACCCACCGTGAACAAAACTACAATTTCTTTCCATCCAACCACAACAGAGGGATCGAATGTGTGAAGTTCGCACCTACGACAACCCCGATGATTCGGTGATGTTGCACCGTGCAACTTAGTCGTCTCGTCCCCGTTTAGCCAAGTCAACACATGAGATCCGACTAAGTAGCTTTGTCTCTTCTCTCCAATGGCCAAAGGTGACCCATCCGTGCTACTAGCCCCATCTATGCATGCTCGAAGGGGGCTTCTTCCACACTCTAATGTGCCCCCAGTTGTACCATAAGTTGTTCCGTATGAATCATCACAAATGACTCATCATTCCGAATATCTCCACAGAGTCCCCCCGATACCACATGCACACCGGAGTACGAAAACCACCACTATCATCAACTTTGCATGACTTCATGCCCTCAAAAATCCTCATATGACCCATGGACTCATCCAACAAGAGTCATCATCCTCACATACGTAAGGAATGTCCCTCTTCGCTCTACCGTATCTCTTAGTGCTTCATCAAAGGTCGATACATCTTCTCGAAACCTCACCCATCCGCGTGGCGCGTTGTCACCCAAAAATCCTTGACATGACTCCGTCATCACCTTAATGGATGGCTTCACCGGGGTAGGATCTACTCTCTCCACTAAGACACCCCATAGGTCAAGGAAGTATCCAACAAGGGTAGTCCTCAAGATCACACCAGGTGCATCTACGAGCTCCCCACAATCCCGTGCCTCATCCTCCTATGTTCCCTCATTTTGATGGCTTCCCCTCTCGTTATTCGATCAAGCCGGAAAGAGGTATCCAATTTTTTCCACCCGATCCCAAGCTATTCAATTAGTGGATCCATCATACGTGGGAAAAGGTGTCCTCCCAACAATGGTACACTGCAACTCGAACTCTCACAGCAGTTAGACTTCCTATCGTTCCTTCCTTATTCATCCCACTTGAGATGGCGTACTCCCGATGACAAAGCCACTCTAAATTATTCTCCATGGACTTCCATTCTCTAAATAATCTCCCATGGTTATATATGATCATGTCGCCTACCTTGCTCACTTGGTATGAGGTCAGTAGCCACCGGTGGATCATGGCCGGCTCACTAAAGGTCAAGTGTGAGTGGATGGCAAAGTGGTGGTCACACCGTTGTGAGACTCTCAAGTCTCTCAATTAGGGGAAACCGTGATGGTTGATCTTATCCTTCCTATTATGTTGCTTAGTCCTTCCAAAATTTCCTTCTTTTCTTCGCTAAATCATTTAGGGCCTTTTAAGATGCTAACAAATGTTGATTCTCTGCTCCTTGGACTTACATATTTTCTCCACCTTCATCGCTCATTGCCCTTGTTCCTAGGAAACCATCCCCACTATTGAGTCAAGAACAAAGTTTCGATACTAATCGTAATATCCCCAAATGGGTATTAACAGTAAATAAAGTGCAAGCAGACAAACCAGGTAGCAAAATGAAAACCATTAGAAAATACATGAACTGGACAAATCTCAAAGACTCTAGCCATTTTATTAAAATGCTTGGAAAGAGTACAATATGGTGCTTATAAGGATAGCACTAGGCTGCTCATGTAGCCGAAGAACAACTCTAATCCTAGAAAATCATCTGCTAGAGTATGCTCTACATGGTTCTCCCATTGCAATTCTTAGTCCCTTTAATTTGTTGTTGTCGTCTCTTCGTTTCAACCCGCGCTGGCTCACTTTCCGTGCTTAGAAAATTTTGGGAATTGGTCACCGTACCTCCTTCAATAAACTCAATAAAAAAATCGCAAAGGAATTGTCAAAATGTTAACCCTGTAATTTCGACCCAATTTCCCCAAATTTCCTCTAACCGTTGGCCGAGTTCGGTGACCCTTATTTGGCACCCTCAAATATGCCTGTAACTTGCCACCAGTATTTTCTTCCTCAAATAACCCAAGAAAACTCCAGAAAGGGTTCGCCCAAAGCTTAACCCTGGGAATTGGCTCTCTTGGGCTTGGCTCAATGTGTCAGAAATCGAACCACCAAGGATCACGGGAAATGCCTCCCATCAATCTCCCTGCAGGAGGTGGCTAGCCTCCCTCCAACCCCGTGTGAATTCCTTCTCTCCAACCTCCCGACACAACCTACACCAAGCACGTGTCCTTCACTACGCACTTGTTCCTTCCGCGTAGTCCAAAAAATGGCTACAATTCTCATGATGTTCCTACGTGGAAAACTTCGCTTTCAAAAGGTGGAACTCTTCAGAGCAGTACCTCAAAGTACCGAGGTAAATTTTTTTGAGATTCGCTGAAGATCTTGTGGGTAGCAACACACCGCAAACTTGCCTTCCTGCACAAGCATGCTTTGTCAAATGACAAGAAGAAAATAGTTGAATAAATGAATGTCAAATGAGCTCTTCCTTCTTCCTTTATCCATCGAGGCCCAACGTATGCCTTGTCTCCACATTGACTCGCATTGCTCTCCTGGCCAATCATGTGTTGAAGTTTTCCCTTCTGAAGGCCAATCTCACATTGTCCTTTTCTGTGTTTTCACGTCGCTTACCATACAACTTGACCCCACCACTAGAGCCACAAATATTCTCTTAGTGGACTTTAGGAAAATACTTTATTTGGCCTAATTATTAATTTTGGGTCCCCTACCTACTTTATTTCCACCCAACATTAGACGGCTAAAAATAATCAATTAATATCCCAATTAGCTTATCGCTAATTTGGGGATATTATATTATCCTTGTCGAAATTTTCAACACATAACGTTGCATATCCAATGCATGTTTGCTCTAAAGTGCCACAAACATCTAAACAAATTTTTTCTTACCTACTCTTCCAACAAAGAGAACGTTGAATAATAATAATATACCCCCATCAAATATATGATGCAGTTCTTTGCATCAAATATTCGACATCTAATGAAGCTATCCGTCGAAGAATGCTTCGTTTGATATCCAACAAATATTTACATTGAAGTTGATTCCATATGATCTAGGTTTGGGGAATATCCGACGAAATTGTAACTATAAAAAAAATAAAAAAATAAATTGGTCACTTCAATAGATTTCAAAGCTTTGAAGTGTAGAATCGTCAACAAGGGTTTCAGAAATTAACAAGATGAATTCCGCATATATCCAAAAAAATTCAAAGCCATTCTAAATAGAGCTAGAGTCTAAAGCACAAGAGCCTAAAGCTAAGAGGATTTGTGATTGGAAAATCATATAAGAAAGTTTATCCCACACTTCTGTATGATGCAATGTCATTTAATGCATAATAAGCGAGGCACAACATTTTATTGGACCATTGCTCTCCGGGGTATTTGAATCCTTGAAGTAGAGAATTTGTAATGCATGAGTTCCAATCCCACTACATCTTTCGAGATCAAAAAGCAATTGTTGAATTATTGCTGTAAAAAGGGAGACCAATAAACAATTATTCAAACTTTAGATGTTGCAATGACAAAATAACCAATGGATGACAAAGGTATTTATCTTATTGTCCAAACAGCTGAAGTTAACACAACTAAACTATTCGTACAAGAGACGCTATCCTTTTATATCATAAGCCTTTGTAGTTCCTTCAAATCCACCTTACAGTAACAAGGACATCATTTCCAACCATTTTTCCTTTCTCCAACATCACCATTAACAACACAATAAAGGTACACACAACCACAATTGAAACTTTCTGATTTTCTCTCAAGGTTTCCTTTCTTCAATGGAAGTTTAATGAAACCAACTCTTTGTTAATAAGTAATAAAATTGAATGAAAGTAATAAACTCAATATGTTAAGGGAGAGATGAGGCTTTGGAGAGCATTCTTAATCATCGCTAGAGTTTACCTCGCCAAGAGGGCTCCTTTGTCCTTCACGTAAGTAGTAATTCCCTAACAAATTCAAGGTTTCAAATTAGTTTTGTTTTCCTCTCGAAAATGTTTCACTTCTGGCAATGGATATGGTAATGGAATCATTCCGTATCCCCATCCACTTCCATTTCCAACAGCTCTAGGTAGTAGTCTTAAGGCTAAAAATTTGTAAGAGGAAGAATTAAATTTGGGAACTTACTCAAAGAGAGCTAAGAAGAGAAGTCCCTTCGCTTGTCAACAAACCTTGATTGAAAGTTTGTGAGTGCTTGCTGAATCAAAAGACATTGGACAACTATATATAGAATCAATGGGAGTCTACATATAAGTGCTATTAATTTACCCATTTGTGTACATTTCATCGCTTCATTTTCAAGATAAGGCAGATGAAAATTTTATCTTTATATTTGGGCCCCCGGCTTGTTTTTGGGGATTCGTCAATATATGAACCTGAAATTTATCTAGATGAGGAGGTGCCCGTGGTTTTTTCTAGCATTTGTTTGTGTTCTCCATCTCCTGCGTGAATCTCTAAGATGAAAAAATCTTTGAAGTCATCAACAATGCCTAAACAACTAGGAAAATTCAGGATAAGGCTAACCTAAAAAACCCAGAATGTTTCCTTTGCAATCATATGTCTGCATGCAGATCCTAAAGTTGGCCTCAAGATGCAAGAGCTCAAGCTCCACAAATGGACTCTCAGTGCATACGATTATGATCCGACTAATGTAATGTCAACAATGAATATGGTAATTCACCAAAGAGCACTAAAGATGTCCTTCCCCCGCAAAGGACCCTCCTCAAAAGAGAGACAATAGTTTCCAAGAAGTTTCCCAAGCCAAGGGGAAAATGAAGGAGATCCTCTCCGTACGCAATAGTGAAGTAGAGAATCCCTCCGAGACAAGGAGAAACACTTTCAAAATTCATCGCAGGATCAAAGATTAGCAAACTAGTACCGTATGAACTACCATACCAAAGGAGTAAAAAGAGAAGTATAGGAGTTGAAGGTAAAGGCAATAGAGAATTGAATCAACTCATGCAGGCCATGGGTCATAGGAAAAACACTATTCCGAAATCTAGCTTTCTCATCACCTGAAAGTAGAGGAGGAATATGCAGTTTGCATCCCACCCTATCCAGCATCCAAATGTAACTTTGAACTAGGGAAATCCAAATACATCGTGAAGAAAATTCAACAATGAGGATATCCAAAGAAAAGGGAACCTTCGTCCCTGACCAAATATTCGCATAAGTCAGCCTTGAGAATTCGTAAGGAACATTTTTCAAAGTGATTTATTGCATATGTACATGCTCCTCTCCACTCACAAGAAGCAAGAACTTCCCGTAGAAGCTCACAAGAATTATCATGGATATCTTTTGCATAATTTCGCCTTTAGTCAAATTGTAAAATAGTAATCTTGTGGGTATAGAAATATATTTTTGGAAATATGTCGAACTTACACTCCTTGCATTTGTCCCCCCTTTTAAGGGATACTAGTGTCGGAATGTCGAAAATTTGTTCATCCCTCTTTTCTTTGCACATGGGTAAAGTTGTAGCTTTTTTACTTTAATATACAACATAATTGTGACATGAAAATTTAGCAGAATGTTGCAAATCTTCAACGAGACTACTAGAACACCGACAGAGCTCATAGAGGTAAGGTAGAACCTCGAATCTTCAAAGACCTTGGTCCCTACTGCTATTGTTATATGTTCAACAACACTGTAGTGTTCTCAAGGAGATCTCGTAATTAGGTTGATGCAAGAACTCATAACCTCCAAAGTTATACACATTGAGCTAACCATGATGTTGACAAATTCATACATGACACAAAGGTATGCGCACTACCCACGTATGCAGATCAGCTATGGATAATTATAAAATAAGATCATATGTTATACAAAGATATCCAAGCCCACAATCAAGTTGGGATTATGTGCACTTTTGTTCCTAACCTAAGGCTCTGCAGTGAAACTAACAGAGTCTCTAGTATTCCCAAGACTAGCCTTAGGAATCATTGTAAATCAACAAGATGTCGTACGTTTATTGTCAAAAATCTATTGGTATATTTAAACAGGGGTCAAAGTTTATATTCAATAACATATCTTTAGGCTTCAATTGCCTTATTAAATATCCGTAATAAATAACGAAATTCACATCACTTTTGGTCCATACTTCTGGACTCGGGATATATTACCAAATTGAAGAAAAGATAGACTGTCATTTTTCTTCCAAATTGATACAGACCGAGGCATTAAATCAAGGTTTGCATACTTATTGCCAAGGTAAACCAAGAAGAAACCAAGGGTAAGGGAGTGAAGTACGTCATTTATACAAAATTGTTATAGCTGAGCAATTCATGACTCAACATAACAACTTCCATTTACGAAGTTCTTAAGTAACTTCTCTTTAGAAACTCCTCCTTGAATTAGATTTTCAATCAAGAGAGGGGAAAAAAAATAAGATAAAGATGGAATTGATAAAACATTGAAGTTTGTAGAGAAGATAACATAGGAATGGAGGTTTCTCTTTGTCAAACTGGAAAAGGTGAACATGATTTTTTCATCTGGCCTCTAGAGGTTTATGGTGATGTTGTGTGTTCTGCTAGTTATTCTCATTAAAGACCCCCGCAACTCGTATCATGGCAGAAATCGAGAGTGGCCCTAGATGTTATTCACGTAGGATGAAGATGAGAAAGAGAAAACATAGCTTAAGACCATTTTTCTGAGTGGCCACCATTCGCATTCAAGGGTCGTATATGTTTTTATGTTGGGGTTTTTGGTATTACTGTATAATATGAACTCTCATGCTTATAAAGACATCTATATGCCACTTGCATTCTCAACATCTTCCAAGAACTACATATGTTCCATTAAAAGTCAGAAGATAATACATGTCAAATTCGAGCTAATAAATATTTAATATGTCGCATCTATGTGGTACAAGAGAAAGTCCCGATTTTGTGTTACAAATGTTAGCACTGTTCAATAGGAAAACAAAGCATGTACATTGCCGCACTCAAGATTGAACAATATAAGAGGTACAATTCAATCCATTGTACCACCATAGAACATCTGAAGCCAATAAACTCAAAAGCTAAGTGGTCCAATAAGAATCCCACAACATCCACCCAGCTAGTTTTCTTCGAAGTGGGCTATACTCCGCGATGATACCAACCTCATGTCCACTTTGTTCACAATTTAATTGTTTAATTTCATCACATTTGGAGATTGTTGGTTCTTGGAAGGTTGCGTCGAAATGCGATGCCTATGCCAAAACCATGTTGTTTCTCTGATATGCTAAACAAACCACAAATAAATTTTTTTTTTGAGATGCCGTGTCAAACCATAGGAAAGTTTCTCCGAGATGCCTGCCTTAGAAAATGGTCTCTATAGGTCGAACTCTGCATCTTAGAGAGGTTTTTGTTCCCAGGTATTAATTGACCTTTCTTGTGTCGTATCATTTATTAGGAGGTCATATTTCTCGTAGTGCCCAAACTATGTTGGATGGAAGCCACCGGTTCCCACCGGTGACCCCAGCTTCCGGGCACGTATTTCCAAGTATTCCCATATCTCTCTTATAGCGCTTCTTTAGCCACTAAACCTCACTCTTATAAGGCTGCAACATATGGCTTCAAGTGTCACTTTCTTTCAAACTTGAATTCAAAAACAAATAAATCATGTAACCAACCATGGTAATCATAGTTATAAAAGACTATTTATTTTAACTTCAAATTACTCCATAATCAAAATGTTCAAAATTTTTCCTATGAAAGTACCATTTCAAATAAACTGTCAAAAATAATTATTAGAGATGAGCATGATAAGGTCTTTTCTAATACCGATCAAGTAAACTAACAGAACTAAATAAACAAAAAGAGGCCTTGGACCTATAAATGCTCGTACGTATGCATGCTTCCTGCACTAGCTTAGAACACTAACAACCAGGAGAGAAAACAGACACCAACTTAACTTAAAAGCTGTATTTGACCAGATAATCAAATTATTGATGGTCAGCTGAAAGCCAAGATGTGGCAAAGAGACTAACCCCGATGTTCTTAATAATTATACTTACCATTTATCATCCTCTAAAGCTTCTATTCTGTCAAAATCACCGATCATCTTGTTGATCGATCTATCCTTTTTTTAAAGTTGAACCGATCAAGTTCGTTCGTTAGTTAAGGAAGAAAACATAATCCGCTTGTTTTTTTCTTAGGGCATTTGGATCCTTCCTTGACATTTATTTTATCTTTCACTTCTGGCCTTGTCTGTGATCCAGCATAGCGGACACTATCTCCCGAATATTCAAAAATGTGGATACACTTGCACCCTGTGGTCTGGAGACAAAAGGAGGTACATGGTAGAGGACACCCCTCATTTTTATTGTTACCATCATTACAGTGACAAAATAGGCATATTCAAGTTTACCATCAACATAACTAGTTACAATGCTCCCTATTGATGATGCAGGGTCAACTGCAGTAGTTATACATCACTACTGCTAAATGAAATGAAAAAATAATCACGAGGATAATATTTAACAAGATAACTTCAATTCATTTGGTTCATACCTCTGAGAGCTTGTGCAAAATCAATTTTCCTTTTTCTGGGATATGCTTCAAGATCCTCTGAAACTGGACGTGTGTAATCAACATGTATGATTTGACTCATGGCTAACATTGATCTCAGTGATGGAACTGTTGGTGAAGCAGACAGGAAATACAACACTGCTTGAGAAAAAGGCTGGTGTGAATCTTACTAGTGCACAAAAAGGAAGAAATTTTGTTGACTGTAAACATCCTATTGACTTTTAAGTTTTAACAATATACCTAGAGGAAGAACCAAGGGTCCCTAGACTTCGAAGAAGTGCACTTTCTGATAATGGTGGAACAAATTACTATAATACTTGCGTAGAACGAATGAAGCACTTGTTGTAGTTCGAAGAAATTTGAGCACTACTACCATTCCCTTCAATTATGACCTGTTAGATGAGATGGAGCATAACTAGTTAATGCATATACACTAAAAGAAGAGCAACTATTCCATGTACAAAGGAATATTGTGTACATGAGAACAAAACTCAAGTCTTAGACTAAAACTGCATGGTAATTCTGTCCCTACACATATTTTCAACCACATAATGTACAATGAAAACCCATGAGTTCTGAAAGCAAATTTATGATATTTAAAGCAAATTCCAAATGAATTTATACTTCAAGTCAGATGGAGCTTGTCAGGTCAGTAAAAGTGGGATGTTGTACTTGTTATTACCCAAAAAGGATTCAGTTCCCCATGTTGTCCCTTTGTGGGATGGTGGGCCTGTGCTCATGGAATATTAAGCTCCATGTAGTAAGCCAATGATTGGCTCACTGCTTTTACATCTTGTCTGTTGGATGAGAATGAAGTAATATTCAATCACTAGCTTACTACACTGTGCTTAATATTTTCCTCTCTACAAGGGGGCTCACAATGGGGTGTCACACATCACAACTATGACATGGCATCCCACCTCTTGATAACTGATAGATGCTTTTGAGTGTCAAGAAGCATCTTGTAATAATTCCTCAAGGTATACTTCAAAAAAGGCTATGCATCACACTGCAACCTATTACTTGAACCAATATCATATCACTATTTCTCCTCTATCATAGAAATCACTCTCTTTTTCACAAGCCCAATAATCAAATTCATTATGTACAATCTCCAACTGTCCTACAAGAGGAAAAACATGCATTCAGGCTGCTAAAATACAATTGGCAGTTAAAAAGAATCCTGATGAAATGCTTTGAAAGAACTTTAGTTAAAAAAAATTGAAATTGTATGAAGTCCCTTTAAGAGCCTGCAATGATGTCTGGCATCACACTGCAACCTATTACTTGAACCAATATCATATCACTATTGCTCTTGTATCATAGAAATCACTCTCTTTTGCACAAGCCCAATAATCAAATTGATTATGTACAATCTCCAACTGTCCTGCAAGAGGAAAAACATGCATTCAGGCTGCTAAAATACAACTGGCAATTAAAAAGAGTCCTGATGAATCCTTTGAAAGAACCTTCGTTAAAAAAAATTGAAATTATATGAAGTCCCTTTAAGAGTCTGCAATGATGACTGGAATCTATCTATCAAGTATTAAAACAAAGTTTATGTGGTATGCTTCAAGAACCATTAATTCAAGTTCACTAGCCGTAATAGGCCTTAAGCTTCGAAAAAAACTAGCCAGCTGTAATTTTTCTAGCATATAGTCCTAGTCTACAGAAAATTGGGACCATGGGTTTAAGCACTAAGTTATTTTCCCTTCTACTGGCCGAGTTTGCTAACATAGTAAGCTGTACTCTTCCGGTATGTTGCTGGTGTGAACAAAATGCAAACAAAAAATCATTCTGGAAGATTATGAGAGTTGTAGTTGGGGGGAGGGTAAGGGCATTAGGAATGATCTAACCCCAAGGCCACAAACTGCTATTTTCTATGGTCATTTAAGCTGAGCAGCGTATCACTGTACCTGTGCTTGAAATCTTAATCTGTATAGACTGCTGGAAGTGATGTTTGGTGATGTACCTCTGCTATAGAGGGTCTCGAACCTCCTCATCTCATTGGATGTGTGGCTGTAATGTATTGAAGGAACTCCATATTTATTTCTCTGTCCTAGTGCTGAATATGTTGCATATATTATCACAGTGGTGTTTTCTCTGTAATGTTGGAGCTTCTTTGATGTTATATCACTTATCTAGAGCCATTGTTCTTCCTACCATTTGCTGATACATTCTAAGGTTTGTGTAATCCATTTCTGTAGCTGAAGTTCGAGTTTCAAGAAGGACGCAGTCATTTATCTGTGCACACATAGCCACAATCAAGCGTATCTGGGTATATCTGAGCATTTTTTTAAGGGTGAAACATATATATTGTAGCTGTGTTGAAAGGCCTTCGAGCCTCTCTTTCTTACTTGACAAAAATCTGTTAGTGATTGTCTTATTTCCTAGCTATAACCACTGTGTTTTGAGGGCAGAATATATTGTGGAGCCCTGCTGAAGTTTTAATATGCTGCTGGTAGTATTCTGGGTTGTTATCTTCAACTACAACACATATAATTTCTTATCTAACCGGTACTCCAAATCCCAACCTTCTTTCCTTGCTAAAATTTGTATATGTCAAGATGGGTTTGTTCTTAAATGTAACCTGAAGTGAATCTCAGTTGTTTTTCAAGTACTACTCCTTATATATTTGGCACTGTTCATGTTATTTGAGTTTGAAATCGTTGGATAGACACCTACAACATATTGCGTGCAAACTGTTTGTGAAAAATCCTCAGTGAACTAAACCATTAAAACTCAGAAAACACAATGATTAATTGAGGTTTTCCTAAGAGGTAATCTTACAAAAACATATTTTTTTAATGTTTAAGGACATATTGCGCACCAAGAGATTTAACTTGAAGCACATGTTACCAACTTTGACCCTTTGTCTTCCTCACTCTAGAAGGAGACTTGTTGGCACTTCGGCTTGAGATATTTCTTGTTTTGTACCCAAAATCCTCTCCCACTGTGACTGTAATATTTCCGCCTATTTTCTGCAATCTGCAGGTCTGCAATCTTGCACGTGTGGAGATAATTTAACCCAAAACAGTGCCAAAACAAAGTTAAAGACCTCACTGCTCCTTCCCTTCTCCTCGCTGGTTATAGGGCTTCTTCTTTGAACCCTTCACACTTCTTATTGTAGTTCTACACTTGTCCGAAAATCTGTCTCCTGAACTGAGGCCGAGCTACCTATTTATAGTGGTTGGAGCCTGTAATAAGCTGACTTGAAGAGGGTGAACCAACATGTCACTTTATGTAGATTATTTTCTCCATCTTGTAGACGACTTGAAGGACAGGTCTTGTGCTTGTCTTGGAGGGCTTTCATACGTATTTAATGACTCACACAAATGTCTGACATGCCCAAGAAGGGTCCTCCATACATGACATATATGCAAATTGACTTTTATGACTAGATGACAAATCCTAATGGCTCACAAAGGGAGCCATCACTAAAAATAAAA
The DNA here is from genome assembly GCA_034641835.2 of Pinus albicaulis. Classification (NCBI taxonomy): domain Eukaryota; kingdom Viridiplantae; phylum Streptophyta; class Pinopsida; order Pinales; family Pinaceae; genus Pinus; species Pinus albicaulis. The sequence goes on from CM076581.1 coordinate 392,203,492, forward strand.
TTCTTTTCTCATGAAACCCAGAGACAAGCATTACAATAATAATTTTTTTTTAATTCTTTACATCAATTACATAAAATCACAATTACACATGTCATTATGAAGACCGAACCTAGTTACACTTTTGAACAAAAGTAAACATTTTTTCCCCAAACTTCTATTAAAAAGACATTTAGTTTTTTTGGCCATGAAATAATATATTTATATTTCATTCAAACCTTTTGAGTTTTGGTCTAATGATTTCAGTATTGATTTTTACAACATGTGATATCACTGGCCGTTGAGTTTTGGAATCGTCTAACATATTTCCATTACTATTGTTTCATTATTTCTAATTCTCTAAGCACTTTTGATGACATCTTTAATTGCAGTCAATTCCTCTCCTGTCCCTCAGACAAAAACTAAGTATTCAATGTTCCTTTTGTCTCTAAAATAATAGAATTGACCATAGCACTCGAAAGCATGCCACCTTCCCTGGCACCAACTGCAGTGCTTTCAACAGTTTCAAAACCTCCATTGCCACCTATTACTGAAACTTTTGTTCCACCATCAACTTCTTCATCAAACAGTGTACCAACAACAACCTCTTCACCAACCAATGTGCCAACAGCAACTCCTCATAGTCAACCCAGCAATGCCAATCAATCTAGGCAGTTTTGTCTATCTCTCTTCTAATAGGACTCTTTATATTATTCTTGTAGCATAATTGAAAAAGCATATCATACACCATTCTTTTGTACCGACATTTTATAAATTCTCCATCACTGATTTGGTCTATAGAGATTTTGATGACTCCTTGAGAAATTTTGAACATCTTACTTGCATAGATGCAGTATATAATAATCGATTTTATTCCTTACAAGTTGTGAATATTAAACTCTTTTGTTTACAGAAATTGAGAGATAATGTATTCCAATTTGAAGTACTTATGCAAAAGGGGAAGCCGTTATGTGATACAATGAGTCTAGAATAAAATAAGTGCACTTACCTGTGTTTGATTAGAATGTGTATGTGTAGTAGTAGTATGGTTATGAAGCAAAAGCTCGAGGCTTATATATTTGGCACTTATGCATATAAAATAAGGTATTTCCAACCCACCTTTGTTGCTAAACCAATAAATGATATCAATGGCATTTTAGGTTTGTAATGTACGTAGCTAATATTATGCTCAACTTGTCTAATTTCTGGATACAAGTAGAGGTTTCTAAGACCTACCTATTCACCAAAAATTGAGTTTATAATTATGATGATCGATATAAAGACAATGTGATTGTTTAACCACATATTTATTGCCCCTTTCTCTATAGGCAAGTTCTTTGCATTGAACAGATATTTCTATGGCAAATTTAGGAGGAAGTAAGCTATTTTATAGGAAATATTTGAAGGCAGGTCCATCAATTATTTTTTTCTCAAAATAAAGTATCTCTATTCCTATGGGAATATCCATATAATATCATATTTCCTTGTTCAAACAGAAATAGGAATAAAGGAAAACATGTTGAATGATTTCTCTTTCCTTACTCTAGTTCATGTGTGAAAAGTGCTCTTAGAAAACTATCCACAAATTGTAGACAAAGGTTGAAGTCTAAATGAAAAAATTGATTGCTAATGAACAGTTAAGCTAAAGCAAGAAAAAAAGTAGTAAATGGGTTTTTTTCTAGAAAGGTGATGTGGATTATCAAACTCTCCTTTTGCTATGATACAATGTACCCTTTGTGATCTCAATAAAATGTTGATATGGTAAGTGTGAAAAAGAGGATTGCAAGTGATCAGGGCCAAGAAATAGAAATGACCACAATCTAGACAAAAGCCAAATGAACAAATCTAGGTGTTAAATCAAGATAGTATATTTTTGTTTGGAGTTTATTGGATTTTTGTTTGGAGTTGATTGGAGTATCAAACAAAATGTAACAATAGTATATTATGGTCAACACAGATTAGGTGCATTGTATCCAGTTCAAAATCTAACATTGTCTCTCATACAAATGCGGAGGTTCTTTGGTTTACAATTTTTTGTTGCATGGTTTATTGTTAGGAAATATTTCCTCTTATCTAGTACCAATAGAGGTGAAAGAGCATTCAAAATTTAGCACGGATCCATTCCTACGAAAGTAGGAAAAGTATTTTATAGTTATGATCAAATCTAATACTATGTGGTGGGTATTCCTATTGTTACAAACCATTCTCTTAACTCTCGTCCACACGTTCAAGTAGCTATTGGGATAGTTGGTGATTCAACCTTCATATTGAGTACCTCAAGTGTGTGAATGGGCATGCTCTTTATCAAATCGCCCATCTGGTGAGAGACATACATGGTTAGTCCCCATGCAAAAAAAGACATATGTGGTCCCTGAACTTTAAATTGTGGGTCCATATTAAATTCTGAAGATGTTCTATGTTAGATGCAAATTTACTTTAAACTTTTATGGCTCAATGAGAGTAAGATGCAGATAGAACATACCAATAGATCAATGGAAGAAAAGCCAAAACAGAGATGAAGAGTGGTGGCGTTACAATGATCAGCGGGATGCTTCAACCAGCAAAGTATTCATAAGGTCAGCCTCCCACATGTGTCACACAACCCCAAGACATCTCATCAAGAATATTTCACCAAGGCACTGCACCAAGAAGCCCTAAACATAGAACCAAGAACGTTGCTCCATCACCATCCAAGAGAGAAGAAAATCCCTCCACCAACTGTGTGTGTGAAATGAACTCCAAGTCTCTCCAATAAATAGGCATCTGTGGGGGTGTGTGACACATCTCTTATGCATGTGGGATAAATCAGGCCGACCTTGCACATGTGGAATAAATTCAAAATACATGTCCTACTCATCCAATAAAAATGATCTTTACATCAATATTTCACCTCTCCGAAAGAGGAATCCAATAAAAATATTGGCATCATCATCTAAGAATCACAACATGGATTTTGGACCTAGTTTCCCAAAATTAACACTCCCTCTCGACTAGGGAGAACTCCATCCACCAGTGCCATCCAAACATCGTGCGTCATCCCACCGTAACTTGCTTCGTTGGCTTCTTTATTTCAAAACAAAAGGTGAGTCGCAAAGACATCACTCCCGACTAACCTGAGGTCAGCTCAGAGGTTCAAAACCTCTATAGACCTCAAAGGAGTCACATACCAACACAAAGTTGGTTTAACTGACATGAAGTCAGTTAGAGGTCTGAAACCTCACTAGACTTGATCTCAGATCAAGTGGTCATGTGCCATCCTATACATAGAGAGTATGGCAATCTCCAATGCATCCATCAGTCTTGCTATGGTATCTATTTAGATTTCCCACCTCATTGGCCAAATGAGAGGTACTTCCCATGAGTCCAAAACTCCATGGGTAGGATGCATACAGGGCACAGATCAGAGAGAGGCAAACCAACTCAATATCATCATGGTGGGGTGGAAGCACACCAACAAGGTTCAACAAGCCTAGCCTTGTGGTTGCTTATATCTCCAAGAAGCTATCCCCAAAGCCCCCCTGGAGCTCCCAGAGCTCATCATCCAATAGAACCCTCCAAATAGGGTCATTCCACGATTCCAAGATTCTCACAAAAGGTTAGGAATATGACCTTCCACAAGGGCTTTGTGAGAATATCCAGGACCTTCTCATCAGTTCCTATATGATCGAGCCTTACAGCGCCTTGTTGTACCATATCCCAGATTAAATGGTACCAGACATCAACCTGCTTGGACCGATCGTGGAACAAAAGATTATCTGACAAGCAAATCCCCCTCTGGTTATCACAAAGGATAAATGTGGCATCTAGCACATGCTCAAAAAACTCACTAAAGAGATTTCACAACCGAGTGGCTTCACAACAGGCCACACACACTGCAATGTATTTAGCCTCAGTGGTGCTCAAAGCTACCGACTTTTGCTTCCTACTCGAAGCAAACCCAAGTGTGAAGCAGCATCGAGATGTGCTCTTGCGATCCACCACACTACCTACCCAATCAGCATCAGCATATACACAGAGTCTCAAAATCCCGGCAGTGTATCTCAACCCATGGTCTATCATGCCTCAGAGATATCTCATACAGTTTCTTGGAACCAACCCAGTGAATGTTATGAGGATCAACCATGTGTTGACTCAAAGTGTTCACTGCACAATATATGTCTAGACGGATGTTCCCTAAGAACATCAAGGCCCCTACGAGTTGACAATACTTGATAGGATTTACTAGCATAGGCCTAACAGCGCTTTCACTGAACTTCTTAAAGTTGAGTTCCATCAGTGTCGACATAGAATTACAGTCCACCATACCAAATCTTTCTAGCAGCTTCACAATATATTCTTGATTACAGAGGAAAATCTCGCTAGGTATTTGCGAGACCTCCAGGCCTAGGAAGTAATGTATCAGTCCTAGGTCCTTCATCTCGAACTCGGAAGTGAGCTCCCTCTTCCACTGATGAATGAGAGGTTCAACACCTGTCAAGAAGAGATTTTCCACATAGAGGACCAAAATGAAAGGCTTTTATCTATCAATCTTGAAGTAAAGGGGTTGGATCAGCATTACTTCGAGTGAAGCCCAACTTCATCAAGTAGCTATATATCCTCTCATACTAAGCCCTGGGGGCTTGCCTCAACCCATAGAGGGATTTCTTCAACCTGCATGCATGAGAATCTCTATCCTGGACTTCAAACCCCAGAGGTTGCCCCTCATACACCTCTTCCTATATCGAACCATGCAGAAAAATAGTCTTCACATCTATCTGATGTAGACTCTACCCTTGCGTAGTAGCAAGGGAAATAATAGATCAAATGGTGGTATATAGGATCATAGGTGCAATTATATCATCATATTCTATGCCTTCCTTTAGAGAGAAGGTTCGGGAAACGAATCTTGCCTTGTAATTTTTAGCACTCCAATCAGATCCATGCTTGATCTTATAGAGCCATTTCGAGGTGAAAATAGCTTTGTCCTCCAATCTCGGGACTAGATCCTAGACATCATCTTTCATAATGGACTCATACTCTTTTTGTATAGCATCCTTCCAAACTTGATGCTTTACAGATTCTTCAAATGATCCAGGCTCACATTGTACTCATGGCTGCTAGATACCCTTGGTATCTATATGGCTTCTTCCTTTCCCGGAATGTCCCCCTTTGGGGCCATATGAATCTCGGCATCCTTGAGAGTGTCTCTGAGCCGTGAGGGTCTCTTCTTCTTTCTTCCAGCAACATTATTTGCTCAAAAACATATACGGTTGTGGTCTCCCTCTTAATTCCATCTCCTCTGCAAAGGTGTGATTATTAGTCCTTAGAATATTGATCTTCTTCTTCAAGAAATATATCCAGATGGGAAATATATTAGATAAATTAGAATGTATCAACTGCTAGACATTAGATTGTGATACTTGAGGGAAAAAGAAAGTCCCCCTTTTTATGATTTCCTACGGCACAACTCTAATATATTCCTTCATGATTATTTTGAATTTTGGCATCCTAGACACCAACTTCCTTTCCTTAGAAAGGGCTTTGTAATCATAGACCTGAATCTTACTCATCCACTATCAAGGCCATACAAGAATCATAGCCATATACTGCCATATATCTGTTACACATCTTGACAAGTATCATACATTTTCATATCATTGATTTTAGTGTTGCCAAAATATTATCATACATATCACTATGATATTTATCACAGCCATACAGAATGGAGGATGTAAAAATTCATGGTTATGTATATTTTTCCATATGCCTCTGAAGATACCACTGATCAAGATCATATAGATTCTACCATATGTCACTGTCCATATCTTTCTACACAAAAAGAGCAAATACAATGACTTACTTGCTGACGATGCACTCCACTTACATCCCTTTAGTCTCTTGTCCTTTCTATCCACTTCCCTTGAACACCTGGCAGGTCCTTGGTCACGTATACACACAGAGAATATGCTTCTCCAATACCTCTGCCTTAGTTATTCATAATGTCCTCTGCTATTTCCGATACACTTGCACAACCAACCCTTCAATCTGCCTTCTATCAATGACAAAGCTCCACCAAGGTTATTGAGCATAGGCCTATATTAGTTTTCTCTCTACAAGTGGTGTTCCACATCAAAAGCACTGTTCATAGGGTCTTCAACAAACTTCTTGCATACGATAACTCAGTCACTACTGAGTCACTGATCTTAGGCTCCACGGATCTGCCTTTTAACAGTGGATTGCTTCTCCAAGTCTCATTGTACATAGGCACCAATCATCCAGCATCTCACAGTAACTTTACTTTCTCCAAGGTGACTGTACATAGCCTTCAACACATTCTCATTACTCACCTTAGTAGGAGAGACCTTAAAATTCCTTCCTCTTTTTTTTTTTTGCATATATCTCACGTTCCAGCCCTTAATTACTTGAGCATATACATGATTAAGCTCGGCCCTCGCTCTAGCTTTTCTACAGGCTTTATGGCCTCTCTATCCAACAAATACAAGGGTCTCAGCCCTCCTTTAGTGCATAGACATTAGCACGGCCCTAACACAGAAATATACCACTGTTCTATGCCCATAACCACATCTCAAATGATGCAACCTCCTCTCCTTTACATCCACGGTGACCTTGTTATTAGAGGAGGCACCTATAGCTCCACGTTAGGGTAGTTTTGACCCTCAAAATGCCACCCACAAGCCCGCGTCCTAGTAATCATAGGCGGGTCCCTTTGTCAGCCTTTTTCAGGAGGATTTTTTGCAATTTCCTTTCCCAGAATTGACAAGCCTTCACATCAGTACAACAAATCCGAGCTATGATACCTCCACAAATATTCTTACCATAGGTGACTGTCCATAACAATAAGCTATAGGACTACACAAAACTACAACTTCATGCCTCTAGAAACCAGTGATCTGATTCTCTGCACACAGGTCCCTATTTAAGGTGGTTGTGCCTTCAACAAGATCAAGCTTGAGATGACTGTCTTTGTCCCTGTCCTAGTTGTACATAAAAATACTGACCAGAGGTCCAGGACTACTAACAAGTCTATTCTTCGCAGTGGTACCAAATCCGAGCTCCTGTAGGATTGAGTCTCCTCAGTTCTAAAATTTTACATATGATACCTATCCACAGATGGTTATTCTAAGGTTATGATATATAGGTGCTAAGTCCGAGTTTATCAAGAGATTTGCGTTCTTGAGTTGTTGACAATTCACAAGTTTTGTATGCAAGTCCGAGATTCTCCGATAGTCTGAAATACACAGTGACCACACTCCTGAAGATGTCATTGTTCTCCATTGTCCGAAATACAACGATCATAGTGCTGAAGGTATAACTGTTTTCCACTTTCCGCAATACATAGTCATCAATACAAGCCTTCTTTGGCTACGGTCCTATGGCCTAGAACAATAGTTAGCTATGATTGTGGTCCTCCCTTATTCATCACCCAAACTACCTAAAACTAGCCTTGGCTTATGCCTCTCTTCCTCAGCCACCTGCCCAACAAATTCAGCCCTTAAACAACACCCAAAATAGATCTTAAACCAGCCGCTATCTCCTACAACACTCAACCTCAACTACAGAAATTCCCACGCTGTCCCTAGGCCTCCTTCACACTGTCTTAAGGTTCCTTCTAAGTGTAGCTAGGCTTCTCCAATTTCAAAGATCACTTGAGGATATATTGCCCATACTTCAAATTTGAAGGGAAGGGATCTCCACACTGAAGGTTGGGGCACCAACCAGCCCCAACAGACCTGAAACCGAGGTCTCCTAACTCGGCCTTCCCAGCAAGGCTGCTCGGCCTTCTTCTAGCAACTCATTCATCTGAAGACAGTCCTTATCTCACTGCCCTAAATTATCAACTAGATGGGCATTATCTTCTCCTAGATCTGATACCATGTTAAATTCTGAAGATGTTCTATGCTATTTGAAAATTTATTTAAAACTTCTAGGGCTCAATGAGAGTAAGATGCAGATATAGCATACCAATATATCAATAGGAGACAAGACAAAACAGATATAAAGAGTGGTGGCATTATGACGATCGGCAGGATGCTTCAACCAACAAAGTCTTCACAAGGTCAGCCTCCCACATGTGTCATACAACCCCAAGACGTCTCATCAATAATACTCCACCAAGACGTTGCACCAAGAAGCCCTAAACGCAGAACCATGAACGCTGATCCATCACCATCCAAGAGAGAAGAAAATGCCTCCACCAAATGTGTGTGTGAAATTAACTCCAAGTCTCTCCAATATATAGGCATATGTGGGGCTGTGTGACGCATCTCTTATGCATGTGGGATAAATCAGGCCAACCTTGCACATGTGGAATAAATTCAAAATACATGTTCTTCTCATCCGATCAAGATGATCTTTAGATCGATCTTGCACCTCTCTGAAAGAGGAATCCAATAAAAATATTGGCATAATCATTTGAGCATCACAACATGGATTTTGGACCTAGTTGCCAAAAATTAACAGTCCATCATCTCAAAGTCGTCTCAAAGTGGGATCAGGGATAAAGTTAGAGACCTACTGAGTCCATCATTGGAAGGTTCACACTAAAGAAAAGTTGAACATAGAAGATTATCCAAGTATGAGGTAGAAAGCGTCTAAATTTTGGATCAATTCTAGTGGTGATAGTAAATTATTTCCCTGCCATCAATTGGATGGCCAGCTCTTGTTACCACCCTTCACTAGGATTTAATTAGTTGCATCTCATCTTGCATTAATGCATTGCAGGTTCGTTGCATAACATTTTTCATAGCCAAATTCTTATAGACAAACCACTGGGTAATTTTGTGAAAGGAAATTAGCTGACAGTATGATGTTAGTATTATTTTGCGCATTTTCAAAGAACAAGAACAAAGAAGGTGAAAAATAGAATGCAGTGTACACCAACAAGGGAGAAACCATTTAATGCTAGTATGCTAACCAATGTGGAAGGCAAAACTCTTTAGGGATGTGATTAAACCGTACAACACTGAAAACATTATTGTTATTTTCACAACCGAATAATGAATGCATAAAATGGCATATTTTTGCTTATGGCTTCGGTCCATTATGCTTAATCACAAATCAATGAGGCACACTATGTTGTTCATACTTGAAAATTTCCAGTGCTCAAAATTCTAGGGTTCGAGATGTCAACAAGCCCCGCCACAAAAAATTGCATAATGAAAATAAATAAAACTAATATTTACCGTTTTTTTCCTTCAAACAAAGGAAGTAGAGGTTGTTTCTTGAGCATAGGAGAAAAAGAATGATTATGGCATATGTTGCACTCTAGCTCCTCATGCTTCCCATTTTTTTTATTGCTATCATTGTAAAATTCAGAAGCTTCACATGCTGGATGAGCCCCGAGTTCAAGTAGCTGGCCATCAGGTCCTTCTTGGGCATTGCCATACCCATCGCCTTGTTTTGCTTCTTGGTGTGTTTTCATGCTAGAGGCTTGTAAATGCAATGGTGATGGCCAATAGAAATGGGAATGACGTTTCCATATCTTAGGAAATTGGGGATTTTTTCATAGCAATGCACACACTGAGTGTATTCTTGGACAAAATAGAGTGACAGAATAGAGTGAGTAATGATTAGTTGTGATGAGAATTGTGAATAGTGTTTTTCATTTATTGTTTATTTTTTATGTTCTAATTTTATTAATTTCATTTTCAATGTTACATAATATGAGATTTTTTATAATTTTTATAAATTTATATATAAAGTGTTTATAATTTTTATAGATTTATATATAGTGTATTTTTAATCTTTATAATTTATATATTTTATTGAGAAAATGTATATTTATTTTCTATATAGGGATGTTTTCATAATAATTTTGATAATTTTATAATAATTAAAAATTAAATTAATTTGGTGTACGAAAAAATAAAAGTGTATTTTAAAATATTTTATAATGTTAATTTTAAAATATTGAAATAAGGTTTTAGTGGGAAATGAACTTTGGTTAATATTAATAATTTTTTTATTATTATTATTTGTTTTAAAATCACTTAAATAATAGAATAAAAAATTATGAGAGAGATATGGAAGTGAATTTTGGATCATATTTGTATGTAAGGATGTATCTATCACGTATTCAATGATTGATTTATTGGCAAGCGTAAAAGAGAAAATGGAGGTGAGATTCAATTAGCCATGTGTGTGCACACATGGGAGTTGTTATGCACGCCACATATTATGACCACTATTTGTAATTGTCCCGATGAATACCTTTTGAACACTATCTCTAAGTGCCTATATGACTACCTTAAGGTAACAAATAAAACTTCCATAGTTATGGAATCTTAGTTGATAGTGGAAAAATCATCATTCTTTGTTATTATTTCCAAATCCTTTTGTCTTAAAACATGTGTAAATATATCTTAACTCTAGATCTATCACGTGCAAAGAGGAACCAAATACTTCAATATGCAAACCTTAAGGTATTTAAGGCAATGTAATTAGAACTCTTATATAAGTCGAAGTCATAATTGGCTTTTTCACCTAAAAAAAAATACCCGAAAAGAGTTGGTTTTGAATGATATGGGAAACAAGTTTGGGGATAAGAATAATTCTTCAAACATTGCAAACCAATAATGAACCTCGAAAAATATGATATATATATATATATATATATATATATATATTTAATAGGAAATACCCAATCACTAAGCAATAGTCAAAACATCACGTATTAACCACTGACACAGTGAAAACTCCATGGGGTCGCCTACTCCTTAAGCCTAATGAATACATACTACAACATACCTCCGAAGAATTGGACCTGGGTGGGTAGGTGGAAAGCCACAATCCCAACCACTTGAGCTAAGAACCATTGGCTCAACAGAGATGAGATATTTACAAATAATTGTCTCTATAATAATGGATTCTAACTATAAAGGGGATAATTTTCCATTCAGTAAATAAAATTCCAAAGCTCAAGATGCTAGAAAAATAATTTTCTCCTAAACTAAATATATAATATTTTTCACCATCCAAACCTAAAGGCCTTGACGTTTTGCACGCTTATCTCTACCCTTGGGAAAGCCATGAATCTAAACATTCATGCTTTGTCAAGAAATTGGACGATATCCCTAAGGATCCTCTCCTAAGGTCTCCTCTTATCTACACATGGCTCTCACTTTAATTAGAAGAGGTTTGATAAGTGGATCATTGAGATTTGGTTCTTACCCAAATCAATGGCCATTTGGGTTTAGAAGCTCACCCACTACTTATATGATTGACAGTTTTATGGCTTTCTATGTGAAACAAAGGAGGACAGGGACCTAATATTCATAAATGGGCCTACTTCTTTAGCACCAAAGGAATGTACTTGAATAGATGGACTTCTGACTTCAGCTTGAAGCTAGTTGTCCATTCTATTATTTTTTTAGGTTCATTTACGACACTTACCTCTCCATTATTGGAAATAAGATCCACTTCAGAGTACTCACAATAATTTTGGGAGATGCATATACAATTTCAGACCCAAAAATAAGATGTACATTGAGGTTGATTTAGAGAAAGGAATATCAAAGGTAATCCTTGATAGTTGGAAATATTTTCAAATATAAGATTATGAACCATTTCCTTTCATGTGCAAAACCTAGCACAAGTGAAAACACTTTGCAAAGAATTACAAGAAAAATATCCCACAGACTTAAATAACCTCCTAACAAGGAAGATCAAAGGAAAGTGGTACATATCAAACTTGCACCTACCTGTATGGATTATTACCTATGATAGCTCCCCTTGTATTGATGCTGGATTATGGTGATCCCAGGTAGATAACTTTCTTTATGTGGGATTTAGATATGTAACTTTATTATGGTAGGACTAGCATACCTAGGTAAACCTTTGATATTCCCTTGGTTTTGTATTGCAATTGCACAAGGTGATAACTAAAACAACCATGGGGAAATACTAGACATTAGGAGTAGTAGACAAATTTTAGGCACTCGCAACCCTTATCTTAGCCACATTACTAGATACTCTTCCCAAAATATTTTTGATATCTCCTCCCAATAGTAGTTCTCAATTAAAAGGATCCAATAAACCCTATATTAATTTCACATATGTCTTCTCAACTCTAAATGTACAACTACCTTAAGAAGGGTGATGCTAAAAAATGAGACAAAAATTATAGGAAATACCAGTGGCCAAATCCATCTCTTATTTTATTTTCATTTTCCCATACCTAACCAATGAGAGCACAAGAACACCTATTTCTATAAAAGCACCTATAATACTTTTATGGGTTTGACTAATATCCCTTTAGTTAGTGTGTGCACAATAGCCTAGATCCTAAAGTGATTTACCTGCAATCATATTCCACTAGGTGTATTTGCTCTTAAAAAACTATGCATGGATAGATGTCCCGTTTATGGCCAAGTTCCACCAAAATGGTTCCCCCTACCTACCTAGTACCTACATTACATTTATTTCACGACAAGACTACCCTACAACCCACCAAATTTCTATCATATCCTTGAAGCCAACAAAAATTTGTTGTTCAATATATAGCTAAGTTGGAACAAACTTAGCTCTGGAGCTTAGGATATTTTTCCACCTCTAATGTTTATAAAAAAAGAGATATAAAATTTTTAAAGCATGTGGGAGCCAAAGTATCACCTTTCCTATGTTGACTACGTCTTAAACATCATGGAAAATGTCCATATATGAGTTATTCTTACTAAACCAAACATTTCATTAAAAATAATCATCCATATTACCATAACGCTACTACCTCTCTTTTCACCACACAAAACTTATTTTTAAGTTACTATAATTCATCTTTAATATCACATAATTAGATTAAAAAATCAACCAAAATCATCTCAAATAATAGTTTATGAAATAGAAATTCAACAATTTTATATAATTAATAATTATTTATAATAATAAATACCACTTATTAACCCAAATAAAATACTTACACGTTTCATTTAATGGAATTTAACACGCATTTCATTTCAAAATGTCAAAAAAATTCAAATATGAAAAGTTTTAATTTCCCTCGTTCATTTCCCTCCAGTTGCATGGTTTGTCACAGGTTTCGAGGAAAGATGCGTGAAGTCAAGAAATTGATCCTTAGAGTGCATGTTGCAGGTTTTCTCTAATACATTTGGTTGAAGTCAATAAATCAGATTCCAATTGCCTCTAGGTCAGTGATTTATTTCCTTCTACAGAAAGAATCTACACAAGATTCCCCACATTGTTGGGCGACGACCCATCCTAGGCCCTCCATTTCTCTTCACAAATTCAAAATACATATAGACAAGCACAACGAGGCACTCAAGACCCTCTATGTTTATGATTCCATGGAGGCTGACAAAGCCAAATGTGTGGGCGATAATGGCTACACCAATGAATATGACAAGTGCCTTTTCGACCGAAAAATCAACGAAGAAAATAAGTTAAAAAGGGAGAAGAAATGAGCTGACTTCCACAAGAAAATTAAATGTCCTAAGACCATAAGAGGTCACCAGCTAGATGCTCTGGCACAGATGGATTGTGTTGATCCAATTGTACCTAAAAATTCCAGAAACCCAAAAAATACTTCGGATTGGCATGGAATCCAGGCTTCCGAGAGTCCCAAGGTAAAGAAATTGGATGCAGAGGAAATGGACATAGACTCAGACCAATAGGATTAAGGCTCCGTGACAGAGGAGAAGCTTTGGGCTAATAAATCCACTCAAGAGGTAGCTAACTGCATTTCATTTTTTTTGTTTAATTATATATTTATTATTTAATGATAAGAATCACTGCGAAAAACATGCCCATGAGGGACTTCCATTGGTTTAGGTGCTAGGTCTGAATGAAAAATCTAGATAATGTTTTCTCGGTAAGGATTTGATTTCTAATGTGAGTTAGACCATAGGAGTAATCTCTCTCTTTTAATGTGAGTTAGATTTTTTGTAGTACTCTGTAACCATGCTTGTTTTCAGTCCAAAGGTTCTAACAAAGTTATAAATAATTGATTGTTGAGTATTATAATGATTGATAAATATTATTTTTAATGCAAAGCTCACCGATTTTCACTATGTACTCATGGCGAGCAATCTTGGTGTTTATTATCATGAATAATCATGCGAGGTCTCAAAAACATTTATGTTGTAAGCACGGAGAAAATTTAGTAACAGATGATAAACACGTCAACATTGCAGAGCTTTCTACTTGGCCAAAAACAGATGATACCATAAAAAACACAAATGAAAAATATCACAATGGGAATCTCTATGATGATTCCGAACAATTTCAGCAAGCATATACACTGCAAATAAAAAATTAGTAAGAAAAAATATACTCAAGTATCACTCGATGCTAAATGTTTTGAACTGCACAATCTCCACAATAGATTTAGTGAGTCAAATGTAGCTCATGTCCAAAGAGTTGTAGCAATTAAAGAAGAAAGGTATTTTTATGGACCTCGATTCTATGCTTTTCATGAATGATGTATCTTGCATCTATATGGATCACTTCTATTCTGCATGCATGTATTGATGTAGCATAGACCAAAAAAATGTTCCCTATGAACACATCATTGCATGATAACTCTGCTGACCATTTATCAAACAAATTTTAGTTGACAGGGATCTAAGTTATTTTTAAATATCTTGTCGATTGTTTCAGAGGCTAGCTTACTATCATCAACCCTCAAGAGTGCACCAACGAGAGCACTGTAACTCACAATGCTTGGCTAGTACCTTTAACTGTTTATTCTGAATAATGTAAATGAGTGATTATTAATTTTCCCATGAATTCAAAATTACATAAATCAATCTCTAGAACAAGAACTTTCAATTTTAGAAGCCTAGACTCAATACAATTTACCTCCTTAGGCTCATTTTCAGAAGCCTCAACTAAATACACTTTACCTCCTTATAAATTATCTTATCATTTTGTTATTTTTTCTATTGTACCCAGTTTAAAATTTTAAACAATTGATAAGGCATTATTCGAATAATGTTTGATCTGCAGAAACCCACATTGAAGAAGTCTTTGTTCTAGGAAAGCACAATAAATTATAAGATGCATCTAACATGAAATTATACCCAGATAGAATATATTTTTTTGATTTTTCAAAGCTTGAATTTATTTACCACTTTTTTTTTTGTATCGGAGCTCTCAGCCCATGGTTGATTGTGCCCCGAAGATATCTCAAGAGATTCTTGGCACCATTCCAGTGAATCTGATGAGGCTCGACCATGTACTGACACAATGTGTTCTCTGCATGTCCGGATGTGAGTTCACTAAGAACATAAAGGCCCCCACAAGTTGATCATACTCAGTGGGATTTCCCAACTCGGGCCTTACAACACTTCCACACAACTTCTTAAAGTTGAGTTCCATTGGAGTAATCACGGACTTGCAGTCCACCATCCCAAATCTCTCCAGTAGCTTCACAACATATTTTTGTTAAAAAGGAAAATCTCACATGGCTTTTGCCAGACCTCCAAGCCTAGGAAATAGTGCATCAGTCCTAGGTCCTTCATCTAGAACTCGGAATCTATCTCCCTCTTACATTGATGAAGAAGAGGTTCAGCCCATGTTAGGAAGAGATCGTCCACATTGAGAGCCAGAATGAGAGGCTTGTCACTATCAACCTTAAAATAAAGGTTTGGATCAACATCACTTCGAGTGAAGCCTAAATTTATCAAGTAGCTATCAACTCTCTCATACCAAGCCCTGGGGGCTTGCTTCAACCCATAGAGGGCTCTCTTTAACCTGCATACATATGTGTCTCTATCTCGGACTTCAAACCCCAAAATTTGTTCCACACATACCTCTTCCTTTATGGAACCATGTAAAAAGGTAGTTTTCACATCCATCTGATGGAGACTCCATCCTTGCATTGAATTAAGGGCATTGATTCATCAAATAGTGGTGCAGCAAGCAACAGGTGAAAATATTTCATCATAATCTATGCCTTCCTTTTGTGATAAGCCTTAGGCAACAAATCTCGCCTTGAACTTTTCAATACTTCCATTGGCTCCATGCTTGATCTTCTAGAGCCATTTAGAGGTGACAACAGATTTTTCCTTCAATCTAGGGAACACATTCCAAACATCATTCTTCATGATAGACTCATATTCCTCATGCATAATATTCTTACAAACTCGATGCTTCACAACATCTTCAAATGTTCCAGGCTCAGATTGTACAATATTGCTGATGGCTGCTAGGTACCCTTGGTACCTATTTGGCTTCTTACTTTCATGGAATGTTCCCCTTAGAGAAATGTCCCTCAACATATTCGAGAGTTTCTCTAAGCCATGAGGGTCTTCTTTTATTTGAAGAAGGTGGATCTATAGGATCCATCAGTCCTTCAACTTCGGGCATCAGTTCATCCTTCGGTTCTTCCTACCTTCCAGCTTCTTCTTCTTTGTCTTCCTTTGAGATAGGAAGATCCTTGACTTTCCCGATGGTAGCATCTTCGTTGAAGGTGACATCATGGCATATCTCCACCACTGTTTGACTAGGCAGATAGATTCTATATGCCTTCTAGGTTTCACTATAGCCCACAAACATTCCCTTCTTCCCAGACTCATCCAACGTGCTTCTCTTTTATTTTAGCAAATGAAAATAAACGAGACTTCCAAAAACTCTAAAATGAGAGACATCGTGCTTCTTACTAGAGAAGACTTCTTCGGGAGTTTCTGAGTCCAATGCGGAATGTGGGCATCTATTTTTAACATACACAACGGTCTTGGTAGCTTCTCCACATAGGAACTTCGGAAGACCTTGTTTAGAAATCATGGTACGGGAAACTTCCAAAATGGTTCTATTATTCCTTTCAGCAAGACCATTTTTTTTGGGAGTATACATAGTAGTGGTATCCCTCTTAATGCTAGCTTCCCTGCAATAGTCATTGAATTCATTCGACTCATACTCGGTTCCATTATCGGTTCTCAAAATTTTGATCTTCTTCCCTGTTTGATTTTCAACCAAGGCCTTGAAGGTACGAAACCACTTGAATGGTTCGTCCTCCTTTTTCAAAAACTATATCCAAGTCTTGTGGGAGAAGTCATCTATAAAAGTGATATAATATAAGCATCCTTCCAAAGATGTTACAGGAAGCATACAAGATATATTAGAATGTATCAATTGCAAAATATCATATGTCTTTGTGACTATTGACGGGAATGGTCCCCTTGTATGATTTCCTTCAGCACAACCCTGACATACACCTTCATGATCATATGTGAAATCAGGCATTCCTATCACCACCTTCCTTTCTTCGGGAAGGGCTTAGTAATGAAGGTGTGAAAACCTACAGTTCCATAGCTCAGATTGAAGAGTTGTGTCACATGTTATGGCCCCCAACATACTTCCTCCAACTTGATAGAGTGTGTAGTTATCTATCCTCTCATACCAAGCCCTGGGGGTTTGCTTCAACCCATAGAGGGATTTCTTCAACCTGCATACATGGGCGTCTCTATCTCGGACTTCGAACCCCAGGGGTTGCTCCACATACACCTCTTCCTTTACAGAACTATGAAGAAAAGTGGTCTTCACATCCATCTAATGGAGACTCCATCCTTGCGTTGCAACAAGGGAAATAATAGATCAGATGGTGGTATAGCGGGCCACAGGTGAAAATATATCATCATAATCTGTGCCTTCTTTTTGAGAGAAGCCTCGGGCAACAAATCTTGCCTTGTACATTTCAGCACTTCCATTAGATCCATGCTTGATCTTATAGAACCATTTCAAGGTGACAACATATTTGTCCTCCAGTCACGGGACCACTTCCCAAACATGATTTTTCAGAATGGACTCATATTCTTCGTGCATAGCATCCTTCCAAACTTGATGCTTTACAGCTTCTTCAAATGATCCAGGCTAAAATTCTACTATCGTACTCATGACTGCTAGATACCCTTGGTATCTCTTCATCTTCTCACTTTCACAGAATTTCCCCCTTGGGGCTATATGTCTCTCGACATCTTCGAAAGTATCCCTGAGCCATGAGGGTCTTCTCTTATTTGAAGGAGGTGGATTAATATTATCCATAGGTCCTTCAAAATCGGGCATCATTTGATCCTTCAGCTCTTACTTCTTCCCTTCTTCTTCATCTTCTTTGTGTCCCTTGGAGCTAGGAAGATTTCTCACTTTCTTGAGGGAAACATCTTCAATGAAGGTGACATCATGGAATATCTCCACTTCTCTTTGACCAGACACATAGATTCTATATGCCTTCGAAGTTTCATTGTAGCCCACAGACATTCCCTTCTTTCCAGAAGTATCCATCTTGCTTCTCTTTTCTTTCGGAAAATGAAAGTAAACAGGACAACCAAAAAACTCTAAAATGAGAAACATCAGGTTTCTTACCATAGAAGACTTCTTCGGGAGTTTTTTAGTCTACAACAAAATGTGGGCATCTATTTTGAACATACACAATAGTGTTCGTAGCTTCTCCCCATAGAAACATTGGAAGACCTTGGTCACATAGCATGGCGCGGGCAGATTCCACAATGGTCCTGTTCTTTCTTTCAGCAACACCATTTTTCTTAGGAGTGTACATAGTTGTGGTCTCCCTCTTAATGCCAGCTTGTCTATAAAAGTCATTAAACTCATTTGACTCATACTCAGTCCCATTTTCGGCCCTCAAAACTTTGATTCTCTTCTCGATTTTATTTTCCACCAAGGCCTTGAATGTTATTTCAATATTCTTAGTGAAAAATGGGTCGAATGTTGCCTTAGCGGTAGTGCTAAAGCCTTGTTCTAGTGGAAATGTTGTAAATACCTGTGGATTTTTGTAAATTTCTATAGATGTTCTATGCTTGATGCAACTTTAATTTCTCTTCAATGTTAGGCATCAATCACATAAACCATAACGTAAAATGATGATAGAACATATCAGTAGATCAATAGAAGACAAGCTAGAAACAGATAAGAGTGGTGTTGCATTATGGCGGTCAACAAGATGCTTCAACCAGCAAATTCTCAAAATGGTTGGCTTACCAGCAACATCACACAACCCTCAGATCAGCCAAATGGTGAACACAAAGTCAACTCCAGAGAAGTCAACATTGCCCAAAAAAGTCAACGTCGAACAACAGTAAGTAAAATTTAATGCAGCACGGTCTATGGTGAACCTTTGACCTCAGTTCTTGCGCCAAAATGTACAGACTTCATAAATCAAATTCTATGCCAAAAATTAGCTCCTTTGGATGATGCATTGACCAAAGTCAATGCTGGTCAAACCTGCAGTGGAAACCCTAGCTGCAGCAGAAATATCTTCGTCCTTCTTTCCCATGTGTGAACAGAAAACGGCCTCCAAGGAGCTCGAACCAATCAGAAGTGGAGAGAGAAATATCTATGATGAGGAGATGAGTGAAATTTCCTCCAACGTTGATTCTATTTATATCAATCACTGAGGGTGTGTGACACATTTTCTGGGGGTGTAAAACCTTAAGGCTGATCTACACATATTTGAATATATTAGAAAATAAATTGAAAATAATTTTTCTGCTCATCGGATCAAGATAATCTTTAGATCAATCTTGCACCTATCTGAAAGAGGTACCCAATAAAAATATTGGTATCTTCATCTGAGCATCGCAACATGGAGTTTGGACCTAGTTGTCAAATTTTAACACTCCCTCTCAACTAGGGAGAACTCCATCCACCTGTGCAACTCAACATCGTGTGTCATCCCACCGTAACTTGCTTTGTTGTCTCTTTATTTCAGAACAGAAGTGGGTTAGTCATAAAGACATCATTCCCGGCTGACAGATTCAGCCCAGAGCTCTAAAACCTCTATATGGGTCACAAAGAGTCTCATACCATCACGAAGTTGGTTTATCTGACCCAAAGCTGGTAGGAGGTCTGAAACCTCACTTGAACTCAAGAGATTCATGTATACTAACCCAAATTTAGTCTCAATGACCCGAATTCAGTTGGAGGTATGAAACCTCAGATGGACTCAAAAGAGTCATATATACTAACCTGAAGTTAGTTTCACTGACCCGAAAGTCAGTTGGAGGTCTGAAACCTCACATGGACTCAAAGAGTCACATACCAACCTAAAGTTGGTTTATCTAACCCGAAGTCAGTAGAAGGTTCGAAACCTCACATGGACTCAAAGAGTCACGTACCAACCTAAAGTTGGTCTATTTGACCCGAAGTCAGTAGGAGGTCCGAAACCTCACTAGAATTGATCCCATATCAAGTGGTTTGGACATGTGTCATCCTAGATAGAGAGTACAAAAATCTCTGATGCATCCATCAGTCTTTTCTACTAGTCTCTAACTTTTCCCACCTCATTGGAAAAATGAGAGGTACTTCCCATGAGTCTGGAACTCAAACGGGTAGGATGCATACGAGGCACAGATAATGAGAGGGTAAACCAACTCAATCATCACAATGGTGGGGTAGAAGCACACCAATAAGGTTCGAAAAGCCTAGCCTTGTGGTTTCTTATAGCTCCGAGAAGCTATCCCCAAAGCCCCCTAGAGCTCCAAGAGCTCATCGTCAAGCATGAACCTTAGAATAGGGTCGTTCCATGATTCCAAGATTCTCACAGAAGGTTAGGAACATGACCTTCCCCAAGGGAATTATGAGAATATCTACGACCTACTCATCAGTTCCCGTATGATCGAGCCTTATGGCGCCTCACTGTACCATATCCCAGATAATGTGGTACCAACCATCAACATGCTTGGATCGATCGTGGAACCCGGGATTCTATGACAAACGAATCCCCTCTGGATATGATAAAGGATAACGGTGTTATCTAGTACATTATCGAACAACTCACTTAAGAGCTTTCGCAACCAACTGAATTCACAACGGGCCATACATGTTACAATGTATTTGGACTTAGCATTGCTCAAGGCTACCGACTTCCATTTCCTGCCTGAAGCAGATCTACGTGTGAAGAAGCATCCAGATGTGCTCTTCCGAGCCACCACACTATCAGCCCAATCAGCATCAGTATGTCCAAGGAGTTTCATGCTCTTGACAGTGTATCTCAGCCCATGGTCTATCGTGCCATAGGGATATCTCAAGATTTTGTTGCCACCAACCCAGTGAATGCTATGATCAACCATGTGTTGACTCAAAGTGTTCACTGCACAACATAAGTCCGGATGGGTTTTCACTAAGAGCATCAGGGCCCCTACGAGTTGACGATGCTCAGTAGGATTTGCTAACATGGGCCCAACATCACTGCCACTCAAATTCTTGAAGTTGAGCTCCATCGGTGTCGACATGGACTTGCAGTCCACCATATTAAATCTTTCTAGAAGCTTCACAATGTACTTTTCTTGAGAAAGGAAAATCTCTCCAGGTCTCTTCCAGACCTCTAGGCCTAGGAAGTAGTGCATTGGTCCTAGGTCCTTCATCTCAAATTCAACAGTGAGCTCCCCCTTTCACTAATGAGAGGGTCAACACCTATCAGGTAGAGGTCGCATACAACATCAGAATGAGAATATTTTCTCTATTAACCTTGAAGTAAACGTTCAGATCAGAATTACTATGAGTGAAGCCCAACTTCATCAGGCAGCTATCTATCCTCTCGTACGAAGCTCTGGGTGCTTTCTTCTGTTGAATTCTTAGTTGAACTGAGGAAGGGGGGGGGGGTGAATCAGTTCAATACATACATGAGCTTTTTAAATTTTTCATCAGCTTATTTACAACTTACTTTTATAACCAACCTTAGTATATGAACAGTCTTAATATGTTGCAGCAAGTATTAAATTAACGTGACATCAAACTTATTATGAGAGCAGCAAACATTAAGCATATTTGATAAATCATCTCAACACACAGGCAACATAGATAGAGACAGCAGATATAAGTGGAAACCCATAAAGGGAGAAAACCACATCTTATTATTGTTGTGATGCAAAGGAAAGTTCCAACTCCCTCTCACCACTATTTTTCTGTAGGCACCAACCTACAGAAGGCTCCAACCTCAATTATGCAAGCTACAACTTGCAAGGAAGCTCCAACTCCCTTCAATTTTCTGTAGGCTCCAACCTCAGTCAGCTACAACTGACAGCTATCAAGCTTCAACTTGATAGGGAAGCTCCAACTTCCTCAATTTATCAAAAGAAATGTTTGTTAATTTACCTCAGATATCAGCTCTGTTCTGTATCATCTCTTTCTGCTCCTCTCTTCCTTATCTTCTCTGCCTCAATCTTCTATACTTTTCATTCTCTATCCTTACTCTCTCTAACATCTCTTATGCATATCAAGTTGATATTATATATATAGTTCTTCACATGACTGCTTGTATTTCACAAGGAATTTGGAGTGAACAGCCATGACTCTTTGGCTTCTGTCTTCTCATTCCTTTGTCCAACTCATTTTAAAATTATAACAATATGTACAAATTTCCATGTTACAGTGGGATTTTTCTTTTCCTTAAGATACTTGCCTTTGAATCACAAACAATATAAAAACATTTACATTTTCAGTTACAGTATATAAACTTCACTCAGCCCTTGAATTACTGGTTTTTTCCTTTCTTTCGCTGTCATGCAACTGTCCTATATGCCTCTGTTTACTGTAACTCTATGCACCTGTGTGTGTATACCTGTCAAACCCACATTTTCATTCCTGTGCATATTCACGTGTTCACTACAATTGTGTACTGGTTGTATATATATGTGTGTGTATAACTGATTTACAAATCCATGGCCCAAATAACTTCCCAATATGAAAATCTTTACATGTGGAAGCTTTTCTTATTTCATGGTTCAAACCATAGTCAATTTCATTTCTCCAACTCTTAATCGAAGGCTAACTTCACTTTCCGAATTTTCGAATTCACTATTGGAATCCTGCACGAACTTGAGATCTCACACATGATTATCTGAATACATAGATATATTCGGTCACAACATTATCAACTCACATTAAAATTTCTCTGCGCATTTAAAATGCATCCCAAAAATTGCCTCCAATACAAATCCACAATTTTGGAAACTCACAGTAATCTCAATTGACAATTTCAATACTATGCGGAACCTTTCGTTAATAAGGTTATAAACCCTCAAGCATATATGATGTTCTTTTAATAAAACCTAGCCAATGTTTGAATACCCTTTCATACATTGACTCAACGTTCATTAACAAACCTTGTACATTCAACTTTACAACTTGGTTTTGGTTCAACCAACCTCACAATATATCACATAAACCAAACCCCGTAATATATCACATCTCCTAAGTTTGGATTAGTGGATTTAATACCATGGCATCCAACTATATCATATTAACCTTCGCGTATTATTCACACACTATATATATATACAGCCCCAACTTGATTACAAATCAACTGCCAACAATAAAACAATATTGGACCCACGCATACATACCATTTCATCCGACGGTCCCAATCTCGTCGTGCCCCATCCAACTGATCTGACGGTAATCAACAAGTGTCGGATAGATTAAATGCACATAATCACAACATCTCGATATATATAGTGCTCAGCACTTGACCTTGGCATTATGTCGCCCTTCTCATCCGACGGCAGAGAGCACGTCGACTTGCCCCCTGTGATCCGACGAATATCGCTTGGCTTAGATGCACGAACGATAATGCGTGATGAGAGTGGTTTCTCCAAACTGCTTGAGGCCACGTGTCAGGAAATCAATGGAATCACTCCAAATTCTTGAATACCGCTCACCCTACGAAGGCGGTGCGATCAAAACCAGAAACCCACCTTTACTGTTCACTTCTTTTGGTTCCGCTGCTTTCTCCCTCAGGGTTTCGTCCACCTTTATTATTTATGAATTCCGCTCTTCGCCTTCAATGAAAATCACTTCTGTCCACCCACAGCTTCGGCCTTTGCCTATTTCAATAATACACATCTCTATTTCACTTATGCCGGTTAAACGAAGAGAATGGGAATTCCCTCCAGTCGAATTTCATTGGGTTCAATTCAACCTGGGTCTAATCTGCGAATTAAGCTCAGAGGTAGTCAAGGTCGAATCCCCTGTATTCCAGTTGCCTTACAGAGTTCATAACAACGTGAGGTTCAAATTGTATTCAATAGGCAGGCTTGACATCAATTCATGGGTTGGAACAGAGTATCAATCAAAACCACCAGAATCACAATCAAATTAATTACACAGAGCTCATACTGCTCATAAATTCCGCTTAGTTAATTCGTGTTCCACTAAGATTTCAATAGCCTACATACATATAAATCAATCACCGAGGTTTGTATTTGTTACAAGGATTCATCAAGAACACATTCTCATCACTGAACGTGCAGACATACTTTAAACAAATCACAGAGTCTTAATTACACCCAGATCACGGGTTACAGATCTTAATTTTTGCTACCCTGTCTCTGTAAATGTACTCTCCCTCTATTCTTCTCTATTGTCCTTTGCCATCAATGACAACATTTCCAACAACTTCAGCCCATAGAGGGCTTTCTTCAACCTACAGACATGGGTGTCCCGACCCTGGAATTCGAACCCAAGAGGTTGCTCCACATACACCTCTTCCTTTATCGCACCATGCAGAAATGAAATCTTCACATCCATATGATGAAGACTCCATCCTTGCGTAGCAACAAGGGCTATGATAGATCGAATGTTGGTATATTGGGCCACAGGTGAAAATATGTCATCATAGTCTATGCCTTCCTTTTGAGAGAAGCCACGTGCAATGAATATTTCCTTGAACTTTTCAGCACTTCCATCAGATCCATGCTCGATCTTGTAGAGCCATTTCGCGATGACAACTGCTTTGTTCTCCGGTATTGGAACCACATCCCAGACATCATTCCTCAATATGGACACACATTCTTTGCGCATAGCATCCTTCCATAATTGATGCTTTACGGCTTCCTCAAAAGATCCAGGCTCATATTGTATAATAGTACTCATGGCTGCTAGATACCCTTGGTATCTACTCGGCTTCTTGCTTTCATGGAATATCCCCCTTTGGGGCAATATGTCCCTCAAAATTCAAAATATTTTCCCTGAGCCCTGATGGTGTCTTCCCCAATGAAGGAGGTGGATCAATTGGGTCCATCGGTCCTTCAACATCAGGCATCGTCTCATCCTTCAATCCTTCTTGATTTCCAATCCTTGCTTCATGATCTTCCTCAGATCTCGAAATATTGGCTCCTTTCTTCAGGAAAGCATCTTCATGAAAAATGACATCGTTGCATATCTCCACTTCCCTTTGACTAGGCACATAGACTCTATAGGCCTCCGAAGTTTTGATGTAGCCCATAAACATTGTAGTCTCCCTCTTGATGCTAGCTCCTCTACAAAAGTTCTTGAACTCATTCATTTCATATAATAAGAACATCCTCCCAAGGATGTCACAGGAAGCATACCAGATAGATCAGAATGGATCAATTGCAAGAAATCAAAAGTCTTTGTGACACTTGAGGGGAAAGGTCCCCTTGTATGCTTTCCTTCGGCACAACCCTTACATACACCTTCATGATTATTTGAAAACTTGGGCATCCCGGTTACCACCTTCCTTGCTTCAGGAAGGGCCTTGTAGTGAAGGTGTCCAAACCTCTGGTGCCATAGTATCACATGTCATCGTTCCCAGTGGACTTCCTCCAACCTGGTAGAGTGTAGAAACTATAAACCCAATCATAATAGCTTCATTGAAGCTCTTCTTCCACATGCGCACCTTTCCATCAATGAATGCCACATTGAAACCTTTGTCTTCCATGGCCAATATAGACACAAGGTTATTCTTCAAATTAGGTACATAGAGTTCATCCTGCAAGCAGAGGACTTAACCTTGAGACATGTGGAGGGTCACAGTCCCGGTCCCTTTCATGAGATATGTGGCATTATCTCCAAGGATAATTTCCATATTAGTATCCTTCTCAACTATATTAGAGAGTGCTTCCTTGAACCCAGTGATGTGCCTTGAGCCTCCACTATCTATCAACCAAACATTCACAATGTCAGGTGGAGATGCAACAGAGAGGGCAGATACATGAATGTATTCATTTCTTTTATCAACAACATTTGATTCCTCATACCTAGAGTTTCTTAACCTTTTGAAAGGTTTATCATTTCCACAGGAGCGATCCTTCCTCTTTCCCTTGAACCTGTTGTTCCTTTCATTTCCATTCCTTCGGTTGTTGTTGTTGTCATCACCATCGGGAGAATCCTTCTTGAAAGGACATTCTCTAGCATAGTGACCTAGCCTATGACAAGTGAAACACTTTCCCTTATTTCCTTGGGCCCCTGCTTTTCCTTTGTTCTTTGGACCACCAAATTTCTTCTTTCTAGAATGAGCAGCATAGGCATCATTTCCTTCATTTTCATACTCCTTCATTCTTTTCTCTTCTTGAATGCATCTCAATAGTACTTCGTCAAAGTCAGGGATCACATTATTATTTAGAATGGTCGTGTTGAACACATGCCATTCATATGGGAGCCCTCCAAGTTCGGTGAGTACCATCTCTCGATCAGCTATTGTCTTGCCAATAGCCAGCAAATTGTTCCTGATCTTGGTCAGCTTCAGAAAGTATGATTGAACAGACTCATCCCTGCCTTTCTTCAGATTCTTCAATTTATTCTTGAAGAATAGGACTTGATTTGCATTGTTGGCCTTGAACATGTGGATCAACTTATCATACATCTCTTTGGATGTGCCTAGCTCAGAGATGTAGGCCACCAGACTCTTATGAATTGATTCCCTGATCATCAGCTTTGCTTTGATCTCCCCCTTCTTGTACTTTGTTTTGGCATCAGCAGTAGTAGTGGATGGAGGTTCTTAGATTTTACCCTGCACATATTCCATGACATCTTGATCTTCCAATTTAAGATCCAATATCATCTTCCAAGAATGGAAGTCATCCTTCCCAGTCAATTTTTCATCTTCCTTGAAGCCATAGTTTTTGGAACCCATTTTCTTCTTCGATGATTGCTACAAATTAGGGCTTTTCTTCACCTCAACTCTGATACCATGTAAATTTATGTAGATTTTCTATGCTTGATGCAACTTTAATTTCTCTTCAATGTTAGACAACAATCACATAAACCGTAAAGTAAAATGTTGATAGAACATACCGATAGATCAATAGAAGACAAGCCGGAAATAGATAAGAGTGTTGTCGTGTTACGACGTTCAATATGATGCTTCAACTAGCAAAGTCTCAAAATGGTCAGCTAACCAGCAATGTCACACAACCCTTAGATCAGCCAAATGGTAAACACAAAGTCAGCTCTAGAAAAGTCAACACTTCCCAGAAAAGTCAATGTAGAACAACAGCAAGTAAAAGTCAACACAACACAGTCTACGGTCAACCTTTGACCTTGGTTCTTGTGCCAAAATGTACATACTTTAGACATCTAAGTCTATGCCAAAAATCAGCTCCTTTGGACCAAGCATTGACCAAAGTCAACGCTGATCAAACCTGTGGTGGAAACCCTAGCTGTAGCAGAAATATCTTCGTCCTTATTTCCCACGTGTGAACAGAAAATTTCCTCCAAGGAGCTCGAACCAATCAGAAGTGGAGAGAGAAATATCTGTGATGATGAGATGAGTGAAATGTCCTCCAATGATAACTCTATTTGCTAGTGTGTGACACATTTGTTGGGGGTGTAAATCCTTAAGGCCAACCTGCACATATTTGAATATATTAGAAAATAATTTCAAAATAAATGTTTTGCTCATTGGATCAAGATGATCTTTAGATTGATCTTGCACCTCTTCGAAAGTGGAACCCAATAAAAATATTGGTATCTTCATCTAAGCATCACAACATGTTGTCTAATTTTAACAATTTTGCAATCTTTACTCTATTCCTTTCTCTTCCATGCCCTTTCACACGATGTTGTTGGTGATGCGATAGGCTTTGTGAGGTGGTTTCTTTTTATTTTAGACTTATCCCTCAGATTACGTTAGGGTTATTTTTCCGGATGGTGCTTAGGGTATCAAGACCTCTGCCCAGTTCTATTCTCTCGTGTTCTTTGTGAGTGTCACTAGCCTTGCAAAAGGACTATTGATGTTGGGGTTTTGATTTTCTCTATTGTTACTATTGAAGTTAGAGCTAGAATTTACTGTGGAGGTGAGATTTTAACATGATTTGCAGTGGTCGGTCGTAAGATCGATTCAATTTATTCAGAGTATCCCTAATCCGGTTGATGTGTAATACAATGTTTTTCTTTAGTCAATTTGATTCATGAGTGGCACAAGGCCTTTAATTTCCACCTATTCATTACTTAAATTAACGAATGAATTTTATTTGATCTCCAGATACATTTTAGTCATTCGGCTATAATTAGGTTTTCAACAAAATCGAAATAACATAAGTTGTCTATCGTAATAATCTTATTATAGCCCTAAAACATTGTTGAATCCCACTTCTCGATTGTTGCTTGTGAAAATTGGATGATTACGTCCATGTATCTTGTGGCTTGTAGGTGGTTTTTAGTTTCAAGTAATAAATGATGCACTTATGATAATATATTTGATATGATCCACTTTCACAAAAATGACATGAGGGTCTGAAATTTTGGATGCTCTATACACAAAACTTTGTAAAACTTCCTGTAATAGATTTCACATGGTTAATCCACAAAAATAATTTTATATACCTACTGTTGAAATGAAATATCCATACAGTTTCATTGTATACAAAAATTTTTAGTATCCTAAACTGGAATGGAGGGGTTAATCAAAAGTTAAAAAATTAAAATTAGAGCATTTGATGGTTATTCCACTTAAGACTATGCAACTTGTCTTACTACGGGAAGAACCATTTATTATTTCTCCCTAAGGTGATAGAGGGTAGATTCTCCATGACATATATTTTTGTAGTATTAGGGCCTTTGTGGGGCTGTTTCTGTTAAGGAATTGGCTTCACACATTTAAAATTGTTAGCCCTAATATTGGCTCTGTCTTTTCTATATGCAAAATGCTACATTCAGATTGGACAAACCCCAATAGCTATTCCAAAACCCTTCACTAGAAATATTGAAGGGGTTATCTTCCCTTCTTTTCTGGAGTAATGAAACGTGAGCAAGTCACGAGGCATAATATACATAGAATTTTTTTTTACTACTGTTAGTGGGACAACATTATTCCATGATCCCAAACATAGGAATGTGAATAGTTAGATGTTGCTGGAAGAACCTATCATTGGAAGCCTCCCTTTTTCCTACATGTAGTCATTTTGAAAACAAAGGTTGTTGTAAATTTGAGGTAGCCAATGATTTTCTATGTTTGGGAAAGAAAACAAGGGTGTTATGGAAAATGTGATTCCCCCTTCGAAATTGATGAAACCTAAACACTGATAAGAAGACACATAATGGTGCTATTTCTGGAAATGAACAACATTGAGGGGCTGAAGGGATATTCTTACATTTCCTTAACTTTTTGAATAATCCAGTTTCCAACTTGTAGCTAGAGAAAATGTCATATATTCTAGCTCTCCCATCCTTAATGAATATGATAACAAAAAAAAAAGACGCTCCTTCAATTTACCATTTTTAATTATGAAGACAAAGATCCATGCAATGAGCTTGGGAAAACATCTAAAAGACCTAATTCTGTGAAGAGTTCACTTCAATCTGCAAGTGTCCATATTGAAGATACGATTTGTGGACATTTGTACCGAGCAAGTAAACAGGAGGTTAGATCTCACTCTAAGTTATCATCTCCAGGTATCTCATTTGTTAGTCGAAGGTGTGACTATCAACCTCCAATCAAAAATAAAAAAAGGTCATTGTTCTGGCTATGGAGAATACATATACTAAATCATGCCTCCAATCTAATAATAAAAGATTACAAAATGAGTTGTATATATACTTGCTGGTAACTGTGGCACTATTGGAGTGATTTTTTGTAGCATAAATTCATACTCATAACACAATTCCTGTAGCATATCTCTCAATGGATATGATAATAGTTAGTAGAAGCCACAATCATATCAAGCCTATACTATTCTTTAAGAGACTTAATCATATCCAGAGATAGAGTTTGAGCTCAAGTGCTTGTTAACTTATGGAGTTGATTACAAGGTCTAAATATTCTATTGCAACAGTATGTGTAAATTCCTTAAATTAGATTGTTACATTCCAAGATGAACTACAAATGATGAAGGGTCAATTGTGGTAGACTTATTGGAATAAATTGTTTCCAAGATTGTATCAACTACGTGCAAATAGAATTTCATGTTTGAAGAGGCTAGTTAGGGATTAAAGCATCTTAATATTCTCACAAGCCCTGGCTACAAGGTTGATTTTAGCACTTTGTCTCAAGCACAGGTTTCTGGCACGAAGTTCTAATCAAGAAGTGAACCTATCCTCCAATCAAACAATTAATTCTATACACTATGATGGTGGAAACCAGCGCCTCTTCTTTTTGGTGCAATTAGATCGCATTCAGTCAACAAACACGGACTGAGAATTCTATTAGAATTATTTGTGACGCTTAGATTGCTTTGGACTTTGATTTCCACATGGATGTAGGTCTAAAATTTCTCATGAATGGATGTAGGTATATATTTGAGATATATATATATATATAAATATATATCTCAAAGATATAATTTGGCACGTAGGATGCCCTTGATCACTCCTGGAAACATGTTGGTCATTAAAAAATCTAGAGGAATTGCATAACCCATGCAACCATAGCCATCTAGCACCAGCTGGTATAAAACTGTTAGAAAACGTAGAAAAATTAAAAATGAGTACAACCATTGACAGGTGAATACATGGTTGACTTGGGAGCATCACCATTATTACTCATTGACCTTACGTCATTTCCCCATAAATTATTTAACATGAAAGTAATGATTAGATCCCTAAGGATGAGAATTTGAAAGCATTGTTTCAAATTGGGCAATAGTTTCAACTCCAAATTTTCATTAATTAAATAGAATTGTACAACAAGATATGAACAAAATGAAGCTAATCTCCACAACCAACTTGTTTAAAATCATAGGGAAAATTATATAAATCTAACTTTTGTAATTGAACAAACTTTGGGAAGATGAAGAGATAAACAGAAGAAGTTGATCTGTAGTGACTATTGGTCTTTTGTGCCACACAATTTTTTGAGCTCCCCACCCACTCCAATGAGCCGACACTGATTTGGAATGGGTGCATGCAACAAAGGTTATTGCAGCAGTGTATAACATGACTAAACTCTGAGACAGTGTGATCACTTTTTTGTAGTGCTAGAACCACTTAACTAAGAATATTACTCTGTTTGTGTCACAATTCTAATTTTCCACTTTGATCCACAACAATGTTGCCCATTGTGATTCACATTGCGTGTTGATGATTCTTTGTTATTTTTCACCTTTGGTACAATGAGTGAATTTGCATGCCCATACTTGATGAATTTTGTGTTGAACTTGTCTCACAGGCTTTATCGATTTGTGACCCACTCTAGGATCAAACAACCTCAGTTAAGAATTTTTTATGTCAACCACTCTCCTGCAAGTTAGGGAGTGTTAGAAAAATAAAATTTTTGAGCTTGTGAGGATTGATGAAACTATTGGGGTGGAGTTTTTGTTGTATTACACATGCAGTCTAGGTACGCAATTGAGGGGACATTGCCACATTATCATCTTGGGAGTTTGGAAAATGTTGCTACCTTGGAATTATTTGTTGGAGATGTTATGAATTGTATGCACAAGGTTGTTGGCCAATTCAAAGATGATAAGTTGAGTCTCTAGGTGCTAGCAATATTATCCTTGATAGTCTAATATTTGTAATTTATTAACCATTGAAGCAATTAGTGTTTGACATAGTGAAATTTGATCATTGTACTTCTTATATATACACATACATTTGAGAAAGTAAGGAAGCATAAGAAAAGGTGTAAGTGTGAAAAATAAAAAATTGAGAAAGAAGAAGTGAGCCAAGTGCTAATATGTCTATATTTTCAATAAGAGAAACTTGTTCTGTACCTGAAAAAAATCACAAGTACCTATCTACTTTATTGATAGGTTGCAGGAACTTAAAATACATTGGCATCAATGCTAATAAAAATCATTAAGGTTGGGTGTGTTTATTGTAGTGTAAAATACATGATAAGCTCTTCTTGGAAAGTAGAAGTGATGTGGAATAGTTTCAATGCACATATCAGTTTTTCCTCCTCTCGAACATGGTATCAGAGCCTAGTTTATTAAGATCCAGGAGATTTTCATGTTTGTATTAAAGTGTATGTACTTTGATTCTAGAAGAGATTGAGAGTTTCTTGTTGTTGTTGAGATTGCTAAGCAAGAGGGGACAATGTGGTGGGATATGACATTGACTTCAAGCATTCGATTTCTAAACCTCAAGTTGGTGTTAACTTTTAGGGTTACTGCAAAAGTGTTTTTGCTCTTATTAGGAGAGCACTATATCTCCAAGCTCCTTGATGATGCTTTGTGGGCATATGGATGGCTCAAATGGGGTGGATTATTGACATTAAAGCGCTGCCTTGGTCTTCTTACATATGGGGTTTATGCCCTATTCAATTTGTTGACTAACCCATTGGGTTTGGACAATCAGGTAGTTATTTGCTAGAATAGAAGAGGTGCCTACCTAGGAGGAACATTGGGCACTTAGCCCTTGGAGCTTGGGACATAAATTCACTTCTCAAAAATAGCAACAACAAACCATAATTAAATTCTCAATAACCTCAATATGCTAGGTAATCCAAGGGAAAATGTACCAAGCATATGATACCAAATTT
This sequence comes from Pinus albicaulis, assembly GCA_034641835.2. Lineage (NCBI taxonomy): Eukaryota > Viridiplantae > Streptophyta > Pinopsida > Pinales > Pinaceae > Pinus > Pinus albicaulis. Next base: position 392,236,094 of record CM076581.1, read on the forward strand.
AATCCCTTTAGGCACAGTATTCCAAGCATAAACCAGATTTGAATTTATTTTACTTACTCCAGTTTTAAAAAAGTAAATCCGCCATATTATCTTCGAAATGTTTGTAAATCACTTCATAATTTTGGACCTTAATATGTCAAATTAGTATGAAAAGTGTAAAAAATGGTGCAACCAAGAAAAAAATGAAAGGCTGCAAAATAAAATATGAAACTACACGAGTATTGGACAATTGGAAACTTCATATGTGTATAAGGATGAAGTAAATGTATATACCACAACTTTATTATCACAAAGTGATCACAATATTTCAATTTCCAAAGAAGGGATATGTTAAAAAATAGATTCAAGAGAACCATCAACTGTAGGCATATAATGCCAAATCACAGGAAGAAAAGTGGAAGAAACAGTAGCAATTTTTGTTACCAAGATAGATATGGTGAGAGAGAGATTATAGGAAGTGAAAGGTAATTGGAAAAATAAAGAGTCATATTAATTGGAATGTTTAGTGTTAAAAGCTCTATTATATGTTCGCGTTCTCCCAAATCCATTTTCTTTTTCTCTGTCTTTGGAATAAAATTTTTATTGTCTCATTTCATAGTATTTTTGTCTTATTGAATGATATAGAATGGAATTAAATAGAAAATGATTCATGGAATAGATGAATCCCTTGCTGGCCAAGAGCAATAATTTTTCACACAGCTCAGTGAGTGACATCAACAAGAAGAAATACTTTGTTTTTAGAAATCACAAGTACAATGGCTCAAGAAGGAGAACACAACTTGAAATTCTCCCACAACTCAATGATTCGACATTGCAATTGTAATAGAATTACTCATCTCAAGAACAATCAAGGCAATAAGCTAACTTCTCAACATATTGAGCACAAACCAACAAAAATTTTCTGGTCTCTCCTCTCAAAACTCAAATAGGATGGTTTCACTACCATTCACATGATCACCAAACACATCCCCTAATTAGTCTTGAAAGAACATGTCGCCAGTCCCATGAAATCCATCACTTTAATGGATGTCAAATTGACTATTGTGGATATGTCTGCTAGAAAATCTCCAAGCTCTAACGTTTTCACCACAAATTTCTTCCACTACATTTGGTTCACCATTAAAAATGAGGCCTAGGCATTGAAAGAAAAGTTACACCAAATATGAGGTGTCTTTCCAACCATAAATGCTACCTTCATCACCCTAATTCCAAAAGAGGAAAAAGCACTCAATCCCTCAAAATTCCAAGCTATAGGACTCTACTATGTTATTTACAAAATGAGATGAGAGGGGTGCACTAGCTGTTGATGTAATACAATGATTGCTGCCTGTAGATCTAGTCACCTCTTAAGGTTTCCATCTCACACCGCTACTAGATCTAACGCTGGTGGGTTTTTACAATCAAGGGCTCTATACCTTGGCTCATTGAGTTTTTTTACTTTTCAACTTCAACTATATACACTCCCTTCAACCACTGAAAAATTGTGATGTGCATATTTTTTCACTAGTCTGGCTGATTACAATCAAACTTCAAGATGTAGAATTTTGGCTCCATTTCCACATTGGGTTCATAATAGTGATTTTGTGCAGTATTGTAGGTGTTATGCCCTCAATTGGTTCTCCTTCCATACATATCAAAGCCCTATCTTGCAAGGCAATTTTTTCCTTGCCTAGGAACTAGATTGAAGTTTGCCATCAAAGGCCAAATTTGTATGCCATTTCTGAATTGGTATCGTATCAATGATCTTTATTTCGCTCCAACATCTTCTCTCTCACCTAATTCTCTTCTTGTTGACCCCTGCATGCTCAGTAGTAGAATAAAACTTAGAGTGTTATTATTCATTAAGTTTTGTACCTCTTGAATTGGAATTGGGTTAGGTAGCTACATAGAAAATTTGATTTTTCTTCCAATTCTGGGCACTTGTCTATGATTTCTAGCACATATGTAAGCCTTGAAAGCAAGAGAATGTGCAAGAATAAAATCCTAGGATTAATACCCATTTCATTATAAGGGCTTCTGTTATGTTGATGTCATAATGTCAGCAAGGACATTTCTAGATAGCTTGACACAAAGACAGTGTCAACAAGGACATTTGTTAGTGTGCATCTTGATGTACATTTATGGCTTATTTAGCACAAGTGTACACGAAAGTGATTTTTCGGCTACATATGATTGAAATCCATGAATGTGGTGCAAAATTCAAATATATTTATGAAAGAATGCCCATGACATCATATAACCACTAGAACCATAACTCTATTCCTTACACCTGGATCCAACAATCTCCATCCACCAAAGCTTGAATAGGTTTCAAATATGAAAAGTATGACATCCTCTTGCCTCAAAAAGACTCAAACATTATGTATAATTGACATTATTAGATTCAGACACTTTCAACACAAAATTTGGTACCATATGAGGAAAATTGGAAAGGTTATTGCATCAAATAATCGCTAGGGCTTTGAGGTTATATTGCAGCTTGCCACATCTGTGTAATTCCATGTAAAAATTCCTGTGCATTTATAAGAGGTAGAATCTGGTTTTGAATCTGCATATATGCCTGGGAAGTCTTATGAGCTTGCATTTGGGGACTCATCTGAGAAAAGATGGAAGGTTCAATAATTGCTACTCTAGGAGATGTTACTTCAGAGGAAAACACGTCTTCAAGATTCGTTGGAGCAACAATATTGATCCCATGACTTTTGTATCTTCCAAATGATTGCACCACTAGATATAACAGTAGCAACATTCATCCTAGCTTGTATGGAGAGTGGAGAAAAATCATTGAGGAGTTGCCATTATATAGTCTAAAAATCGAGGATAATCCTCAACAGGCATGTCTCTGGCATTGATTTCTTCTCTAAGATGAATGGTTTGAACATTGCTACTAGGAAGGTGTAAGGTTGATACAATAGGCTATGGTGAGCCTCCATATCCATTTACAGAGGATGTCAATGGAGACATAGCCGGAGTAAGCTCACAGCCTTGTTGAGGATTTTCTAGGAAGGGTGACATCACTGAAACTGAAGAGGGAGAACCGGGAGCAAGAGGACTCATGACAAAGGTCATGTCAAGAGATGATGATGCCCCCAGCAGACCCAATAGATACAATGAGAGAGCGTAGTTGTTTAGATGTGTGAGAAAAGAAGAAAACTCTATGTGAACAATTAGTCCCATGTTTTCACAACTGTAACCCATATTGAGCTGGATGTAACCAACACTCAAAAACACCGTGTGCATTTCACAAACATGGGAGCAATTGCTGGATGTCCTGAGACTTCCTGTGCATATGTATTGGAAACTGTAGCTGCCATGTGTGCATGTGTCACTCCCTTGCTAATAAGAGCAACACCAAACTCAAGATTATGAATTGTAAAAACAATGTGGGCATTTGCAAGGCCATAATGTTTATAATTCTCTTGAAAGAACCATGCAATTGTTGCACTGCTCCAATCATGGCAGTGCATAGTATCTGGATGCAACCCACTTTGAAGTAGAAACTCAATGGATGAATGGCAAAAGAATCCAAAACGTTGTCCATCATCCTTATGGCCGTAGATGCAACCAACCCAAAACATTCCATTGCCTGGTTCTAGAAAGTACACAGACAATCCTTCAACATTTCCATGTCAGACTTTAATTTTGGTACCTCCCCAATAAAATTCTTGCCTAAATTGCAAATCCTGAAGCTTTCTGTAATCAAGACAATCATATTTCAAAAAAATGATCTCAGAATTATGTCCCAATTCTTGAACTGCACGAGAAAGACTTGTAACCACATCTTCCAGACGTCTGAACTTTGCAACAGGTGCCATTTCCACAGCTATATGCACAATGTGCATTGGTGGCTCCCTCAAAATTCCTCCAACCACAAAAACATGGTAGTCCATACCATTTATATTGTCATACAATCCACCATGTTCATCACCTCTTTTAGAGAAAATAAAATCCATCATATGTGCTTCTAGATGCACCCTAAATGAGGTCGTAATGATTTTGAAGGTAATCTGTAGTTGTGGCTAGTACTCATCCAAAAAAAACTTGAATTATATGGATGTAGTTGCCTTCATATAGGAGCCATTATATGCAGGGATCATTCGCTGGGGTGGAAGAACACCAAGTCAATGAGTCCATCGATTGAAAGAGCACCAAAACCATATTTCAGATTTACCGTTCAAAATTGTATTAGATGGGTTGTAAAAGACTGTAACAAAATTTCCAACTTCAACTTTACTAGGTTCGATGCAGAATATATGTTTTTGTGACTGTCGAAATAATGTCATTGTTTTTTCCTTCCTTTCTACTTTTAAAAGTTCCAAGTTCTCAACCTTCTTGAGAGCAACGTCCTTTCTTGCATCAACCTAATTCCTATATCTCCTTGGGGAACGTAAGTGTTGTTAATTTTATAAAACAATATGGCTTCAGGACCAAGGTATTTGAAGGATTCAGGTTCCATATCTCTATGAGCTCTATCAATGTTCTACTGTTGGTCCTAAATTGAGGTCTGCAACATTACTACACATCATTTCATAGTCACAATTGTGTTTTATATTAAAGTAAAAAAGCTATGGCTTTACCCATACTACAAAGAGCAAGAGGGCTTAACCTATTTTTGACATCCGGAGCACTGATTATCCCTTCAAAGAAAAAGGGAGGACAAAGTGCAAAATGGAATTATAAGTTCTGAAATATTTTCAAAGGCTCTCTTCTATACCCACAAGAGTACTATTTTAAAAATTGATTACACAAACTTATGAAAAAGACATTAACGATAATTCCTGTCAGCTTCACTAGAGTTCTTGCACTGGAACAATTGGATGCCAAGGCTTGGGTTCATAAGCTAGATACATACTTCCACCTGAACTCCATTGGGGTGACCAATGCTATTCGATTTTCTACCCTTCATTTGGAAGGGGATGCCCAAGAGTGGTGGTGCCATGGGCTAATCATGCTGGGATATATTCACATCACTTCTTACACAAAGTACACCCGGAGGCTGTTGGAGAGGTTTGAGAGGAAATACCCAAAGTTACATTTCAGGGAGTTAGCCCATCTAAGGAAAACTGGTAGCGGAAAGGAATACATTATGAAGTTTTAGGGATTGGCAGTGACAGTGAATATCATTTCAGAGGCTTGGTTGATCATGCTATTTCAAGAGTGGCTAGCAAATCCATTGCATGGTTGGGTGAGGGCCTACAAGCCCACACCTTTGACGAATGCTATCTTTAGGACCCTAGATATAATTGACGTTGTGCCCAAGACCCGGGCCTTTGTCCCCAGTAGACCCACTGCACCATAGGGGAACTGAGACACTATACCACCCTAGAGGGATGGAGGACGTGGTCATATGGACGAGGAGACCTAGAGGGACCTTAGGAGGAGGAAGTTGTGCTTTACATGCCAAGAACCCTTAGCACCTGGGCACAAGTGCACCAAGGGAAAGGCCTACTACATTGAGGTGTATTCATATAGTGAGTCGATTGAGGAGTTTGAGGTTCGAGCAGATCTAGGAGATGAGGGAGGACCATCATCAGGGGGAGCACCACCACCACCACTACCACCTAGAGGGGGACTGTTTGCCCCATCAGGGGGAGTTCTTGCTTCACTTCGGGGAGTTTCGAAACATTTGACACTCAGGATTAGGGGAACGGTACAGCAGCAATGAGTTTTAGTTTGGGTAGACAGTGGGGCCACCCAAAAATTTATTGATTCCCAGATGGTGGAGTTTAGGGGCATCCACACAGAGACATTTGAGGGGTTCTTGTTGGTGTTAGGAGACCAGACCATGTAGTGCATGAAGTACGCTCCTGGGTTTACTGTGATGATGGCGAACTACTTGGTTACTCATCACTTTTTTGTAGTTTATGTCCTAGAGACCAACGTGGTGTTGGGTGTCCAGTTGTTATACTCATTGGGGAGGGTCACCACTAATTGGTAGAAGTTAGAGATGTAGTTTATGGGGCCAGATGGGAATCTAGTATTGTTGAGGGGATGCACTCTTTCCCACCCCAGACAGTTTCAGCACACCATATGGAGGTGGATCTATGACATGGGGACTTATAATGGGTGGTTGAGTTAAGGATTTTGGAGACATGGGCCCAGGGATGACCAATGCACCTAGATATACAAGCCCTATTGGAGAGGCATCAAGGGGTTTTGGGGATGTCCCTCCAGGAAGGCCACCAAGCCGAGGGTTCAAACACACTATCGAGTTGGAGGAGGGAGTGCATGCAGTTATCACAACCTTGTATAGGCATCCCAAAGCATATCAAGATGAGATTGAGAGGGCCATTCAGGAGCTGCTAAGATTGGAGCACATCATGCCCAATTTTAGTCCCTTCGCTTCTTCTGTGGTGCAGGTGAAGAAGGCTAGGACACTCCACATGTGCATTGACTATGAGGACCTCAATATGAATACATTGAAGAAGATGTACCCTATTCCGTGCATTGATGAGTTTATGGACGAGCTTAGAGGAGCGAAATACTTATCTAAGATAGATATGTGCATGGGATACCACCATATTTGGGTGAGGGAGAAGGACATCCCTAAGATTGCCTCTCGTTACCACTACAGACAATTTGAGTTCCTGGTGATTCCCTTCGGGCTAACCAACACTAAGGCTACATTCAGTCTTGTATAACCACGTATTTCCTAGGCAGTTTCAGTGCTTTGTCCTTGTCTTCTTTGATGACATACTCATCTATATCCAGACATGGGAGGAGCACCTTCAACATTTGGAGGTAGTACTTCACATATTACAGGAGCAACAACTGTATGCGAATATGTCCAAATGTGAGTTTAGACTGACATAGGTGTTGTACCTTGGGCATGTGATTGGCCCATAGGAGGGATTAAAGGTACACCAGGAGAAGATCACGACCATTTTGGATTGGCCAACACCTAAGAATGTGACTAAGCTAAGGGGGTTCCTGGGCATTTGTATGTACTACAGGAGATTCGTGAGAGGATTATCATAGCTTGCATGTTAGGTCCCTATATCACTAGTATAGCCCCTTATTATTGTTAGTGTAAACCCCTTATTGTTATTTTTGTACCCTTGTAACCCCCCTTTTTGTTATTATTGTGCCCTTAAATTATTATTGTTAGGTCAGCTAGGATTACATTGTGGCCCACTAGGATTACATTATGGCCCCATGGACTCCTATATATAGAAAGGAGGTTTTGTGAATTGTATCATCCAAGAATTGTTCATTTATGTAATGTGTTGGAGGTTGCCCCCTCGAAGTGGCTCATTTCTAAGGCGTTTATATCTCTTTTCTTCTCTTTTTGAGTTGGTTACACAACATTTGGTATCAGAGCTTTGGATTCTAGGGTTTCACTGCTCCAAACAGGTCATCGTGGAATTTTCGCTATAAATTTTTTTCTACGAAGTTTCAGAAGCTGAAATTTTTAGGGTGCGAAGAAAAAATCCTGAGGAATATTGTATAACAATTTCAGAGTTTGGTTCGCAATAATTTTGGAGATATGATCTGTGGAAGTCAGGTATGTTTTCAGGCTCCTAAACAGGTCATCGTGGAATTTGCGCTATAAATGTGTTTCTACGAAGGTTCAGAATCTGAAATTCATATGGTGCAAAGCTGAAATCCTGAGTAAATTCGTCAAAAAATTTTAGAGCTTGGTTCGTAATATTTTTGGAGATATGATCTGTGGAAGGTAGTGCTTTTTCAGGCTTCTGAATTTCATCTCAAATAGGTGATCGTGGGAAAAGTTCAATAACTCTCTCTGGGCATTGGATTGGAGTGCCGTAAAAAGGGGTCGCAAGTACACGGACTGTAGTTTCTTGGATATCAATTTTAGAGACAAAGGAAAAAACAGTGACACGTGGCAAGTCCTACAAGTTCGCTCTACTGAACCAGTCTAAAATTAGGTCATTGTGGGATATTGGACACATACAACTTTGTCTTGGAATCCAAATACGGGTCAGACACAGCAACCATTGAAAAGAAACGAGAGGGATACTACAGGGCCGAATTTCAAATATTGAAGATTTTCAATTACAGAGATAATTCAATTTCAATAGCAAGCTCCTAAAAGCTAGTAAAAGGTGTGTATTTTTTTTCCGAATTGCATAAGTCTTGTTTGAAGAATCAAGTCGAATTGATTCCAAGGGCGGCTTGTAGAATAGATATCAATATTGGATTCTAAAATGGCCCCTAAAAATAATTCAACACCCATTAAGCCTTCAGAAGGCTCTACTATGACTCATGAAGATGAAGAATTGCAACATGATCTATCAAAATTACAAGAGCAAGTGAAACAAATTTCACTCTCGCAAAAAGCAACAAAAAATGAAATGGAAGTTTTGAAGAAAGGCGTGGAAGTGAAGATGGACGGTTTGAAGAAAGGCATGGAAGCTAAGATGGAAGGCATGGAAGTGAAGATGGACGGTTTGAAGAAAGGCATAATGGATGGCGTGGAAGCTAAGATGGATGGCATGGAAGCTAAGATGGATGACATGAAAGACAACATGGAAAACATGAAGAGTGATCTAAAAGCATACATGGAAGGCTTGATGACAAACTTAAAACCAGAAATGATTCCTAATGGCGGAAATATAGGAGAAGAACCTCCTGATGAGAACAAAATAAATGTTAATCATGATTTCATAAACTCGAATGTTAGCAGGAAGAACCACCATATTCCAAAAATGGATATGAGGAAGTTTGATGGAAAGGATCCTGTAACATGGATACTACAGATGGAGCAATATTTTGATCTCCATAACGTGCAAAACACACAAAAGGTACGTATTGCAACTTTACATTTAGAACAAAATACATTTGTATGGTATCGATGGCTTTGCTTCCTTAAAAAAATTGTCACTTGGTCAATTTTTACGGAGGAAATGATAGCACATTATGAGGATACAAAGAGCAACACCTTCTTTAGCCAATTGATAAATCTCAAACAAAAGGGTTTAGTGGGGCGGCACATTGAGGACTTCCAAAAATTGAATATAAGGGTAACTGATATTCCAGAGGAACACAGGATTGATCTCTTCATAGGCACTTTAAAGGATAACATCCAACATGAAGTTCGCGTTTTGGAACCTGATTCATTGGAGAAGGCATTCAAGTTGGCAAGAAAAGTTGAATGTAAAATTATGGCGACAAAGAAGCCTACCACTCAATTCTATAAAGAAGGAAGTGTTGCTACACCTAGATTTCCACAACCTACAAGGTTGACACCACAACAATTGGAAGAAAAAAGAGCAAAAGGGCTTTGCTACAGTTGTGATAGCAAATACACTAAAGGTCATAAGTGTGCTGAGAAAAAATTATTTTACATAGATTGTGAAGAAGAAAAAGAAAATGAACAAGAAGAGGATATACACCAGGAACCACCCCTAGAAGAGGAAGAAATGAATCCGACCATATCGTGTAATGCACTGGCAGGAATTACCACTCCTCAAACTCTCAAGATAGAAGGACATATAAAGAAGAAAAAGGGTAATAGTGTTGATTGATTCAGGTAGCACCCATAATTTTATTCATTATAAGGTAGCCAAGGAATTAAATTGTTTCCTATACCCAGCACCAGAATGTCAAGTGATGGTTGCAAATGGAGGAACTATAAATTGCTCTGGAAAATGCCATTATATCAAGCTAACCATGGGGGAATATGTATTGACTAGTCCAATGCTTGCCATTCCTATGGGAGGTGCTGATGTTGTACTAGGAGTACAATGGTTACAATCTTTGGGGACGGTAGCTTTTAATTTTCAAGAACTTTTCTTGAAATTTTTTTCAGAAGGAAAGGAAGTCGAATTACGGGGTATTGTGGGGAAGCCGGGAAGGATAATAAGCTCTAATGTCATAAAAAAGCTTCTAAAGAAATAACAGCAAGGCGTAATTGCACAATTATGCTCACTAGAAGTTCCAACATCAAAATCATATATTTCTGCAGATCTCCAACAAGTCTTGGAAAATCATTCCAAGGTGTTTGAAACTCCCAAAGGACTCCCACCTATTCGTGATCATGATCATGCTATTCATTTGATTCCAGGAAGTGTTCCTCCAAACATCGGGCCTTATAGATATCCTTATGTCCAAAAGAGAGAAATTGAACGTATGATTGCAGAAATGTTAGAGGCGGGTATAATTCAACCTAGTCAAAGTTCTTTCTCTGCTCCTGTAGTATTGGTACACAAGAAGGATGGATCATGGCGCATGTGTCCGGATTATAGGGAGCTCAATAAGCTCACCATTAAAGATAAATTTCCCATTCTGTGATTGATGAATTATTGGATGAATTACATGGAGCAATTTATTTTACCAAGTTGGATCTTCGTTCAGGATATCATCAAATTAGAATGAAGACTGAAGATATTCCAAAAACGGCATTTCGAACTCATGAGGGTCATTATGAATTTTTGGTCATGCCTTTTGGCCTTACCAATGCACCTTCTACATTTCAAGGGTTGATGAATTATATTTTCAAACCCTTCCTTAGAAAATTTGTGCTAGTATTTTTTGATGATATACTAATCTACAGCAGGTCTTGGAAGGATCATGTTGAACATGTAGACAGAGTGCTCAAACTATTGCAGGAGAAACAATTATATGCAAAAAAGTCCAAATGTTTCTTTGGAGTACAAGAGGTGGAATATCTGGGTCATATTGTATCTCACGAGGGGGTTAAAGTGGACCCTAACAAAATTAAAGCCATTAAGGAATGGTAAGTTCCCACAACCATAAAGCAGTTGCGAGGATTTCTCGGGTTAACAGGGTATTATCGCAAGTTTGTTAAGAATTATGGGAGAATAGCAGCACCTCTAACAACATTATTGATGAAAGATGCATTTTCATGGACTCCTGAAGCAACTAAGGCCTTTGAACGTCTTAAAGAGGCAATGTGCCTAGCACCGGTCTTAGCTACACCAGACTTCACAAAAACCTTTATTGTGGAATGTGATGCCTCAGGAAATGGAATTGGTGCAGTTTTAATGCAGGAAGGAAGACCCATTGCGTTTGAAAGTCGTCCAATCAAAGGAAAGTATTTACAGAAACCTATTTATGAGAAGGAAATGTTAGCAATACTGCATGCACTAAAGAAATGGCGAACTTACCTAATGGGAAGACATTTCAAGGTAAAAACTGATCATGATAGTCTTAAACACTTTTTGGAACAAAGACTATCTTCAGAAGAGCAGCAAAAATGGGTCACAAAGATGTTGGGTTATGACTTTGAAATAATCTAAAAAAAGGAAAGCTTAATGTTGTTGCAGATGCACTCTCAAGAAAGAATGAAGAGGTGGAAGCATTGCTTTGTGCCATTTCTATTATCCAACCAGATTGGATAAGCGAAGCAAGAGATGAATGGAAGAAGGACAAAGATGTATGGACACTCATTCAAAAGTTGCAGCAAGATCCTAGTACATCTGATACATTTAGTTGGAAAAATGATTCCTTATGGTACAAAGATCGCTTATATCTTTGTAATAATTCTCAACTAAAACAAAAGATTCTTCTGGAATTGCACACTTCTCCTTTAGGAGGACACTCAGGATTTTTAAAAACTTACCACAGGGTGAAGAAAGAATTTTTTTGGGATGGCCTTAAATCTGATATTCAAAAGTTTGTGGCGGAATGTTTGGGTTGCCAGCAGAATAAAGTTGAGACAATTAAGACCCCGGGACTTCTACAACCTTTATCCATTCCAAGTCAACGTTGGGAGGAGATTTCAATGGATTTTATCACATGTTTACCTAAGTCCAAAGGAAAGAGTGTCATCATGGTGGTAGTTGATAGACTTACCAAGTATGCACACTTTTGTGCATTATCTCATCCATTTAAAGCAAGTGCAGTTGCTACTACATTTATGGATAGAATTCAAAAGCTACATGGAAGCCCAAGGGTTATTGTGAGCGACAGAGATCCCATTTTTACTGGAAATTTTTGGATGGAGTTATTTTCTTGTTTGGGTACTCAATTAGCTCATAGCTCATCTTATCATCCTCAATCTGATGGTCAAACCGAGATAGTAAATAAATGTTTGGAAGGATATCTTCGTTGTTTTGTATCTGATAAACAAACACAATGGGTCAAGTGGTTACCTCTCGCTGAATGGTGGTATAACACTTCCTTCATACTGCAGCAAAAATGACCCCATTTATGGCACTTTATGGATATCATCCACCATCGATCACATCATCTTTAAGGGAAAATTTGAAGGTTCAAGCAGTGGAAGATCACATCGAGCATCGGCAAGAAGTTCTCCAACTCTTAAAGGATAACCTGAATTTGGCACAAAATCGAATGAAACAACAGGCAGATCAACATCGCAGTGAGAGAAGTTTTGATGTAGGAGATTGGGTATTTTTACGGCTACAACCATACAAACAAATGTCCCTCAAGCAAGCTAAGAAGGATAATAAATTATCACCAAAGTACTATGGCCCTTACAAGGTGTTGCAAAAGATTGGAACTATGGCATACAAATTGGAGCTTCCTGCTTCTTCGCGAGTACATCCAGTTTTCCATGTTTCATGCTTAAAGAAGGTTATAGGTGAAAATCTTCCAGTTCAAACAGTATTGCCTGAACTTGATGGGGAAGGGAAAATCATATTGGAACCTGAAGCAGTCATGAAAAAAAGAACTCGACAACTACGGAATCGATCAATTTCAGAGTATCTCATCAAGTGGAAGAACTTACCCACTGAAGATTCTACATGGGAGGATGAGAATTTTATACAGAAGCACCCGGAGCTACTCAAGTGTTGAGGACAACACTTTTTGAAGGAGAGGGGCATGTTAGGTCCCTATATCACTAGTATAGCCCCTTATTATTGTTAGTGTAAACCCCTTATTGTTATTATTGTACCCTTGTAACCCCCATTTTGTTATTATTGTGCCCTTAAATTATTATTGTTAGGATTACATTGTGGCCCACTAGGATTACATTATGGCCCCATGGACTCCTATATATAGAAAGGAGGTTCTGTGAATTATATCATCCAAGAATTGTTCATTTATGTAATGTATTGGAGGTTGCCCCCTCGAAGAGGCTCATTTCTAAGGCGTTGATATCTCTTTTCTTCTCTTTTTGGAGCTGGTTACACAACATTGCAGCACCCCTCACAAACTTTTGGAAGAAAGGGGATTTTGAGTGGATGCAGGTAGCAAAGGAGGCATTTGAGCGTCGCAAGAAGGTCATGAGCAATTGTTTTGTTTTGGTTTTGCCTAATTTCACTCGACCGTTTGTATTGGAGTGTGATGCTTTAGGTGAAGGAAGCTGTGTTGATATAGGGAGGCCACCCTATAGCCTTTGAGAGTAGAAATTTGCTACCCCATGACCAACTTCATTTATTACAAGGAGATGTTAGCCGTGTTGCAAGCCTTGGCCAAATTTAGATAGTACTTGGTGGGGAATTGGTTCAAGGTGAAGATTTATCACAACAATCATTGATTCTTTCTGGAGAAGAATACATTGCAAGAGAGACAAAATAAGTGGGTGAGTAAGCTCCAGGCTTAAGACTTTGAGATCGAGTACACAAAGGGAAAGCACAAAATAATGGTATATGCGCTTTCCCGGAGGCCTTAGTACTCCCTATGATGGACGTTGCACATGATTGGAAGACCCAACTCTTGGTTGAGTATTCCAAGGACAAACATTCTTGTGAGATACTAGATGACACATATGAATATAATAGATTCTAGGTGATGGATGGTGTGATCTACTACAAAGGCCGAATATAATTAGTGTCAAGATCCCATGTCAAAGAGAAGGTTATGCAGGTAGCTCACAACTACCCTCTTGTAGTACATCTAGGTTTTCTCAAGACTTACCGTACCATCTGTGAGCGTTTCTCTTGGCGTGGGCTCAAGGGGGACATGCTGAGCCATGTACCAGAGTGCATAACCCACCAGAGGAACAAGGTGGAGTTGTCACACCTGACCGGTCTATTATAGTCTCTTCCCATTCCAAAGAGGAAGTGGGAGAGTGTGTCCATGGACTTCATCATGTGACTTTCGACGATACATGGGAGAGATTGCATCTGTGTGGTGGTATATCACTTGAATAAATTTTCCCACTTCTTTGTGATCCCATCAAGATATTCAACCTCATAGGTGGTCGAGTTTTTCTTTTGGGAGGTTTTTCGATTGTATTGGCTCCCACAGAACAAGTCAGTGACAAGGACAGTAGATTCATGGGGGCCTTCTAGCATGAGTTGTTCCAACTAGTGGGAACCAAGCTTATATGCAACACCAACTATCATCCACAGACAGATGGGCACACTGAGATAGTGAACAAATGGCTAGAGGGTTACTTGCACAATTATGGCATGGGACAATGTAGGGCATGCGTGAAGTGGCTACACTTGGGCAAGTTCTGCTACAACACTACTTACCACGTGTCGATTGGTATGTCTCCCTTTCGAGCACTTTATGGTTATGATGCACTTTCTTTTTCTGACATGATATTTGGAGATAGCAGGGCCACGGGGGCAAAGGATTGGGTCCAAGAGATCCAGGAGATTCTTAAGGTTCATAAGGATAATTTACAGGTAGCAAAAAATCAACAAAAGATCTACACCAATAAGCATAGGGTGGAGAGACAGTTCGAGATAGGGGACATGGTATACTTATGTTTGCAGCCTTACCGATAATCTTCACTCAAGAAGAAATGGGCAGAGAAGCTCAAGAAACACTTCTATGGGCCATACAAGGTGACTAGGAGAGTTCGAGAGGTAGCTTACAAGTCGGAGTTACCCCCAAAGAGCAGAATTCACAACATATTTCATGTATCTTTCCTGAAAAAGGCGTTGGGGAAGTGGGTTACGAAAGTCAATGAGTTTCCTTTGTTGGATGATGAGGGACACTTGATATTGAAACTCGATATCATATTGGAGATCAATGAGAGGAAGCTAAGAAACAGGGTCATTCGAGAGCACTTGATCAAGTGGAAATACTTGCCAGTTGAGGATGCCACATCAGAAAATGAGCAGAGTTTGCAGCACCCAGTTTTACAATTGGTTGGGGATAAGCAACATTTGGGAGGGGAAAACTTTAATGTCCCTTCCTAAATAATTTTTTCAATAATACCAAAAATTTTCCATTTTCTAATTTTGGAGGCCTAAGATAATTTTGGAGAGGAAACATAGCACAAAGGGGTTGAAGTGTTTTCATTAGTGGAATGTGGGGGCCACCTCCCCAACTAATATGCACTCCTTGAGGAGGGAGAAATCGTTTGACCAAGGGAATAGGTTTGAATTTCCTAGTGAGGGGCTGACATGGAGGAAATGAACAAAAAATATAAATAGGAGAGAGCAAGCAACATTTGAGGCCTGTTGATAATTTGACAATTGAAGTGTTGCTCTAGTTGTTTAGTAGAGTTACATAGTGTTGTTCAAAGTTTCCCAAGGAGGAAGCTCAACCTTTCTTCAGTGGACTCTGAGAACCACCCTCGGAAGGATTCTTCATCATTTAAGGAGTTTGAGAGAGGGCCACACATGTGGTACGGTCTCTGGGCCAACTGAGACATAGCTCAGGTTGCCACGCATAGAGTTTAGGAAGAGCTAGAGTTGGGAGTTGCAACATTATCAAAGTAATTTTTGGTCAATTCTAGGAAAAAAGAGGAATATTTGCAAGGGTAGAATTCAACATACAACATCAAATTGATTTTCTAGAGGAGAAACTACATCATCTTACCCAGAAAGTGTGCAATCATTGTGGAGGCACAATTGCGGGGTGGCTTGTGAAGGGATTTTGAGAGCTAGGTTTCTTAGGGTTGGTTTGGGGTGCAATCGAGAAGAATTTTCCAACCATTTTGGGACATTCATTCCAACATTAGCTACAATTCTAGTTTTTCTACACTTAGAGGGTCAAGGAATCTGAGGCCATTTTTGGAGCATCAAAACCAAGGAAAACCCTTTTTGGGTTTTTCTAGTTTTTTTACAAGGATTCCATGACTAATTTATCATAATTTTCTGAGCAGTTAGGAGGGGGAAAATCTGAGTATCAATACAACCATTAGTGAAAAAATCACAAGTCCAGTGTAGATTTTTAGTGGGAAAATTCCAACAATAGTTTGGCATTGATAAAACATCCACCTGAGGCTTGTAGCTTTGCTTGTGAAAGCCAGGGTGCACAATTTTTTCTTTTATTAATATTTATTCTAGTATATTGAATTCCAGTAAGATATTATAATAAAATTTGCCCATTTTGGTGTGTTTGGAGCATTTCTATTTTATGGGCATTTGCTGAAAAAAATTATGTTGGGTTTATTGCATGTTTTTGTTATCACTGTTAATTTTTCCATTAGGAATATTACACCTTGAGAGGTTTGATCAACATATCAAGTTAGATTTGAAACAAAATTAAAGTAATCCTTGAAGATCAAAGGACATTCTTTTAAGCACACAAGAGGAGCCTAGGAGACACCTTTATCGAATGATAAATTGATAACATACTTTGAGCATATTTTGAGTTGACAGTAGAGTGCATTCATGATGACATTAATTGAGAATTCTTCAAGCCTTTGTTGAAACAAAAATCACTCTTGAAGCATAGTTGAAGACCAACACTTGAAGAGTTCAGGAGGCCATACAGAGAGTTGAGGAGGAAGACCTGGAGTTGGGAGCTACAACATTTTTGAAGTAATTTTTGGTCAATTCTAGGAAAAAGGAGGAAGATTTGCAAGGGTAGAATTCAACATACAACCTCAAACTGATTTTTCGGAGGAGAAACTACATCATCCTACCCAAAAACTACACAATCATTATCGATGCACAATTTCGGGGTGGCTTGTGAAGGGATTTTGAGAGTTGGGTTTCTTAGGGTTGGTTTAGGGTGCATTCGAGAATAATTTTCTAGCCATTTTGGGACATTCATTCCAACATCAATCACAGTTCTAGTTTTTTTGTACTTAGAGGAGGGTCAAGGAATCTGGGGCCATTTTTGGAGCATCAAAAATAAGACAAATCTTTTCTAAGTTTTTTTGGGTTTTTTGAAAAGGATTCCATGACAATTTATCAGAATTTTCTGAGCACTTAGGAGGGGGAAAATTAGGGTATCAACACAACCAACAGTGCAAAAATCCCAAGACTAGTGTAGATTTTTAGTGGGAAAATTCCAGCAACAATTTGGCATTGATAAAACATCCACCTGAGGCTTGTAGCTTGCCTTGTGAAAGCTAAGGTGCAATTTTTTTTTTTAATATATTGTACTCCAACAAGTTCTTATAAAAAAATTTGCCCATTTTGGTGTGTTTGGAGCATTACTGTTATATGGGTGTTTGCTAAAAAAAATTTGTGTTGGGTTTATTGCATGTTTTTGTTATCACTGTTAATTTTCCCATTAGGAATATTACACCTTGAGAGGTTTGATCAACATATCAAGTCAGATTTGAAACAAAACTAAAGTAAACCTTGCAGATCGAGGGACATTCTTTAAAGCACACAAGAAGAGCCTAGGAGACACCTTCATCGAATGATAAAATGATAACATACTTTGAGCATATTTTGAGTTGACAGTAGAGTGCATTCATGATGACATTAATTGAGCATTCTTCAAGCCTTTTTTGAAACAACAATCACTCTTGAAGAATAGTTGAAGACCAACACTTCAAGAGTTTAGGAGGCCATACAGAGAGTTGAGGAGGAAGAGATGGAGTTGAGAGCTAGAACATTTTTGAAGTAATTTTTCGTCAATTCTAGGAAAAAGGAGGAAGATTTGTGAGGGTAGAATTCAAAATACAACATCAAACTCATTTTTCGGAGGAGAAACTACATCATCCTACCCAAAAACTGCACAATCATTGTGTATGCACAATTGCGGGGTGGCTTGTGAGGGGATTTTGAGAGCTGGGTTTCTTGGGGTTGGTTTGGCGTGTAATCGAGAAGAATTTTCCAACCATTTTGGGACATTCATTCCAACATCAGTCGCAGTTCTAGTTTTTCTGCACTTAGAGGAGGGTCAAGGAATCTGGGGCCATTTTTGAAGCATCAAAACCAGGGAAAATCCTTTCTGGGTTTTTCTGGGTTTCTGACAAGGATTCCATGACTAATTTATCAGAATTTTCTGAGCACTTAGGAGGGGGAAAATCTGGGTATCAACACAACCAACAGTGCAAAAATCACAAGGCCAATGTATATTTTTAGTGGGAAAATTCCAACAACAATTTGGCATTGATAAAAAATCCACCTAAGGCTTGTAGCTTGCCCTGTGAAAGCCAAGGTTTTTTAATATATTATACTCCAACAAGTTCTTATAATAAAATTTGCCCATTTTGGTGTGTTTGGAGCATTTATGTTTTATGGGCGTTTGTTGAAAAATTTTTGTGTTGGGTTTATTGCATGTTTTTGTTATCACTGTTAATTTTTCCATTATAAATATTACACCTTGAGAGGTTTGATCAACATATTAGGTCAGACTTGAAACAAAAGTAAAGTAATCCTTGCGGATCGAAGGACATTCTTTAAATCACACAAGAAGAACTTAGGAGACACCTTCATCGAATGATAAAATGATAACATACTTTGAGAATATTTTAAGTTGACAGTAGAGTGCATTCATGATGACATTAATTGAGCATTCCTCAAGAATTTTTTGAAACAATGGTCCCTCTTGAAGCATAGTTGAAGACCAACACTTGAAGAGTTCAAGAGGCCACGCAGAGAGTTGAGGAGGAAGAGCTAGAGTTGGGAGCTGCAACATTGTCGAAGTAATTTTTGGTCAATTATAGGAAAAAGGAGGAAGATTTGCAAGGGTAGAATTCAACATACAACATCAAACTGACTTTCCAGAGGAGAGACTACATCATCTTACCCAAGAACTACACAATCATTGTGGATACACAATTGTGGGGTGGCTTGTTGAGGGATTTTGAGAGTTGGGTTTCTTGGGGCTGGTTTGGGGTGTAGTGGAGAAGAATTTTCCAGCCATTTTGGGACATTCATTCCAACCTCAGTCACAGTTCTAGTTTTTTTGCACTTAGCGGAGGGTCAAGGAATTTGGGGCCATTTTTGGAGCATCAAAACTAGGGCAAACCTTTTCTGGGTTTTTCTGGGTTTTTGACAAAGATTCCATGACTAATTTATTACAATTTTCCTGAGCAGTTGGGATGGGGAAAATCAGGGTATCAACACAACCAACAATGCAAAAATCACAAGGCCAATACATATTTTTAGTGGGAAATTTCTAGCAACAATTTGGCATCGATAAAACATCCACCTAAGGCTTGTAGCTTTCCTTGTGAAAGCCAGGGTGCACATTTTATTTTTATTTTTATTTTTTATTTTTTTATTGTACTCCAGTAAGATCGTATAAAAAATTGCCCATTTTGGTGTGTTTGCTGCATTTTTGTTTTATGGGTGTTTGCTTAAAAATAATTGTGTTGGGTATATTGCATGTTTTTTTGTATCACTGTTAATTTTTCCATTAGGAATATTACACCTTAAGATGCTTGATCAACATATCAAGTCAGATTTGAAACAAAAGTAAAGCAATCCTTGAAGATCGAAGGACATTCTTTAAAGTACACATGAAGAGCCTAGGAGACACCTTCATCGAATGATAAAATGATAACATACTTTGAGCATATTTTGAGTTGACATTAGAGTGCATTCATGATGACATTAATTGAGCATTCTTCAAGCCTTGGTTGAAACAACAGTGAATCTTGAAGCATAGTTTAAGACCAACACTTGAAGAGTTGTTTTGTTGATGCAATCACCCTTGGAGTATAGTTGAAGACCAACACTTAAAGAATTGCTTTGTTGGAGTAGTCATCCTTGGAGCATAGTTGAAGATTAAAACTTGAAGACATGTTTTGTTGGTGCACCCATAAAATTTTTGCTGAAGTGGACATGAAGTTTTTGTAGAGGTAGATTTGAGAGCACTTTCCAGACCTATCTTGGATGCATTTTTTAGAAGTATTTGAAGTTTTTGATGAAGGCTTGCAGTAGTATTGAAGTCACCTTAAGGGATTGAAGCAAACTGAGAGGGTTGGATCCCTAGAGGATTGGAGTTGTCATACAAGGTTGGAGCTTGGATTTGTAGTTTAATATTAGAGTCCTCATTTAGGGTTGAAGCCTTGAAGGAGTTAAAGAATTTTTTGTAAAAGTTGGAGCCTAGGTTTTTAGAGTCCTCAAATTCATTAATAAAATTATTTTCCTATTGCACATCTTGTGTTTTGGTTTAACTGATGATTTTAACTGGCATAATATAAAAATTGTATAGAAATATTGATTCAACCTCCCTCTCAAAATTTCCAGCACTAGCACACCTTACATTTTTTCCACCTTGCAATATTTTTATCGACATGGTATAAGGAATTTTCACAGTGGAATTTTATTGTTGGTAATCTGGTTTTTTATGATAGAAGGAAATCTAAAATTTGTTAGATTTTCTTCACTTTGGAATGTTCTTACTATCAATGTTATTGTGTTTGTGTTAAAACGAAATAAAGGAAGCACTAGATTTATTTTGGCATGCAATGTTGTTGTTGTTAGTATGCTTGTATTTGTGCTACATGTAAAACTAACACTCATTAAATTTCTTTCACCTTGCAATGTTGTTATTGGAAATATGCTTGTGTTTGGGCTACAAGCTATGCTAGATTTCATTTTCTTTGCAATATTTTTGTTGTCTATTTGGTTGTTTATGATAGAAGGAAATATAGCATGTGTTAGATTTCCTTCACCTTGGCAATGTTATTGGAAATGTGTTTGTGTTTGCGCTAGAAGTTGTGCTAGATTTCTTTTTCTCTACAATATTAATTATTTTTTTTGAATAAGACTAATTCTATTAAGTAATGATATATAGTACAATCAAAGCTTGCATAAAAGCGAATAAAAAGAGCAAGGGAGCCGGAAATGATAGACTATCAACCTTGGTCCCAATGAGCATCCATGGTTTAAGCAAAAAGATAACAAGAAGAACATAAAGTAAAGAGCTAGACTAGGGAGTCGACCCAGAATGAGTAGAATCTCCCAATCGACATTTTTTCCCTTTCTTTTTACTGATGGTGACCCAGCCATTATGAGCTGGCTGGACAGGAACGACTTGCAAACTATTCTGCGCATAAGGAGGAGTCTCTTTATCTGAATCTGAGGAAGAAGACTCATGAGTGCGCTTCTGTGAGATCTGAGGAGTAGCAAGATCCACTGAGCATGCTGGGGGCACGTCCATCGGGGGGTCCGGATTCTCCCCTTCCACCTCTATATCCTCCTCATCAGAGCTAGAGGAAACTATGTCATCCATTGGAGGTCTATCACATGGTTTCCAGTTCTTGGATTTGGATTTGCACGGGATATTATTCATTTTGTCGAGGAACGTCACACAAGTATTCTGAAGATGCCCTGTCTGATGGAAATGGAGACACCTGAAAGTAGTGTTCTCATAGTATAAGGTTTGCATCCAATGAAAGTCTCCAACTTTGAGGTTGATCTGATCAGGCAGCCCTTTACTAATGTCTATTTCTGCGCATATTCTGCCAAAAGTATATAACCCTTTCTCCCCTCAAGAGGTGTTCATAGCCAAATAGCGGCCTAAAGTATCCCCAATCCCTTGGAAGACATCGAAACGCCATAGATGAGTAGGGATATTTGGAAGACGAACCCAAATGGGAAGCTTGGTAATGACAGCCGAAGAGGGGTCAAAATCAGGGAACCAGGGGGTGAGGAAAAGTCTCGCTAATCCCCAAAACCAAGGTCTCCCATTAAAGCTTTATTGTAATCTTCACTGAAGGCAAAGGCGACAATAAAGAAGCCTTTCGAGCATAAGAAGACCTTGTTGTTGTTGGTTTAGTTGGAGTGGATCCACTGGTATAGATCGGCAGTACGAGGCCATAGTCCGTTAAATCTGCATATGATGGCTGTTTCTGCAAACGTCTGAAATTGATCATCCAGAGATGGATGAGTGATTTCAATGGAGGGAGTTTCCTTCATTTTTTCCACCAAGAAAGGCTTGGGAGCCTCATATTGTTAAGCAGTCTTCTTCGAGGGTTGTGCATGAATCGCATCTTTATAGGAGAAATCTGGAGCCGAGGATGTCTGCCGAGATGCTCCTCCTCGCAGACGTAAGGTGAGCACCACTAAAGCATCTCTTTCAATACTATAATAAGACAAGGGCAAAGGGTCTTCGAGCTGTTTACCTTCGTAAGTCAGTCTCTGAAGGGTTGAGGGGATACCTAACCAGAGCTCAAGCTCTCGCAAGAGGTTATGCACCAGATCTGAGGCATACACCCAAAGCAACAACGTTTTGCCAGATAGAAGTAAGTTCTGGATTTGAAAGACAGAGGATGAGTGGTGAGAGGCCCTCAGCATCCCGTCTTGATTTTGTGCCTAATCAGTGCCTAATCCTTGCATCCTCGGATCTGAGAGGAATTTTGCTTTGAATAAGGCTAAAAGATGATCTTGGCTCTCCTGGATCTGAGAAAAATCGACCTGCGGCGGCTCCTTGACAAAACTATTCAGCCCATTCGTAAAGCTGAGCCCCTGCATGGTCATGAGGGTGGAAGAAACTACAGGTTTTTTCCCTACATGGAAACAGAAAGCAGCAACATCTTGCGTTAACACTGTGGCTACGTGAGCTCCGGAGTCACAATCTGGATTGATCTGGCAACCCTCGTGCCTAATAGTGTCGGTGGTTGCTTGGCGAGGGGATGCCGAGAGCCAGCTATGCAGGAAGAGAGTGGATGATTTGCATTGAGCTGCAGTTGTGAAGATATTCATGTCTCCTAGGTTTGCCGAAGTAACTGAGGCTGAACCGAATGCAACTGGAGCAGTTGCAGGGACGGCATCGGCGGCCCAGCAAGTAAGAACCCTAGCGTTTTTTTGTTCCATCGCATTCTTCCCTTCAAACTTGCTCTATAATATTGTTGTTGTCAGTTTGGTTGTTTATTATAGAAGGAAATCTAGCACGTGTTAGATTTCCTTCACCTTGGAAATCTACTTGTCTTTGTGTTCGAAGGAAATATAACACGCGCTAGGTTTCTTTTGGCGTGAAATGTTGTTGTTGGTAGTATGCTTGTATTTGTGCTACATGTAAAGATAACATGCATTAATTTTCTTTTATCTTGCGATGTTGTTATTGGAAATGTTCTTGTGTTTGTGATAGAAGTTTTTCTAGATATCTTTTTCCATGCAATGTTGTTGTTGGAAATCTGATTTTGTATATGATGAAAGCAAATCTAACACACTAGATATATTTCACCCTACAATATTGTTGTGCGCTTGTGTTTATGCTATGTGTAAATCTATCATATGTTAGATTTTCTTCACCTTGCAATGTTTTTATTTCCAACATGCTTCAATTTTGGCTCAAAAGAAATCTAGCATGCACTAGATTTATTTTTCACTCCAATGTGGTTGTTGACAATATACTTTTGTTTGAGCTAGAAGTAAATATACCACGTGCTAGATTTCTTTTATCTAGAAATGTTGTAATGTGTTTGTGTTTGTGCTAGAAGGAAATCTAGCATACAATAGATTTCTTTCACCCTTCTATGAGCTTATTGACAATGTGTTTGTATATGCGTTAAAAGGAAATCTAGTGTGCACTAGATTTCTTTCACTTTGCAATGTTGTTATTGGAAATTCAATTGTTTGTGCTAGATGGAAATATAGTATGCACCATATGTCCTTCACCACATTGATGTTATTGGCAATGTGCTTGTGATTTTTCTAAAAGGAAATCTAGCATGTGCTAGAGTTCTTTTTCCCTAGAATGTTGTTGGTAATATTTTTGTGTTCATGCTATAACAAAATCTAGCATGTGCTAGATTCTTAACCCCTACAATGTTATGTGCTTGTGTTTGTGCTAGAAGGAAATCTACCACACACCAGATTTCTTGTCTTTCATAAGGTGTTTTTGACAATATGCTTGTTTGTGCTATAAGAAAATCTAATATGCAGTATGTTTATTTCACCCTACAATATTGTTATGTGCTTTTGTTTGTGAGAGAAGGAAATCTGGCACATGTTATATTTCATTCACCTTGCAATGTTGTTATTGGTGACATGTTTTTGTTTGATATATAAGTACAAATAACATGTTAGATCTAATTCACCTTGCAATATTGTGATTGGAAATATGGTTATGTTTGTGATAGAAGAAAATCTAGCATGATATAGATTTATTTTACCCTACAATATTGATGTTGCCAATATGTTTTTGTATGGTGGGAGGAATTCTAGCATGCACTAAATTTTTTTTGCAATGCAATATTGGTGAACTAGCAATGTGCTTCTATTTGTACTAGAATAAAATCTAGTATGCAATAGATTTGTTTCACAATGCAATATTGTTGTTGGCAACATGGTTGTATTTGTGCTAGAATGAAATATAACTTGCATTGTATTTCTTTTGCAATAAAATATTGTTGGAAATGTACTTTTGTTTGTGTTAGAAGGAATACTATCATGCATTGGATCTCATTTTCCCTACAATGTTATTGTTCAAAATGTGCTAGAAGTAAATCAAGCATAGGTTAGAGATCTTCCACCCTGCAATGTTGTTTCTGGCATTGTGATTGTGTTTGTGCTAGAAGAAACTATAGAATGTGTAAGATTCCTTTTCCTTTGCAATGTTTTTGTTAGTAGCATGCTTCTATTTATGCTAGAAGGAGATTTAGCATGTGGTGAATCTCGTTCGCCTTAGAATATTGTTGTTGGCAATGTGCTTGTGTTTATGCTAGAAGGAAATCTAGCATGTGCTATATTTATTTGACCATGCAATGTTGCTTCTAGAAACATGCTTATGTTTGTAGTAGAAGGAATGATATTGATTGTTAGCTTTCATTTGAGGTGTGATGTTCTTGTTCAAAATGGGGTTCCACTTCTGATAGAAGGAAAGCTATCACACACTATAATTCCTTCATAATGTAATGTTGTTATTAGAAATATGTTTTTTGTTATGCTAGAAGGAAGGTTATAATGTGTTAAATTTCCTTCATCTTGCAATGTTATTGTTGAAAATGTGTTTGTGTTTGTGATAGAAGGAAATATTACATCCATTAGATTTTATCACAATGCAACATTATTGTTGGAAATGTGCTTGTATTTGTGTTATAAGGAATTATAGAATGCACTAAATTATTTTTTCTTGTTGCGAAAGGAGAACTATCTAGATTTCACCCTCACCAAGGTTAGTGCTCTGATATTGTTCTTGGCAGTGCATTTGTGATTATGCAAGAAGGATACCTAGTGATTACTAGATTTCTTCTAAACACCATCACACTTATGCAGCCACTGCTCTAGGGGTGAAATTGTCTCAATAATCACAATGGTTAGAGGTATTGTTTTTGATGTGCTCTTTCATTGAATTTGGAACAATTTATGGAGATAAATGATAGTGAAAAAGAATCGTATATGGTTATATGTTGTTGTTGGCACTACATTTGTGCTTGAGTTGGAAGGAATGATAATGGTATAGATTTCATTTTGGCACAAACACAATAATCCAATCATAATTATTTGTTCCATGGAGAATAATGTGATATTTGTATAATTTTGAAGTTTATGAATAAATTTATTATTGAGGTATACTATATTTTTATTCGAATGCAAATGTATGCAACTTTAAAGTATCAAGCACAATGTTTTAACATGTATTGTTTTTCTCTCTATTTTGTTGTATAGTTATGAACTTCCAAAAACAATTTCACTAATGTTTGGATGCATAAGATAAGACACTTCCTCATCAACATAAAAATATAGGAAAACTCAAATCTACACTTTTCGAGGACCTAAAGTTAACATCCCTTTGTATCCATCCTAAATAGTATGTCCTTAGATGTGTATAGGTAGGGAGTGCTAACAGTGGAACTATAGGTTTGTAAAATGAAATATCTTTTCTTTTAGAATAAAAATGAGAATTATCTAGTATTTAGAGTACCGAAACTTTTATTTGGAAGAAAGCCTCTTGTTTGGCTTTTGATTATCAAGTTCAAATGTCAAACATCCTCACTAAGTGAAAATATAATTTCTCCTTTTCATGGGGCTTTTAGACATCTTATGTAGCATCAATCTCAAAATTTCTTAGATTTTCCAAAGGACCATGTTTGGTTTCCTAAACTTCTACAAATTTCTTATGATCATTATTCATACACAAGCATTAAGACTACAAGTGTCATTTCTAAAGTTAAATAGAAACTTGGTGGTTTGATATGCGCTGATATTTGTCATTCAAAACTTTTATTTGGAAGAAAACCTTAAGTTTGGATTTTGATTATCAAGTTCAAACATCAAACATCCTCACTAAGTGAAAACATAATTTTTCCTTTTCATGGGGCTTTTAGACATCTTATGTAGCATCAATCTTGGAATTTCTTACATTTTCCAGTGAACCATGTTTTGGTTCTTCAAATTCTACAAATTTCTTATGATCATTATCCATACATATGCATTAAGACTACAAGTTTCATTTATGAAGTTAAATAGGAACTTGGTGGTTTGATATGAGCTGATATTTGTCATTCTATGATACTATATAAATCTATAATTGCATGGTTTTCATATATTTTTTTGTGTAATTTGCATGTAAAGTAACTTTTGGTAGTAGGCACTAGATGGTGGGGACAATGTTTCATTACATACAATATGACTACCATACTATTTAAATTATTTCATCTATATTAATTTTTTGAAAGTTGTGTTTTTGCGAAAATATAAAATCACACTTTACATGGTTCAAACTTTTAATTACAATTCATCGTTTAATTGTTGTTACAGAATTGGTACAAGCTATAATGGAAAATATAGCAAAAGGGGACTATGTTGATCTCCTTATTAATTATCAAGTCGTTGGGCTATGAAGGGTCGAATATACAGAGCTTGGAACTTATTATGTCGGAGAAAGTGTTAATGCATGTTATGTTGCAATTTTAATAATTGATGTCACTCAACCACATTTGATTGGGGAGGATGTTGAGGAAGGGGACATCCATCCATCGAAGATCATGGATTTGATGCAAAACATAGGTAAATAAAAATATTGAAGCATGTGTTTAAATATTATTGATAGTATAATACTTTTTTTTGAGTAAATACTAACCTTATTTACATTCGTTTACAGGTGCAAATGTTTCTTCTACATTTTCTATTGGAGACAAGGTAGATCTTCTGCAACATGAAGTGAAGGTGGGTGAGGGCTCCATATTCAATATAGAGATTGGGCATAAAGTGCATAGAAAGATGGTAAATAAAGGATTCATAGTGGTTAAAATTGAGAAGGTTTTAAAACATGATGTTGCTCTACCACATCCAACAAGATTTGAGCATACAGTAGGGGGTACATTGGAATCTTATGAGATTCGACTAGAATCAAATTTGGAACCTCACTGTCATGATGATGCCATAAATATTCCCCAATATAGGGTTAGATTCATATGTAAAAAGGTTTCTCTTACACATGAATGCATGGGAACAAGCATGTGCATTGCCAAAGGAATGTTAGTTAATGTCTGCGAGGATGACATTGTTGAAGGTGAAACACTAGGTGAAATGGAGTTTGGTGTTTTTTTGGAAGAGATAGATGGAAATTGTGAAATATGCAGAAATGGGGATAATTCTATACATTGTTTGGTTAGATGGTCAATAAATAAGTTGGTGGACAACAATGGTGTGATATTAAGGGTTAAGGAAAACCTCAAGGAGCCACCCAAGGAACTTGTGATATGGGATGTTATAGAGGACACAAATCCCTTAAACAAATGGGATGGGTATCTTTGTAATGAAAAAGATATAAAATCAATTGATATGCATGTAACAAGGCCATATAAAAGGAATAAACGAGTTATGGCTACTACAAAAATTCCAAATGTCAAACAAAAATAGATGAAGAGAAATAAATTTGACTTTTGGGACCAGATGCATGTTGTAGAAACTTTTGTCTTCAACATGTGGAGAGGAAGGCCATTGCAAGTGCTACAAGGGGTATGAAACACAAATAAAATGGTATTTGGGAATTTGTGTTGAATTCAATCATCTCAAACACAATTGTGTCAAGGAGCCATGGCCATGGCCTACCACCTATTTCTAGAAATGTAAAGGACACGTGATTTAATGTGAATATTATTTGTAAGAAAGCATGGTATAAGATACATAAGATTCCTCAAAGCACATTCTATAGCTACCAACATTATTTCCAACATGGAAAAATCAAAGCTATTCATGGTAACACCAACACATGCAAAGCACGCGGACACATCGTGGTAACCATAGAAATATTGCACAAAATTGTGATGGATAATTTTTTTCACCAAACCAAACACGTCAAGTTGAAGAAGATGGAACATATACTCCTTTAATATTTCTTCCTTTGAATTACACACAAAATTCTTTGTTAAAAGAGATCAATGAGGCTCTTCAAAATCTCAATTACCCATCAATATCACATTCAATAATGAGAAATATATGGAATACTAAGTTTCGAGATGTGGAATTTTAAAAGAAAACCAACTTCAGTAAATGTTGTGAATGTATTGTGTTGAAAGCATATATGAAGTCAACGACTACAAAAGAGTTGGAATAAAAGGCACGAGGTAGGCTGAACAAACATAACAATATTGTTATGTGTGGAAGATATTGCTACTATCCCCATAGAATTATGTCAAAGAGGTTTCTAGAGGAGTATTTGAGCATTATCCATGATAAAATGGATAAAACAAAGACTTCAATCTCAAGGCTATGTGTCAAAGCAAAATCTATTGTAGGAACAAATTTAGGTTTTTCATTGACAGGTATGCTAACACATGGGCATAAGACATGAGGTTTTGGTCATTTCTCCCTACCATTTGTACATATGGGATCGCAATTTACTATTACATCCCTTGAAAATTTCTTAAGGGACCTTGAAGACCCACAAATTGATATGTCTGGCGATCTACTTTATGAGAGTGGAAGTTAAAGAAACCCACTTAAAAATGCATTACTTAACACCTCTATTTACTCAAAATTTCAAGTTTACAAGGATGATTTTATATCTCATGGAAGATAAAAGAGTCAAAATGTTGATTTTAAAGCTCCTCCTCCACATTTGTTGTTACAGTTGGACAATGGAACGAGTGATAATAAGAATCGATATGTTTTCATGTTTTTATCACTTTTAAATGCACTTGGTGTCTTCATCAGTATTGAGGTTGTATTCTTGCTTGTGTGGCACACCCATGAAGACATAGATGGAACCTACAAAATAATGTCTTCCAACCTAAAAACTAAAGATATATATTCTTTACCTGAAATGATGGATACATATCACAAAATTGAAGAAAATCGAGTGTTTCCACCTACACTTATTGACAAGGTCTATGACTTCAAATTTTCCTTAATGGATACATCTAGGAGGGAAAAAATGCACTAGTTGGACATCTTAATGTTGAATACTTCCAATTTCTTGTACTCAATGATATTATAGTACTAAGGTACAAAGGATCCATTAGAGATATTGAGTGGTTAGAACCAGTTGAGTTATGGAATATAGATGATGAAGGTCGACCTATAATTCCCATAGGGAACCCATCTTTATTATCTTCCAAAAATAATGATGCCTATTTCAGAGAACTAAAGGAAGGGATGCCATCATACATAAAAAAGTGGAAAGACACTATCATGAATGACGATTCACCAATTGTTATAGATGAATGGAAAAATAAAGTAGTGTATTAGGAAAGAGTTCTTGATACATTAGATGGAATATATAATGATCATAGAATAATAGATGGAAGTGATTCATCTTTTGAGAATTTCTGGCCCAAGACAAGGCACATTGTTGATGTTGATCATAATGTGCTCCATGTAATCTCAAGTATTATGGATGAAGATTTTGATAATGCAATAGATGAACCAGTATATGTTGGACCCAAATGCAACAAGACAAAGCCAACATTCAATCCAAATATTGATGTTGAGAAAGGAAATATGTTGCCCATTAGATCAGGAAATGGAAAAATCCATCTCAGATATCTTTAGGGATAATGAAAGTGAGAATCTTCATGTGAAGGTTGATTGGTGGAAGCCTATTCCAGGGAAATAAAATGGAAATTTTTTAGAGCAGTATTAGATACCAAATCCTGATGACACAAAACTTGGCTCTATTCCAATTAATACCACACTGTGGGCATGGATTCCAAAGAAAGAACATTGCAAGAAGACCAAGATAAATAAATATGTCGTAGAAGTTGTTCTTGACCTACTTGAGTGAATATCTTAAGATTAGGTTTATATGATTCATGAATGTAATTTTTTTTTGAAGGATCTATTAATATACATTCAAGCACACTTTTCAATATTCCTTGTATATCAAATATTCTCTTCATATTATTTTTGGAGGAGTTTTATATTATTTAGTATTTCAATGTAATCATGTGATGATACAAATGACATGACATTGCCATAAAATATTTAAGTTTCCAAAGCTTTGTTTGACCAACATGAATTCTTACCATATCAAATATGGATATAATCAAATTCAATTATACACTTAAAAACATCTTCTAAACATGGTCTATTAAAACAATAATGGAGTAGCTAATTAATATTCTATATTAACCATTTAAACACTTAATGAAAAAATGTTAGACACTTGTAATAATGTTTTAAGTGAGTTTTCCTTAATATTCCTTATTATAATTGATATAAATCAATTTTTTTGTTTTGTTTCCCTTTAATTATAAAAAATATATTTTTATCATTGAAAAACACAACTAGACTTATAAAATATTTCCTCTTATAGATTTTGAAGTGGTGCCAACATTGTACAAGTATAATAAATTAGTACTCAACATAGGAAAAGTAGTTAGTGCCAATTTAAAATGGTTAATAATAGTAAGAAACACAATATTAATATATTGCTAAATAACTTTATAGGTAAGAATCTTTTTACAAAATCTATTATTCACGAGTCAAATTTAATACATAAATATAAATATTAATGATAATAGAAATAATGTAAGGAATCTAAG
Organism: Pinus albicaulis; assembly: GCA_034641835.2. Classification (NCBI taxonomy): domain Eukaryota; kingdom Viridiplantae; phylum Streptophyta; class Pinopsida; order Pinales; family Pinaceae; genus Pinus; species Pinus albicaulis. The sequence continues at coordinate 392,267,019 of CM076581.1, forward strand.
TTTAGATGAATGTTAATATGTTCTTTTCAATATAATATCCTTAAACACTAGAAAAAAAACTAAACATCTGTAATAAATAGTTTAGTCATTTTTCTCTTTTGGCTTCTATTTGAAAATAATCAAATTGTATTACTTTGTTACTATTCTAATTCATGATTGATTTTTATAATTGAAATAATTAGTAATTGAGCCAAGAGGCGAGGCTCATTGTACAAATTAGTATGAGGGGATGTGTAAGTTTAACTATAATTTTTTTTAAGGATCTATTAATATACATTCAGACACACTTTTCAATATTTGTTGTATATCAAATATTATCTTCGTATTATTTTTGGAGGAGCTCTATATTATTTAGTATTTCAATGTAATCATGTGGTGATACAAAACATTTAATTTTTCAAAGCTTTGTTTGACCAACACAACTTCTCAATATTTGTTTTATATAAAATATTCTCTTCATATTATTTTTGGAGGAGTTTTATATTTTTTGGTATTTCAATGTAATCATGTGGTGATACAAATGACATGTCAGTTCCATAAAATATTTAATTTTTCAAAGCTTTGTTTGACCAACACGGCTTCTCACCATATCAAATATGCATAATCAAATTCAATAATGCACTTAAAAATAAGATCTTCTAAACTTGGTCTATTTAAACAATAGTGGAGTAGCTAATTAGTATTCTATTTACCATAAACCATTTAAACACTTAATGAAAAAATGATAGACACTTGTAATAAAGTTTGAAGTGAGTTTTCCTTAATATTTCTTATTATAATTAATATAAATCAATTTTTTTTTTTTTGTTTCACTCTAATTTATAAAAAAATAATTTTGATCATTGAAAAACACAACTAGACTTATAAAACATTTCCTCTTATAGATTTTGAAGTGGTGACAACATTGTACTAGTATAATAAATTTGTACTCGACATAGGAAAAGTAGTTAGTGTCAATTTAAAATGGTTAATAATAGTAAGAAACAAAATATTAATATATTGTTAAATAACTTTATAGGTAAGAATATTATTTCAAAATCTATTATTCACGAGTCAGATTTAATATATAAATATAAATATTAATGATACCAGAAATAATGTAAGTAATCTAAGTTTTTGATGAATGTCAATTTTTTCTTTTCAATATAATATCCTTAAACACTCCATGAATAAAAACTAAACATTTGTAATAAATAGTTTAGTCAATTTTCTCTCTTTCCTCTTGTATTTGAAAATAATCAAATTGTATAACATTGTTACTATTCTAATTCGTGATTGATTTTGATAATTAAAATGAATATTCGACTATAATTAAAGAAAAAATGAATATTTTGTAAAGTAATTAGAAGTAAAAAAAACATGTATGAATTAAATGTTTAAATCTTTTTTACTATAATTAAAGAAAAAATGAATATGTTGTAAAGTAATTAGAAGTAAAAAAAAATGTGTGAATTAGATGTTTAAATCTTTTACTTTTCAAAAATATTTTAGCGAGAGATTCAAATAAACTATTTGAAGATCTATGTTAACTAATTTATGTCGATATCAACTTCATATATAACTATATATAGAAACAAAATTAAGTATTTATGGTTAAAAATTTTTTTTGGTCTTATATGTACTCTATTTAGCATTCAAAAATACAAATTAAACAATGAAAAGTAACACGTTGTATTTTGCACTCTAAAAATGTTTGCACGTGAAGAAATTTGATCCCTCTAGGCTGAAATTAAATCTATATTTAAGATGGATCTATGGTCGTATATATTGGACACATTACTATGATAATTTGTCATCAAATAACTTTATAATTAATATATATCTTGCCTATTAATCTATTATTCATTAAGTCTCAATTAACTTTGTTTTTAACACAAAAGTACAAATAATAAATAATAAATAAATTATACTACTACTCTCATTCAACATTTAATCCCTCTAAGTCCGTGGGGTCTTGGTTAAACGGTGATGAGGCGAGCTGTTATAGCACTCATCACAGGTTCAATTCCCTTCCCTAATCGGGGTGATGTATCTGGACATGGTGATGAAAATAGTCCAAAAAAGAAGAGAGAAAAAAGTGAAAAATGAAAGGAACTACCAAGCCTTACTATGATAATTTGTTATTAAATAACTTTATAATTAATATGTCTTGCATATTAATCTATTATTCATCAAGTAAGTCTCAATTAAATTAGTTTTTAACACAAAAGTACAAATAATAAATAATAAATAAATTATACTACTACTCATTCAACAATTAAATTAATCATAAAAAAATATTTTATCCTATCAACTCTAGAATGGTTCAAACTTCCTACAATAGTATGTAATGATGATGGCGATAATGATGATTATCATCCACTAAGACCAAATATGGTATATAAGAAGCCATAAAGATATTACTCAAAATTCTTTATAATTTTATTGTTATGCCAAAAAGCATTAAAATAAGTGTTTCAAGATCATCATAATTTTGTTTAGTTAAAATATCAAGAAGGTTGGTAGCGCCACAAATATTTTGAAATTTAAATACAATATGAGTATAAACGGGATGATCTAAGAGGGTTTTTCATCTTCAACCATATTCCAAGTGTTGCAAATGCCATAGACTTTTAAATTGTGCCAACCTTGTCTTAGTAATAGTCGTAACTTAACACATACATGACATTTATGATATTAGATTATAATTAAATGCGTTAATAATAATAATATACACAACATTATTTTCATAAAGTTAATAATAGTAACATACACAAAATTATTTTTATAAAGTTAACAATAGTAACATACACAACATTATTTTCATAAGATAAATTTAATAAACCTAGCTTTTAGTACAAACATTAAAAAGTCTTAAAAGAGATAATGTAACGAATCCAAGATTAAGATGTCAAATATTTTCTTTTTCAGGTTTATATAAATTTGTTTTATATAGTTTACCATGATAAAATTTTCACCAAAAATGGTGAATATCTATATTATAATTAGTAAACTAAGTGATTTTATGTTCCACATTTTGAAAAAAGTCAATCTACTTAAAATTTATAAATTCTAGATCGACTGAAAACTTCCAAATTTAATGAAATATGTGTTATTTCCTTCAATCATTAAGGTACCAATTACCATGCAACAAATATCCCAATACTTATATACAATAATTTAAACATTCAATGGACATAATATTTCAAATATTTACACACTATTTATTAACACTATTGAGCACTCCTTTCCATAAGTGCAACCCAAAACCTTCATAGTGAGATAACCCATGCATACAAGATATTAGTATAAGACCATGCATATCATGCATTTCACGCCCTCTTGTAGCCTACAATTTGTACATGGTAACATGCACAATATTGTAATTAAAAAAAAAAAAATTATCTGTAATGAGGATGACTTCCACACTATTATTTCATGAACATAACCATTATATCCATTAGTTTTTCTGACACCTTTTACACTATGATAGTAACAGATTATTCAATCACATATACAATGGATTTATAAACAATTTCATCAAAAAACACCATTTAAAAACAAAAATGTAAATAGGAACACACACACACACACATATTCCTAATTGGAAGAGGACATGAGGGATACATATCTCAAATTAATAAGCAACAGAGTTAGGGGCTATGACTTTCCACCCAACCATAGACAACTACAACCAAGTATCACTTGTATTTTCAACCATGAGCCCGATTCTATAGGTTGAGATACCTTTTCCTTTACGGATTACACACATCCATCAACTCAAACAGGGACTCCAAAGATTCACCCATCTCGACCAACCATATGAATTGAAACCAAAAAATTCACAAGGATTTATAGACCAGCCGTATTCACCCTTCAAAACTCAATGTTATGGTTCCACCTAATGCAGGGATTCTGAAACCCACATAAAATAAGCATATATCAAAGAAACATCCATAAATACTCCAAGAATTTTCCAAGATCAATTCCTCCACCCCATCCCTTTGGTATTTCCTGGGAAACACTGGAGATTCCTCACCTGGTGATTTATTCATCCCCTTTTTTAACTGAAAATTTTCTTACTTTCTATTGTTCAACCTCTCTTGGTATTCAATTTTTTTTGTCTTTGTGCTATTTCCCTTAATATACTTTCATTAAACTAAGACCCAGCTTGAATTCTGTAGGAAACCAAACCAACCAACCCCTCTTGTGTTTTTAAAATTCATTTTATTATTATTTATTTTTCTTTTATCTCTTCATGTTCCTCATGGAACTTTATTAAATATCTTTCTTTCTAGTTGGCCACCTTAATTTTAAATCTCCTCTATATTAATATTAATTCCAGCAAGAAATCACCCCATCCCTATGGAATTTGTGTCCCATTACTAAAACCATTTTTATTTTTATAAAAATGTTTACATTCCACACATAAATATAAGCTAATTTGGGGTTTCCACACTCAACTATTCCATCCTAGATATATTAGGCCATATGAAAACATAAAATCCTCCCAAAGGATTCTACCCTCTTATAGGATCTTGAGCCATCCCTGTAATAGGAAACATCCTATCATCTTATAGCATGCTTACTTGGAATTTATACCCTCCATGTCTTTACTTTCTTTGTTTCCCGCCATCTATGTTCATAACTCATTTCCCTCTAATTTCACTTCTAGTCTCACCCCCTCATAGTTCCCTAGAACATTATGGCTTTCTCCCTTACCCTTATTAGCTCAATTTAGGTTTTTTTGACCACCCCTTGGATCAACTCATTGGTAAATGGATGAGAAATTTATTCCCTCCAAGGATTATTGGGATTTAGGACAGGATTGAGACTTTCACCATTCTTATATGTAATTATTAGTGAGGCATTACAAAGGGAAATAGAACAATAAAGAAGCAACAATCCATTGCAAGGAATATACATCATTAAGGGAATCAAAGAAGCTTATCGCCCATTATTTGAACATGGCATGATTTTTATTATGGAGGATTCATTTAATTCAACTAAATGTTCAAGGTAATCTCAAGTCAATATATAGATGCATCCAATATGATGGAAAATAAGGACAAATGTAAATGATATGACTAGAAAGTAATTTAGGGAGTTCTCGGTCATATTGTTGGAATCTTATAATTTTCCTTAAAAGTGATTTTATATCCATCATATACCTTAAAATTATCATCTCCATTTCCTTCATATAGATACAAACTAGGATCCCACAATTACAAAAACCAAAATTAAGATTGTATTCTAAGGAGCATATTAGCTTTATCCTCATGGATTTCTACAGGATTGATTAAATTTTTTCATGTTCTCCTATATATATGTGATTTTCTTTGTGTGTGCATATAGTAGTGATATAAATGTTCGGATCACTAATATAGTATGATAGAATAGTTGTTTCATCAAAGTAAAATATCTATAGAGATAACTAGTCAATAACCAAAGGTGAGTTACAAGAGTTGACTATGACATCAATTAGTCAATCAAGTTAACTGAAGTATTATATTGATGGATTGTTCAAGGCTAAAACCATGAAGATGAGAGAACACTTAAGGTGGTCAAAGTTGAATATGTCTTCCTCATTCTATGCAAGTTACTTCTACTATGGGAAGTATATATGTGATATTATGGATTGGTCCATTAATGTAATGAACTATGGTGAAATGTAAAATATTTTGGCTATTATGTGATATCCACTATATTTTGAGCTATTATCACTTTTTTTTTTAGTTTTTTAATATTACCTTTAGACACTACCTATTCAAGTAACTCATAAATTCACTTATGCAATTCCATTGTTCTTTACTATAAATTCATAGTTTTGTGTCATCTAAGCAATAGAGGTATAAATATAAATAGGTATTAAAAATGTCAGAAAAAAATGAATAACTCCAATATTTTGTAAAAATAAGGGTTTTTTTAATTGGATATATGTATTCGAAAGGGGGTTCAGTAAAATAATTTTGTTTTTAGTATATAGTGAAATTAGGGGTATTTTTTTGTATCCCATGAATGAACATACTATTTAATAGGTACGATAAGTGAATACCATGTTGATCCAAGAATAACTATAGTCATATTCAAGGCTAGAGTGTGGATTATAATTTAATATGAAAGATTCAAACTTCTAAATTTTGAGCTATGAAATTGATGTTGAAGTTTACAATGATTAGTGTAGTAAGTAATGTTGTTCCTCATAATGGTAGTTTAGAATATTGTTGGATTTGAGAGCAGCATTAGAATACATTGCAAACAAGGAAGCTATGGAGAGATAAGAATCAACTAGAATGTATCCATAATAACCTATATACAATGAGGAATCCATCATTGATAGATGCAAGACATGTTTGAAATTTATTCGATGATTTTTATAAGTATATTTGGGTGTATTTCCTGAAGAATACAGATCATTAATTTGAAAAATTCAAGAATTTAGAGAATTGGTTAAAAAAGAATGTAGATGATTTGTGAAAGATCTAATGCATGTATGATAATAGAGGATCATCTGTGAGAAACACATTGGAGACTAATTGTGTAGAGTGGTGCGTTGGAAGGAACAAGTAAACATCGATTGACATGGGATGGGATTGACTAGATTTCCTATTAGATTTCTCAAATGTTGATTATTTTTTTTTATCAATAGGACTTGGGGATATTTGATATTCCATACTCTCATGTGAAAGGTAAGAATATTTATCAAGAGATTCAACCTTGACCTTTTCAGTTATTTAGTTCTTTACTGGTTCATTATTATATCTATTGTTTTTGTTGGTTGACCACTAACCCTATTGACTTGACTAATGTGATGATTTTGTTTAACTACTAACCAATTTTATTTCATCAATGTACTTACCCCTTCAGATGAGAGTACCATTCTCTTTCACTCATATTTCAATTTAAAAATAATGAAAATGTTTCTTATTTGTATCTTATATGATAATATTTATGCAACTTATTAACATGTTTATTCCATATTTGAAAACTTATCCATACATAATTAATTTTCTTTTTTACCTTTTTTCAACATCTTTCTAAACAATGATTTGTCTTCCCACAGTGAAGACACAGATAGAGATCAAAATGCAATGTCTCCATATAACCAACATGATGAAAATGTTGACTCCTATTAGAACTTTTCTTAATTTTATTTATCATCAAAATTCTTGACATCTTCATTAACTTCTATATTCTTCAATTCTTCATAAAAAAATATCTACACTTATAAACCAAACTCATTTCAAGTAATCTAGAATATGAAATATGTTTCCTGTATCATATTTAGTATTGGATTGTACTCAATCCATATAAATTATTTATATTATTAATAAATTCTTTCATTTCTGACATAAAATTCAAATTTATTTATGTTTCTGTTACTATATGCTTGTGCCTTTGACTCATATTTAGAAAGACTTTCAAAATAAACAACTAATTTATCCAATTCATATAAGGAATATTTAAATTCTTTTAATACTTTCAAAATAAAAAATTAATTTATCCAATTCATTTAAGGAATATTTAAATTATTTTAATTCATGAACTTTATTTGCAAATGTTATTTATTTTTCTTTACTTTCTTTTATTTTTAATTGTGTTACTCTAACCTGTATCATATTGTTTATAGTTATTTCTTTTATATCACACACATTTTCACTTATTTTATACCTTCTAGTGCGAAGTATTACCAATTCTTCATACCAAAGTGTAATTACAATGATTTTGAAAATAATGTACTTAGTCAATTTCAAAGAAGACATTGCACAAACAATTTTTAACTTAACATTGAAAGGGCTTACACCTCTATCCTTAATTCAATCACAAAGTTAAGACCAAACATACTTCAACAAACTTGTTATGAATTAATTAAAAAATATTTTACATGGTTTATAAATTATTATGGCCTTTAAATTTTGACCATGGTCAGCGAAGACTTGAACAAATGCTTTAGATGATCAAAATTTATAAGCTTTAATGATTTATATGTATATATATTATTCACGAAATTTAAAATATGAAAATAAACTAAACAAAAAATATTAAAAATAAATAAATAAAATAAAATAAAATAAAAATTACATATTTACCCACATGAACAACATGTAACTTAAACTCCCTATTCCAATTTTGTAACTTAGACTCCTCTATTCCAATTTTAAAATAGATCTAAAACACAACTACCACAAAATAATTTATTTTACTCCTATTAATACAATTCTCTCTTTAATACTCAAAGTCTCCCCCTTCCAATTTTGTAACTTAGACTCCCCTATTCCAATTAATTTATTTTACTCCTATTAATACAATTCTCTCTTTAATACTCAAAGTCTCCCCTATTCCAATTTTGTAACTTAGACTCCCCTATTCCAATTTTAAAATAGATCTAAAGCACAACTACCACAAAATAATTTATTTTACACCTATTAATACAATTCTCTCTTCAATACTTTGAAAAATTCCTTTTACAAAATCAACATCTCACTCACGCACTACTTCTTTCCCTTCGTTAACTTTTTCAATAAAAACTAAATCTCAAAAGCCATTTACAAAGACAAATACATTTACCGCGAATCCACTAATCCTTGTACAAAAATAATCTTTTACATTTTCTTAATGATAATAAATTATATAATATTTAAAATTAAAAACCCTTTTATCTTATTTCCTTTTTAGAATTTACTAAAATGTTGTTTTTTACATTTTTTTATCCACAACATTGTTTTTAAAATAAAAAATTAAAATTATATAACTCGCTATCACTTACACAACTACCAACAATCTATCCAAACTATCCAAACATATTTGCACTAATCAAAATGAAAAAGAAAATGAAATTGAAAATATAACTATAACTATAAAGAAATGAAAATAGTCTCATGCACTAATGTAGATATCTTTTATTTGCAGTCCATAAAAGGGAAAAAATAAAATAAAAAGATAAATAGTCTTAGGTACGAGCATAAATACTTTTCTTTACCATTAGCATTCATAAAATAAATTAAAATAAAAAAAATCTAAATCAGAAATAATCTCATGGAAATATTCTTTAGTTTTATGCAAATATCTTTTGATTGCCATCCATAAAAGGAAACAGAAAAAAAAATTAATGAGAACAGTTCATGCAATTGGAAAAAAAGAGAGAGTAAACAATCCATAAAAATAAATATAAACAAAAAAATTAAAGAAAACAGTTCACGAAATTGATTGAAAAAGGAAAAACTTAATATCTTCTTCGGCATAAATAGTTACCTGGCATCTCCATCGGTGTCTTCAAACATGTTTATGTTCACTTGTGCCTGCCATCTCCATTGGTGAATTTATGTTGACTGGTGAGCGACCTATCAGAGAACATTGTCAAACTAGCCAACGAATTTTCTCATTGAAAGTGGCTGATTTCTGGTATTTCTCTTTCTCCTTTTCTTTTCTTTTTTCTTTTATAGCTGCCAAAAAAAATCAACTGAAAAACTCATTTCTTGTCTGGAATTAGATCATAAAACATGTGAGACCAAATGGCTACTAACCACTAGACCATATCCCCAGACACAAACACAAAACTATGACCATATCCTCAGACACAAACACAAAACTATGACCCTAGACACAAACACAAAACTATGACCATATCCTCAGACACAAACACAAAACTATAATTGGCAAACAAGAAAGTCACTCATAGAAGTGTGTACCTTCGGCTGGAAATCGATTGGAGAGGCCGATCCATCTTACTTGCCCTATCTACGATCTTCTTTATTCAAGCCTGCATCTTCAATAGATGGCATCGAAATGCAAATCTAAATTCTCCTACAGATCACAGGGTCCACACTCCATTACAAATAATCAAATCTACTGTATTTCTCTTCTCCAATCAAACTGCAATATTTAAGTAGAGACACCAACAAATAAAAAAAAACCTTGAAAACTAGTTCATTCTTATAACGATGCTCCATGCCACATTATAAAACAGATCTGGACATATTCTCTTATAAAAATGAATTTGAAACCAATAGAAAGGACGTGATCTAGTGTGCTGAGAGCAGACTTGTGAGCTAGTGTGCAGAGAACAGACCTGTATGGTGCGATTAGATATTGATCCACACCAATGAATTGGAATTGTTAGGGCTGACAGATAGCTGATAACAACATTTTGATCCCTTTTTTTCTTAATATCCTGCACTTACAAAAACTATAATCATATTTTCAAAAAATAAAATAAACAATTAGCAATTCTAATAACAAGAATTGGGAACTTTCATTTGCCCATGTGATAATTGTCTTGACTGTACATTCTGCATCCAGCTTGTTCCTTTAGGTAGATGTGTTATGATTACAACTGCATTTGCACTGTCTTCTCATCAACTTTATCGATGATTATCATAAGGAGAGAAGTACTATATTGGTTTTAAGATTAAATAATTTTAATGTATAATCAGAAAGCATTTTTTGACAAACTATTATGATGCTATCATGCTCTTAAGATTCTTTCATAGCATGTAATTTTATGGAGGACAAAAAAAGGCCGCTGCAGCGGTCTCTGCAACCCTGGTTTCTGCCAAATCTGAAGGTGTCTGTCCCCGATTGGCAGGCAATCGGTTATGTAAGGTCTTGTCGAAGCCTCGAATGTGGATCTGGGGTAAGGCAGAGGATTCAATCACACAAATAACGCAAATATTTCACACAAGAACAATGAGTTGCGGCTCTTCAATTAATCTCAATCACTCTGAATCATAAAACTCTCTCTTACTACAATGAACCCATGAAGGGTATTTAATCTAATTGACATGCACACACTCTCACACATAACTGAACTTGATCAACTCGCTTAACTCACTCACCAAATCTAACTGTAACTCAACTCAACTCATTCACCTAACTATTTGTCTAACTTCTGCATGCGAGAAGTAATTATATATTTTAACACTCCCCCTTAATTACGACCGCTAAACTAAAACATAACTCATGACAACTCAAACATGTCTGCTGGTCTATGTCTCAGCTAGGCTTACAACTCCCAAGTTTCTTTTATGAAACTCAAACAAATCTACTGCTAATGGCTTTGTAAAGATATCAACCAATTGATCACTCGTTCTACAAGGCTTCAAGTGAACTTCTCCATTGCTCACAAGTTCTCGAATAAAGTGATATCTAGTATCAATATGCTTGCTCTTTTGATGAAACACACTATTCTTGGATAGTGCAATTGCTGATGTGTTGTCACAGTATATCGTTGTTGATCCTTGTTGTTTCTGCTTGAGTCCATCCAATACTCTTCTTAACCATACTGCTTGACATGCTGCTGAAGTTGCTGCTACATATTCTGCTTCTGCTGATGATAGTGTAACAATAGGTTGTTTCTTAGATGCCCATGCTATCACTCCTGAACCGAGATGGAAAACATAACCGGATGTGCTCTTCCGATCATCCAAACTTCCTGCAAAATCACTATCTGTATATCCAATCAATTCTTTATTTTCTGTACTTGCATACATTATGCCATAATCTCTGGTTCCTGCTATGTATCTCAGAATTCTTTTTCCAACACTCCAATGTGTGTCTTTTGGAGTCTCCATGAATCTGGAAATCAGACTCACTCCCTGCATAATATCTGGTCTTGTCGTTGTGAGATACATGAGGCTGCCAACCAATCTTTTGAATAGAGTTGGATTGACATCTGCCCCTTCATCATCCTTACTTAACTTTGTACCTGTTGCAACTGGTGTAGGTATAGGTTTGGAATTATCCATCCTGAATCTTTTCAACAAATCTGTTGCATACTTATTTTGGCAAATAAAAATGCCTTTTTCAGATTGCTCAACTTCAATGCCAAGAAAATATTTCATGAGACCTAGATCTGTCATCTCAAATTCTTTCATCATGGCTACTTTAAATTCATCTATCTCAAGATCACCTGTAAAAATCATATCATCAACATATAAGCAAACTATCAAAATCTGTCCATGCTCATTTACCTTTGTGTATAAGGTAGGCTCAATGCTGCTTCTGCAAAATCCATTCTTGATCATATAACTGTCGATTCTGCTATACCATGCTCTAGGTGCTTGCTTCAATCCATAGAGCGCTTTCTTCAATCTGTAAACTTTATCCTCTTTTCCTTCAACTTCATAACCTAGAGGCTGCTACACATAGATTTATTCTTCTAGAATTCCATTCAAGAAGGCTGATTTGACATCCATCTGATACACTTTCCACTTGTTCTGAGCTGCTGTCGCTAGGACTGCTCTTACAGTATCCAATCTGGCTACCGGAGAAAATGTTTCTCCAAAGTCTATTCCCGGTTGCTGCGAGAATCCTTTGGCTACAAGTCTTGCTTTAAATCTGTCAATCTCACCTTTCTCATTCACTTTGGTCTTGTATACCCACTTCACACCAATGAGATTTTTATCGTTTGGCAAATCAACCAAATCCCATGTATCATTCTTTTCAATTGAATTCATCTCTTCATCCATGGCTTGCACCCAATTGTCATCTTTGATTGCTTCTTCAAACGAAGAAGGTTGGAATGCCAACAATGCAAAATTTGAACTAACATCCAAATCATCATAAATATCTTTCAGACTTCTCATCTTTTTCTTACCTGAATCGCTGCTTGGAGAATTCTGATCTGTGGATCTGCTTGAAGATCCATGCTGCTCTGAAAATCTTGGAGTCCTTGTTGGTGTGACTCTGTTTGGTGTCTGCTCTTTTGGTTCTTGATGCTTCTCTTCTTCTACATCATCATCCTCCATCAATGGTGTTTGAGCATTGGTTAGTGTGTCTACAGTCCCATTCCATGACTCTTGTTCTTTGAACACAACATCTCTACTAATGATTGTCTTCTTTGTGACAGGGTTATACAGTTTGTAAGCTTTTTACTGCTCACTATAACCAGTAAATATACATTTTTCACTTTGATCATCTAATTTTCCTCTTATTTGCTTAGGCACATGTGCATAGGCTACACATCCAAAAACTCTGAAATGAGATACACTGCAAGACATACCTGACCATGCTGCTTCTGGAACTCTGTTCATCACGCTCTTTGTAGGAGATCTATTTATCACATAAACAGCACATGCAACTGCTTCTGCCCAATACTCATTAGACAAGTGTCTTTCTTTCAACATGCTCCTTGTCATGTTCATGATTGTTCGATTCTTCCTCTCTGCTACACCATTCTGCTGTGGTGTGTATCTGGTCGTAAACTGTCTTTTGATTCCATGTTGTTTGCAGTACTCATGGAATGCCTTCGAATCGTATTCTCCACCATGATCCGATCTCAATACCTTGATCTGTTGATCACTTTGGTTCTCCACCAAAGCTTTGAACTCTTTGAACTTTGCAAAAGTTTCAGACTTCTGCTTCAAAAAGTAAACCCAAGTCTTCCTACTATAATCATCAATAAAGGTGAGGAAGTAATAGCTTCCACCAATCGACTGTGTCCTCATAGGTCCACACAAGTCGGTATGCACCAATTCAAGTGGTTTCTTTGCTCTGTAATAAACTCCTTTCAGAAAACTTTCACGGTGTTGCTTTCCTAAGATGCAACACTCACACGTGCTAGCAGGTTCTTTGATGGGAGGTAGACCTCTCACCATCTATTTCTGCTGCAACAATCTTAAACCGGAAAAATGCAAGTGTCCAAACTGAAAGTGCCATAACCAGTATGCATCAGAACATGCAGTTGTAAAAGAACTAACCTGATCATTGTAGTTCATAATGAGAGGAAAGAGTCTGTTCCTCGTCATCTGCACCTTTGCAATTAGCTGCTTGCTTGGGGATTTATCGTAAATAACACACTGTTGCCCTTGAAAGATAACTTTGTATCCTTTCTGCATCAATTGACCAACACTAATCAGATTGTGTTTGAGTCCAGGGACATAGTATACCTCTGATATGGTCTTTGGCTCCCCCTGTTTGGTCACAATGTTGACCACTCCTTTGCCATCTACTGCCACAGTCTTGTCAGTACCCAACTTGACCTCTGTCTACACTGTGACATCCAAATTAGCAACCAAATCCTTGTTTCCTGTCATGTGGTTACTGCAACCACTGTCTAATAGCCAGACCTTATCAGACGGTGCATGCATGGTGTTGCATGCTAGAAACATAGAGTCAGTATTTTCTGTACTAACATTAGCTCTCTGATTTCCTTGATCTGCAATCTTCTTCCTACAATCATGAGCATAATGACCAAATCTATTGCAGTAATAGAACTTTACCTTAGATTTTTCAGACCTTTGATTGTTATGAAAGCTTCTGCTGCTGCTGCTTCCATGTTGATGCTCATGATCGTCTCGGCCATCTCTGTGACCGCCATAGTTGTTGCCTCGTCCTCTGCCTCTTGATCGAACTCTGCCTCGACCTCTTGAAATATAGACTTGAATTTGGAAGGCAGTTTCCAATGTAGAATCCTTATTTCTGTCTATCCTTGCCTCATGTGATAGAAGAGATCCCATCAACTCATCAATTGTGAGTTTTTCCAAGTCCTTTGCTTCTTCTATGGCTGCTACCACAACATCAAATTTGGTAGACAGTGATCGAAGAACCTTCTCGATCACTGTTTGATCTTTAATATCTTCGCCATAGATTTTTAACTGATTGACGACAGACATGACCCTATTCATGAAGGAATCAATGTCCTCTATCTCCTTCATCTGCAGAATTTCGAAATCTCTCCTAGTATTCTGCAATTTAACAATATTAACTTTTGCCATACCTTGATAGCTTGTCGCCAAGGTGTCCCATGCCTCTTTTGCTGACGAGGTTATCATGATCTTCTAGAACACGGCTCGATCTACTCCCTGCTGGATCAGAAGCAACGCTTGCGCATTCTTCCGCTCGTCTTTCTTCCATTGCTCCCTCTTTGCATTATTGAGGGCTCGTTCTTCTGCATCGTCTTGAGGTTCTGCAAATCCATACTTGACATGATCCCAGACATCATGCGCTTTTAGCATGGTCTCCATCTTAATGGCCCACACATCATAATCCTTCCCTGTGAAAGAAGGAATTTGTGGCTGGAAGCTGCTTGTAGCCATATTTCTTCAAACAAAAGTTCACTGTTGAAACCCTAAAAAAATTTGATATGCTTTGCAAAGCTCCAAAAAACAACCTTATAATAAAACCCTAGGTTTTATTATTTTTTATTATTTATATAAAAATTTCTTTATTAAAAAAAATCTTTATATAAAAAAATCCTTTCTTAAAAAAAACTTATGATAAAAACTCCACCTTTTAAAGCCTCTTTATAATATGCTTATGAAAGGCCCCTTTAAAAAAAACTTTATTATAATCCCACTCAAAAAACGTTTTCAAATAGCCTTTGAAATTTCACTTTTTAAAGAGTAAACACCTCACGTGCTTTTAAGAAACTCTTTAAAGAATCATGTGTATTAAATAATCATTCGCATTTAAATCTTAACACAAAAATTTTTCAAACCTTTTAAGATTCGATACGAATGGTTGCTAATGCGTTTGTTACTTGTTAGCTATGCGTGCAAACGCACCTCCCGATACGTTTGTGTTGCGTTAGTGCCTTAACGCACTGGAAAATACAATATGCCCGCGTGCTTGAAAATCGCGTTAACTTTTTCGTTTTTAACGCAGTTCTCTACAGTAGGAACCAGCATTATAACGCTTCGTCTTTAATTAACAGCTGCGTTATAGCGTAAAAACGCGGAAAAAAATTTTCCTTCTCACACAAGGATGACTGCTAATCCGTTTTTCTTCCGTTCTCTGTGACCTCGCTCTGATACCATTCTATTGGAAAGATAGAGGATTCAATCACACAAATAACACAAATATTTCACACATGAACAATGAGTTGCGGCTCTTCAATTAATCTTAAAACTCTGAATCATAAAACTCTCTTTCTCTCTTTCTGAATACAATGAACCCGTGAAGGGTATTTAATCTAATTGACATGCACATACTCTCATACATAACTGAACTTGATCAACTCGCTTAACTCACTCTCTAACTCACTCACCAAATCTAATTGTAACTCAACTCAACTAATTCACTTAACTGATTGTATAACTTCGCATGCGGAAGTACTATACATGAATCGCAAATGGTTTTGTTCCATTTTATGTGGTATTCCTTCCCACTGGACTTGCATAATCGTTTCCACGATTTTCTCTATGGCTAATTTTTTTTCTGTTGAGTGCCATAACCAAGACTCTGTTCTATAGGTCATTTCCACATTATCCAAAAATGTGTGGAAGCGCAAGGGTAACTAGAGTAACTATTACTCTAGGATTACTCTAGGAGACATGTTTTCTTCTCTCTTATGAATGGCTTTGTCTTTTTCTGAGAAATTTCATTAAAAAAGTAAAGGAAAATACCTACATAAAATAGCTTCATGCCACACAGTCATGTGCCTATTCTATGAGCATAAGTAGGTAGAAAGCCACATATTACCTTGTTCCTAGAAGCGTTGTTTCAAACTTACTTTCAAATTTTAATTTTTGTGTCTATGAAAAACATTTCAAGTCACCACGTGGATGGATGGAATTTTTGAAGATAAAAATGATTAATACTATGCACACATGGAATTTTTGAAGATTTAAATGATTAATACTATGCACAGAGCAACATTATTATTCAAATTTTGAAAACCTGTTTTATGACTTAAAAACTCTTGCAAATATTTAAACTTGTTCTAACTAATAAATTATCATAGTTTTTTTTAAAATAAATCGTATCTCTTTGTAAAATCAATCGTAAGTTTCACGAAAAACCAGTTTCAACAGAATTCTTAAAATTAAATTAGTTTATCTTTCCTATAATTGAAAGAATGATAATATTACGATAAGTTCCTATGAGAATAAGATCAACGAGAATATTACACCAGGGCTTGGTTAAACTATTGAGAGATCGACGAGAATGTTGCATTGCAAAACACCAATAACATTAAAAAATTGTTACTTCTAAGTTCAAAGAAAAAATGTGGTGCGAGAAAGATCTAGCAGCTAAAGAAAATTAAGGTATTATAAGGAGGTCATCAACCCCACCTTAGAAGATCAAAAGTATCTCTCAGTTTTAACTAGCTCAAAAAATAAAATTAATATAGCCAAGATTAAAACAATCTCTCATGAGCTCCATAGTGAAACAGGTCATTGGACAATTCCTAAAACACCATAATTGGTCTCAGTGGACGTTAACCACCATCATCATCATCACCACCACCAGCTATAAATACCTACCTATTTCTGTTAAAGTAATTTAAGAAACTTATCTACATGGGCTCTTCTGAAAATTTCGCAAGCCATGCTAACGATCTTTTTCACACGCCATGCTAATGATATGCGTATTCATGGGCAAATAGTGCATGGTTAAACAAACACTTCCCAATCCAGATGAAATAAACCCTTTCCTACTAACAATAATATCAAGAATATTCTAAGATGATTCTAATAATATTCTTACCATTCAGATATTAATACGCCGCACTCCAAGCCGCAAGCAATAAGTTTCTTCTGGCAATGCGATGATGGAAATAAAAGAATGGTGATAAAAATAAATAAATAAAAAAGGGCGCACCCCAAAAACACAGAAACATAATGCACAACAACCCAGCAAGAAAATGCAATTCCAGTGAGAAAAATCATTTCCAAAGAAGAATACCATGCCAAAAATAAAAATCGTTTCCAGAGAAGAATATAAATGTAAGAAAATAAAATAAAATAAAATCACCCCTATACAACAAGATACAAATGGAAGAAAAAAAAGTAAAATAAAACAACTCCCATACAGGTAGGCAGCACATAAAATAAACAAAAATGGCACTGCCAGAAGAAAAATTAGTAGAACTCTGTATCGATAATAAAAACTTAGTAGAAACTCTGTATCGATAATAAAAATTGCTATGGGATAATTGAACCATCTATTAAATCCTACATGTTTTATAGCAAAAATGGAGTGACCGTTGGAAGGGTGGAGCGGCTGCTTTTCTGTGATGGGTGCTTTTTTCCCAAAATAATATGGTGGAGCGACTGCTTTTCTCTAGTGGCTGCTTTTTTCCCAAAATAATCTGGTGGCCAACAGAAATAGCAAGTTTAGTTGTCATTATTTTGGTGTTCTCAGGCTGAATGGGATGGCCAACTGTCCTCTTTGTATGTTACTTGGATGGACGATTGTCTATTCTACTAAGTTACTTTTCACTTAATCACATAAAAGAGTTTAATATTTACTACTCCCAGGGTTGAAATTTGATGGGCAAAATGTCCGTCATGGGGTATTTTGGCCATTAAATACGTTTAAAAATTTTACATGAACATATTTTGTGATGTGTTTTGAATTTTTCAAAATGTAATTTTGATGTTCAATTATTTTCTAAGACGTTGTTAATACCTTATGAAATTTGTATTGATAAAATTTTAGACGTTTAATTATTTTTTTAAAATGTTATTAATATCCTATGAAACTTGCATGGATGACATAAATAAATTATTGCAAGAATAATCTAATCCCTTACATTATGAAATAGAGATAAAAGCACCACCAATTGCTATAGGCTAGGGTAACTTGTAAAATAGAAAAATCTTTAGGGATATTTATCTCAATTGGATGGTAACTTTTACTACAACAAAAAAATCTTGCTTTAATGGGTCTTAGAGAAAACGAGGTGTTGAAAGCTTTCACCCATTTCTTGATAAATAAACAAGTGTAGAAAATTGTGATTTGTGGAGAATGGGTAGATAGATAAAACCACAGAGGAGTACAAGTGGAGGTGAAAAAATAAATTTAGTATGGTACACCTCTCGCACTTTATTAATGTTATTTGTATGATGTTGTAGATATAGGTTCGATTTCCTTACCCACTCGAATACAATTAATACCATTTGGATGATGTTGTAGACACATGATCGATTCCCTTACCCAAATTTTTAACATAATTATGTTATTGAAGTGTAATTTTTTTAATCAAGTTTTTATTGGTGAAAGGTTAATTTATTATGAGAACATCACTCGGGCAAAATTTTAAATATAACATTTCTTGACGAAAAAGCATAAGAAGCCAAAAAGTCAAAAAAAAATTGTACTACGGGTAAAGAGAAATCCAAATTCCAACCCTGTGCATTACATATATAGAAATCAAGATAGAGCTAATTATATATGGAAGGCATAAATTAAGTGGCACGATTTCACAAGGTGAAGAAACCATAACCCAAGTTGATGCACTTTTTTTAAAGAAAGAAAAGTTCTAAATATGGTTACCAAATCCGAACTCGAGTTATAATTTAATTCTAATGGGATATGGAAAAATTTTATAATTCTAAATCTAATGGGATATGGAAAAATTTTGATGGTTTAAAATTTAATACAAAATTTTGGAAGTATATGTTTTTCCAAATATTTGAATATTTCATCTTTTTAATATTTAAAAAATCGAAATTCACAAAAATTTCAAAAACTCATTACAAATTATTAATAATATGTTGCAAATATAATTATATAATTGTGACACTTGGCTTAAGTGCCAACTAATGGTTATGACATGTTATGTTGAGAACTAAAACATTTATTCTTTTTTGAGAAATATTATTTGATGAACATAAATTAATTTTTGGTTTGATTAAAATAAAAAGAATTAGTTATGGAAAGTGATTAAGTAAAAGTCTGATGGTAAAGTATTCCAAGAACTGGGAAGTGGTTGAACAAAAAACAGTTCAAATAGTTACCCTTTCCTCTGAGGATAAAAGTGCATCCCAGTGAGGAAGAAGGGTTTTGTTCGGTAACTGTGGAGAGGAGAGGAACTAGAGTGAAGAATTCCTGAGCTGGTGATGACCAATGGAATACTCGGATTCCTGAAATTCCAGGAACAGAAAACTGGACTTGGGGTACCAAGGTCTCTTCCAGAATCCTCTGTCAACTTACTTAACTCAGGTGTGGAGCACAGGGGTGAGACAAAGACGTAATTTCCTCGCTCAAGGTAGGGAGGACAACATCAACAGAATCTGGGAAGACAGATAAGTAAATCAATACTTTGGAAATGGACTGAGTTTTGGTTTGTGTTCAAGTAGATTATATGTAAAAATAATTTTTCTGCTACTGTTGTTATATCTCCAAATTATTTCCTTTTAAATTATATTGAATAATTAGGCAAATTTTTTGAATGCACAAAACAAGTGGAAGATAAGAGTAAGCTAGGATGTAAACCGTAATAGTGAGGAAATCAATTTATAAACTGCTCTTTCAACAACTAAAGACAGAGAACTATTAGCTTAGTGCCTTCGGGATGAAAGCTCCAAGCTGGTCCTATCTCTACAGCTATGATAGACGTAGACAGAATGGTCCAGACATTCAACTAAGCTGACGAAAAGTAGACTCAGAAAAATATTTATAGCCGGATACAAAAAGAAGATAAATTGTGCATAATGAATGAAAATACCAAACTCTTAGTGAATGCTCTAGTTAACCTAAGGAGGATAGAGTATTGTACAGAGATTATTAAGACAGTAAACAATTTGTATTGTAAAGTTATTTGAAAAGCACATATTGTTATAAATATCACATTTATTATTGAGAATTCACTATTAGAACTGGATTATACTCCGATATATAAGAGATAAAACAATGGAAGTAGTAAATACCTACACTTTCACATAAGAGAGAGAGTAAACACAGTTCTGGAAAGAAAGTACAATAGTAATATCATTGAAATAATTGTGCAAAGAAATTTATAAGGAACACATGAAGAAAAAAGTAAGATTATGTATTATTACTGCAACCCAAATATGCACTACAGTGA
Organism: Pinus albicaulis; assembly: GCA_034641835.2. NCBI lineage: Eukaryota > Viridiplantae > Streptophyta > Pinopsida > Pinales > Pinaceae > Pinus > Pinus albicaulis. The sequence continues at coordinate 392,287,750 of CM076581.1, forward strand.
AAACTCGAATCGTTACAATAGGGTTCACAGTATCCGGAAAATTTTGGCCATAACCTACAATAAACAGGGATACCTGGCAGAGCGCGAAAACGAAATCAGAAAAGAACCAGAACGAAAGTGTTGAAGGAAGCCCAATATAGTGTTGACCATGGTGATTACCTGTGAAAGACACCAATTTGGAAGAACATCAGAACTAAACGGTGGCCACATCTAAACCACAAATAAACTTAGTAAAGTGACAAGCCGAGAAACGGAAACCAATACCTGAGGTTAATGTTGTCGTTGAATCCAGATAAAACCTGCAATAGTGCCATGTTGATTAAGGTCATTACTCTGCCAGCATAAGTGACACAAAAGAAAAAAAAAATTTGCCTACACCTTTTATCTTTGCAGTATACCTGTAAGTGCCATGGGAAGGAGGCGGTGAAGCTGAGATGCATAACCCTGCAAGAGGCTCGTACCATCGAAGATGAGTAGAAGACACACCAAAGGTTAAGGGAGGATTAAAATTTCAAGAAAAATTGAGCAAGAGATTACCGTAAGGCAAGTGGCAAAGCAAATCTGATAAAAAATAAAAATAAAAAAATAAAAAATAAAATAAAATAAAAAACTTACCATCTCAACGACTAGCGGAAAGAACCTTCATTGGAATGTCGTAAGCTATTTGTAGACTATGAGTTCCAGTAACGAGAGCAAAGTGAACCAGAGAACTGTCGGCAAAGGAAAGTCAGAACAAATTGTAGAGCTTTGCGGCAGAGATGCTCGAGAAAATGAAAAGGGGTTAGGTTTAGGGTAGTCATTACCCTAATCATAAACCCTAATCGGATGGTGACCGTAGATCTAAAATCTGTGTAGATCAACGGTGGAAGGATTCCTAGATGGCATCCGGAGGAGAGCGTGACATGTGACATGAATTAAATCAAAACAAACACCTTGCAAATGTCTTTAATGTGAAATTACAGCAACACCAAAGCACTCATAAACCAATTCTGTGAAGGACACTGTTAACTTAAAAGTACTGGTTGCAATATCTCCAAAGTCCCTTCACTATTTAAGGAATCAGACTGATATTAACATGTAGATCAAGACTTGGAACCGATGACTGGTGTACACCTATACAAGTGGTGAAATCCGAGCATTAAACCTTATGTGGCATAGATGTTACAATGAATTTATAATTATAGTTTCGTATTGTTTGACATGGATCAAGGTAGGTGAATCATATATCCATTGCATAGTTTATATGTGTTTATAGTTAAAGGTAAAATGAATACAATCATGTTGCCATTGCAAAGTATAAATGGTTTATAGATAATAGTAAAATGTATACCATATGGTGTAAAATGTATGTAGTTAGAATGTAAGAGAAGTAAAATTAATTAATTTTTTTTATTATGTGTGGTAGTATATTACAAGTGGTATCAGAGCAGTGTTCACACGCTGGGACCCTAGGGGTCACCTAATATGAAAAATTGTGTGTAAATGATGCACAACAAAGAAAAAGCATAACAAGAGATGATATGAGAAGGGGGTCAACACAACAAACACCTCAGCACACAAGGGAGCCTGTACCCCAACCACGAACGGAAATGAACCCTGAGATGTGGGTTTAGCTGAGTATAGATCAGCACTAGCAAACTAGTAGATTGTTGGAGGAACAACAGCACCAAACTAGCATTCTGCTAAGCACAGTGCAAAAGCTATAGGAAGAGATATTCCGAGTCAGGAGTGACAATGAATGTTTAATGCAAGAACAAGAAATGATACTTAAGAGTCTCTCTGACAAAAAGAATGAGGGAGTGGTACAACCCAGTCCCAATAGAGACATCAGGAAGGAAACAAGCGATGAGAAAGGGATCAAAACTTGACCAAATGGAAAGAAGTCACTCATAGCGAAGTAACAAAAACATAAGTTAAAATGAGGCTGAGTTAGGTAATGTGTCGGAACAACAAGAAATTAAGAAGCAGAAAGTAGAACTGCAAGGTGAGTTCTGGAAGATAAAACCACTTACATTTGATGGGGAAGTGGAGGAAGTGGTTGAAGCATGGTTGATAAATATGAACAAGTACTTTCAGGTCTATGAGTATAGCAGCAACCTTAAGGCCAAATTAGCCATTTACCAGTTGAGGGAAAAGGCCACACTATGGTGGGAAGAGGTTAAGAATGTCCGCAACATAGAAGATCAGGACGTGACTTGGGACACATTTCAGCAATATTTTAAAGATAAGTACCTAACTGAACGCTTCTATGATGAAAAGTCCAAAGAATTTCACAATTTGAGATTGGTTCAAATGACGATGGATGAATACATAACTAAGTTCACTCCCCTACTCCGCTACTTTCCTTATCTAAGGGACGAAAAGGCTAAAGTACAACGATTCCTCAGTAGTTTTCTGACTCACATGAAGGAAAGAATTAAGTTTGTGAATCCAAGAACCATGGACAAGGTGATTCGGAAGGCAAGAATGTGCTATCAGTAATCTAAGGCAAAAGGAGAGCTGGGTAAAAAATGGCAATCAAAGAAGGAACATAAAAGCAGCTCAAACTTCAAAAAGGGTAGAGCCAATAATTTAAAAAATGCTGCAAGAAGTTCAGTAAGTAAAAAATTTAGCATAAATCATCAAAGAATCCGGTGGCCTACAGAAGATAAGCCCACAGAGGCTTCTAGCAAGCCAAATCACAGACAAAATCAGAAACCGCCCCTGCAGTGTTGGGTGTGTGGTGAAGCTCACTATTATAGGAACTGTTCAAAATGGGGAAGGAGTGAAGCGGTTGCTAATTTACAGGAAGCTTCTCTGGTGGGAGATGGAGCCAGAAATATACTCAGAATTAACGCAGCATTGGAAGATCGTCAGGCGGATTACTAACCAACGATGATATAGTTGGAAGGTACGCTACTCTCACAACCTATTTCTGTTTTGGTTGACCCTGGTGCAATTTTAAGCTACGTAAGTCCCAATTTAGTAGAAATATGTAAATTTCAAAGTCAGAAATTCAAGAATCCCTGGCTGGTACAGTTAGCCATTGGAGCAAAGAGGAAATTTTGTGCCAAAATTCCAAACTGTACACTGGAAATTAGTGAACAACACCTAACTGTGGATCTGAATATATTACCCTTGGGATCTTATGATGTGTTAATCAGCATGGATTGGTTGGAAAAGCACTGGACATTGGTGGATTGTAAGGAAAAGATTATATATTACAGAATGCAAGATGGAACTCGTCAGGAGATTCAAGGAATAAAGAAACCCCTGTAGCTGCATCCTATTACAGCCTCTCATATGAGTATGTGCATGAGGAAGGGATGTTAGATATATGCCATTCAAGTGGGTTTTACTAATTCCAAATAAAATACTCCGATGATGGAAAAAATTCCGATGGTGCAAGACTTAATGGACGTGTTTCTAGAGGATGTACCAGGTTTGCCACCCAGAAGGGACATTGATTTTACTATCGAGCTGATGCCTAGAGCATCACTGATTTCAAGAGCACCCTACCGAATGAGTGTACCAAAATTGACCGAATGAAAGATGCAACTACAAGAATTTTTGGCTAAGTGGTATATTCGACCAAGTGTGTCCCCTTGGGGCACAATAGTGTTGTTTGTAAAGAAGAAGTACAGAACCATGTGAATGTGCATGGACTATCAACAACTTAATAAGTTGACCGTAAAAAATAAATATCCACTACCGCGGATTGATGATCTATTCGATCAGGTGAAGGGGGCCACTGTATTTTCAAAGATAGATTTAAGGTCAGGATACCACCAGATCCAGGTAAAAGATGAAGGCATATATAAAACTTCTTTTCGTACCAGGTATGGACACTACGAATTTGTGGTGTTACCATATGGATTGACTAATGCCCCAACAACATTTATGAGGCTGAGGCATGGAATATTTCACCCTTTTCTAGACAGTTTGGTGTTGATATTCATTGACGATATCTTAATTTATTCGAAGAACATGAAAGAGCACGAGGAAAATTTAAGGATAGTGTTGGAGATGTTACGGAAGCATCAGTTGTATGCTAAGTTTAGCAACTGTGATTTATTCAAAGAAGAAATTCAGTACTTGGGCCACGTTATTTCGGCTAAGGGAATAGTGGTTGACCCAGAGAAGATTAAGACAATTATGGAATGGAGGGTACCCCAAAACATGGCAGACATCTGATCCTTTATGGGATTGGCTAGATATTATAGACATTTCACCCCATTAGTTGATCAAGATCGCTTCATCACTTCCTTACAAAGGAAGGGGAAGACAAATGGACTATGAATGTCAAACCAGCTTTGAGAAGTTGAAGTTTCATTGATCATCGCACCGCATTAAGGGCAAATTTCAATAAAGAGTTCGAAGTTTGCACGGATGCAAGGAGGTGTTGAAGCCCCGAAAATCGGTCTACAACAAGGGGGATACCCACCCGTCCGGACCTTGGTTAGCAGCTCCTTTTCCGTTTGATGTAGTGGGTCTGACTGGGGATAATGGGACCAGTTTCCCAATATGTGTGTGTGTGTTTGAGATTTGATATTTCTTTTCTAAAATTCCTAAGTAAAATGCTTTTAATCTATTTCTAATCTATTCATATGCAAACTATATTCTAAGAAATATCTAATTCTAAACTAACCCGGGATGTAATCTTTCAATATATGCGATCTAAAAGGATTTCAGATAACAATTGATAATAAAGATCATTCAATTATTATGAGAAGAGAATTAAATAAAGATAAACTATTTCACGTAAAAAGTTAGATGAAACAGTTATGAAAAACATATCGCATATTAAGCTATTCATATATCAAGCACAAATAAATAATTATCACCGTACAAAAATGCCAAATGATAACTCAAATATTCAAACATTAACATATAAACAACTAAACATAAATATTACTTTTAACACAGAAACAGAAACAATTAAGAGATAAAAGTACCATTTATAACTGGTTCTACTCATGAGCTAGAAGCAATAATGATTTATCTCTTTCTTAATCCAACATCTATCAAGAGTACATAAATGCAACATCAGTAACAGATATTAGACACATATATCAATAAATCTCGTTCCATTCATTTATCAAAACCTCCTCCGAGGGTGCAGAAGTGCATGTTCTAAGGATAAGTTTTTGACAAATTTCAGGACCCTTCTCTAAATGCATGAGAAGGGTTTAAATACTAATAACTAAAATCTAAAAATAGTTTATTACAAAAATTTAGGATTCGGTTTAAATGACCGTCCTTTTTCTAGGCAAAAATATAGTAAAACTAAAACTAAATCTAAAAATAAATACTATCAACTATCTACTTATGAATTTCATCTTTGATCTTGCAAGCATCCAGCATTGTTTTGAGAAGAGGTGGTTGGCCGACTTCAGATTTCAACTGCCCTGAAAAGATAGAATCGGCAAGTGTAGGAGCAATCTTCTCAGCAGAATTAATGATGTAATTAAGCACACTGCATTGACTATGTGGTTTCACTAGATATGTCCAGTAAGAATCCTAGTTTAATCTTGTCAGTCCTTGAATTGACTTTGCCTTTTCATCAGCCTTTTGCCTCCATTCTATTTGCAATTGTTGTGCTTGTGGAAGGTGTCCTGGAATAATTTATGAAATTAAATTAACTTTGTGCAAATTTTCATTTACACAATCAGTAATATTTCCTGTTGTTGTAGCTGCTTCATCTGCTGCTTTTTCTGCCTCTCTGATCTGTATGTCCCAATTGTTGAAAAGCATTTCTTTATGACTATCATTGATGATCGGTGCTCCTACTCTTCTTCCTTCCTCTGTCTTTTGCCATGCCAAATAATTAGTAACTCTTTCATTAGTTAAATCATAATCATGTCGTAATTCTACGACATGATTAGTGATTTTATCACTTTCTTGACAAAAAGAGTTGTATTGCGAGATTTTCTGGCATAATATGTCTTGTTGTTGCAGTAGTTGTTTGTTCAAAGAAACAGACTCTGAAATAAACTCTGGAAGCTTAGGGTCATCTTTGTGCTCTTTTTGGATAATCTGTATTTGTTTCTCTTTATCTACCAAACTTTTCTGATATCCAATTTGCATCTGTTGAAGCTCTTGCTGTAACTCTTCAAGTTTTATTTGTGCTTCACTGTTAGCATGGGCTTGTTGCAATTGTTGTTGCAGAACTTGTATCTGATCTTCTTTTTCATTTAATAATAGCCTTACCTCAGATTCTTTTTCAATATTTGCAGAGGCATACGCTCCTGTAATCTGAGATAACTTGGTAAGATTATCAGTTGGATCCGTAGTAGGATCCTTCCATAAGACATCTAATTGTTCTGCCTCAATAGAGATTGAGCTCTCTAACTTTCTCTTTTACCTCTACTTCCTCACTACTGATTTATACTGCCGGCTGTAGAATACATCTAGAGGAGGAATGTCCTTTATATTGAGTACAATTTCAGAAGAGGGAGTGATAGGTATATGCTCAGTTTCTATGACGTTGCCACTTATTCCCATGCTCAAAACATTTGTTGTCTGTACAGGGGTCTGTATATTCTGTCCTTCCACATTAAGCAATTAATTAAAAGTTTCCCATTCTTTGTCCAATTCAGTCCTGACTGTCGGTTGCTGTACATTGAGAGGTGGAAGATTCAACTATGGAGTGGAAAAAGTCTGTTGTTGTGAAAGCTCTTTAGATTGAGTTGTATCCTTCACTGAGCTTTCATCATTATCAATATTTTTAGAATGCTCAGAAGTCTCTTTGTCAGACTTCGACTTAGACTTTTCTGTATCAGAGCTGCCACTAAGACTGACACTAGGAGTTGGTTCCCTTGCGGGTTCCAAGCGTAAATTTTCCAAAGGGATAGTAGTTAGTCTTCTCTCTCTGTAAAATTTAAATTCCTGAAATTCTTTTGGGGATAACTGTGTTTGAGCTAAATGCAAAATTTCTTTAAATGAACATTTTGTTTGAAACATATCATCAAAAGGATCTTCTTCTCCAGAAAACACTCTTACTTTGATTGCAGTGGTGAAATTTTTAACAACATCAATTGGATCAAATAACCTTCTCGAAAACTTGAACAGTTGTAAGAATGTAATACTGCTTACCTCTTTGAATGCGTGACCAACATCAAACAATGAAAATTCTCCACAGGCTATGGGAAATTGTGGCCAAATGCCTTTCTTCTTCTCCTTTAATTCCTTTGTCAAACCTCCTTCACCATAGGTTTGATAAGCAATCTCCCGAGCTACAAGTTTATCCGGAACATACAGGGGTAAAACATGGGGGGAAGCAGAACTTCCAAAAACCCTCACATAAGTAAACAACTCTTCTCCAAACCATCTTGTGACAGGGAGAATGTCGACTTCTGCTTCCAGGGATAACCTTGGAGCATCCTTATTATACAATATTTTGTACAGAGGCAGCATTATGCCATGGCAAATTTTGTAAAAATGAGGAACAAACTTTGATTCCCACAACTCTTTGTGATAGACATGAATAGGCAAGGGATCATGAATTGTCCATTGCCAACCCATCAAAGGGAATTTAGAAACAAAACAAATTGAATCCATAACATAGGCAGATAGATAAAAAGGAGGATAAATCCTTTGGGAAATAGTCTGTTTGGATCGGTAATTGAAAATGGCAGCGGCTAAATTATCAGACAAGATTTTGGCCCAGTCTACAATTGTGGCATTAACTGCAGCATTTAACAAAGGGAGCCATTCAGGCAAGACCATATTTATGTCAGGCTTTCCAAAAAGCCTGCATAACATAGCAGCAGCAAAACAATATGGAGAGGTGAGCGAACCAGTACTGTACATACCGTGTTTGTTTTTCTTCAATGGTTCATCTCTTTTGGTCCATTCCTTGGTGCATTCCGCCAAATTTTCATTTTCTCTGGCGAATTTCTCCATAAATTGTTTGTTGTAAGTCGCCTAAGGTTCCGGTAAATGATACATAAGCCTCAAATCTTCTGTAGTGAATGACCCGATGAGTTCTTGTCCTGGAGTTCTAAATTGCCTGTCTGAAATATCGGTGTTATCTAGCATCCATTTTACCATATCTGTATACGGAAGAATTCTCGGTCTTGCTGCTATTCTGTGCAGAAATGAACAAGCCAATTCTGTAAGAGACGCTTCAGAGGAATTACTTGATCCTGCAGTAGCCGCGACTTCCATTACCCTGGGATTTTCTTCTTCGAGCAGATTATGCATGCCCTCCCAGGTAGTGATACCGGCGTCCTTGTTGCAAGCAGTATTCGCATACAAGGAAGCCATCTCTTTGTTTTTAGAACTCAGAACTTTCTCTTTCTTACCCATAATGCTCTGTGAATGCTTTGTATAGTCTTCTTCTCCTTCACGCCTGCGGTTTTACGAATTAAGTGAGAGTAATGATATGAGAAAGGTGACGGGATAGTTTTAAATGCTGAAGGCGGATGAAAAATATTATTTTAAACGTGAAACAACCTTTCAATCAAAACAAAATCCTTTCCATCAATGATTAACAATCCATTCATTAATTTTGACATCAAAGCGCATAATGGATATTTATTTATGAAAATATTTACTTTGGACAACGCGCTAGAAGAATCTACGATAATGCAATTTGCGATCTGCTGTGCAATATCGCAAAATCGCAATATTGCGGATCGCAATCATCGCAAATCGAAATTATTGCAGGATCGCATTCATCACAAATCGCAACATCCACAAATCGCAGTCTCATATCATCGCAAAATCGCGAAATCGTAATTTCACAAAATATAACTTATTAAACAACTTTTCTGCGATATGCGGTTTGTGATCAATACTTTAATGTATAGTTCTTTGGGATCGCGCTATCGCAATATCACGGAATCGCAATTTTAAAAGATTCTGCTTTTACAAAGGATATCCACTTTTTGCGATGGATGCGGTATTTTTCTTCAAAGAAAGATTATGTTTTGATCTATCATAAACTTAGGTTTATTTTAAATATTTTCAAAGGAATTTTCCTAAGTTATGATAGTAAGTTTTATTTGAGAAAGGAAACAAACACTAATTAATTTTTTTGGATTTTTTGACTAAGGGCCCCCACTTATTTAGTATTATTACTAATATAAAATAAGAAGGGGGGTTGTTGCTGGTCACAACAATTGGCGATTCACTTGGAAGAACCAGTTATCTCTGCTTTTCTTTTGAATTTTCTAAACTTTTCAAAACAGAAAATTTTCCAGAAAATCAAACTTTATTATAAAAAGACAAAGTACATTATGCTTTTAATCTATAAATGATATTTCATTTCTTCTATATTCAACTTTGATTATTCACTTCCTCAAGCTAGTCGTTGCATTTACATCAGTCATTACTTGGTTTATAAAGATAAAAACAAAGGCTTCTCTGTAAATCAGCTTTAAATATGCCCATTTGTCGTAGGTAGAGCCACTGCTGCCAGCAAGCATTTATAGCCTCGACAGGGTTACCTGTTACCCAGCAATGATCCTGTATCCTATTTAGAGAAATATACAATTTTCAAAGAGAAATCCATATTCACACTTATTGCTTTTGTTTTTCTTTTTTATTCTTAAAGAACAATGTCTTGGTTTGGTAGCCAATTCATGACAATGCCATTCACTTGATTTATAACTTTGCTGAACAAGTTGGCTCGTGATGAGACCCCTTGTCTTTTGATTGCAACAATCTTGAGTCATTGCCCTATTATGGTATGCAGTATTGGCAAAGTCAGCAAGCTATAATATCTATGATCATGATAAGTCGGCTCGTGATGAGACCTCTTACTCTTTAAGTTAAAAAGTGTATTATTGGATAATTCTTTGAACATTGTAATTTTCTAAGTGGGGAGGATATCATTGTTTCCTTAAGATAGCTCTGGACGAAAATAATAGAGTTTTTTGGAAGGAACTTTGCTATAGAGAAACTTTGTTTTGTTATTGATACCTTTCATTGAACTGATATAAAACAATCTTTCACTAAAAGTTTCCTTTCATCAAAGTTTTCAAAGTTGAAACTAGTATCATTTCAAGACTAAAGTTTTTTTTACCTGTATCTTTGAATAACAATGATCAATATTCTGAAAATAATTCTATTTATAAAAGTGAAGAAACAAAATCTAAAAAGAGAATTTATCTCTTCTTCATGAATTCCAAATGTAACCATTAACAACTAGTTTTATTATGACAATAAAGAAAACTAATATACAAAATAGAAGAATGATCTTCTATGGAAAATATTTTTTGAGAATTTGTCCATTAACAGGTAAAGACTCTCTTTTGCCTGTTAAATCCTGTAACATAAAAGTAGATGGACCTATGATTTCTGAAATTTGAAAAGGACCAAGCCACATTCGTTGAAATTTCGTATGTTTTCCTTTTTCCTCATGAGCCTTGTCCCATTTTAAAACAAGATCTCCAACCTGAAAGTCTTTTCTGGTTATCTTGTTTGAATCAAAAGAAGCTTTTACTAATGCTTGATGATGAGCATGAGTTATTTTGGCTTTTTCTCGTTGTTCTTCTAACTTAATTATTTCCATCTGTCTTAGTTGCAAGGAAGAAGTTGGTGCTTCATCAATATATTGAACTAAGGCCAAAGAAGGAATTGCGAAATGAGTTGGAAGAACTACTTCTTTCCCATAAACTAAATTAAAGGGAGAAGTGCCAATAGAAGCCTTCTTTGTTATTCGATCTGCCCATAAAGCATATATTAAAGACTTATGCCAATTTTTATGATTTTGATCAATGGTTCGCTTAATGATTCTGATTAAGTTTTTATTTGTGGATTCAGCTAATCCATTTCCCTGTGGATAATAATTGGCAGAGTATTTAAGTTTGAATCCTCTCTTGAGTGCAAATTAAGTCATAGCATTACCAGAAAAATATGATGCATTATCAAACATTAAAGCAAAAGGTAAACCAAACCTGGTGATTATGAACTGATCTATGAATTCAATGATATGCTCAGCATTAGCAGTCTTGAGAGGGACTGCTTCTACCCATTTCGTAAAATAATCAGTTGCTGTAATGATATACCTATGTTGCTTAGAAGAGTGAGGAACGATCTCACCTATTATGTCCAATCCCCATTGATCAAAAGGCTGTTCAATGTTTACTGGTTGTAATGGAAATGATGGTTTCTTTTGTCTTCCAGCTGCAGTTTGACAAACTTGGCATCTTCTTACATAGCTATGTGAATCTTTGAATAAAGTGGGCCAGTAATAGCCTGCGTGAAGGATTTTATGTGTAGTAGCATCTCCAGCATAATGTCCACCTGCTGGCCCATCGTGAAGTTCCTGCAAGACTTTTTCAGCTTCAGATTTCTCCAAACATCTAAGAAGAACTGAATCGTAATTCTTTCTAAAAAGAACATCATTTACAAGCTGATATTGTTTAGCCTTCAGCCTTAGAGCTCTTTTCTTGGTGTGATCAAGATTTGGAGGAGCATATGCATTCTTTAGATAAAAAATTATATCAGCATATAATGATTCAACATCGTTTAGGCTTACCTCATACGTTTGTATCTCTTCAGATGATTTCTCAGAAATCTGTGATGCTCCAGCTAGTATTTTGCAAAAGCCTTGACCTCTTACAATATTTGTTGGTTTGATCTCAACATCATATTCTTGTAAGGCAGTAATCCAATTAGCTCTTTTCTCACCCACATCTTTTTCGACTAAAATATTTCTTACCGCTGGAAACAGTACTATGATTTTTGTATGGGTTTTAAGTAAAAAAGGTCTGAAATACTTGATTTCTTTGAAAACTGCATAAGCTTGTTTCTCCACATCTGAGTAATTCAACTCAGCTCCCTGTAAATTTGAACTGAAGAAAGCAATTGGAGCTTCTGCTTTGTCTTGATTTGCTTGAGTGAGAATCACGGCGTAAGATTTATCAGAGGCAAATGTGTACAAAATAAAAGGATTGGAAAAATTTGGAGTTGCTAAAGATGGAGCATTAATGATTGCTTGTTTAATCAGATTGAATGCCTCATATTCATCTTGGCCCCATTTGAAGTTTGAATTCTTTTTAATCATTGTTTGTAAAGGAGATACAATTCTTGAAAAATCTGGTACAAATCTCTTTACAAAATTAATTTGGCCAAGGAAAGATTGCATAGCTTTCTTGTTGTGAGGTAAAGATATTTTAGAAATCTCCTTGATTCTATCAGGATCAATATGAATTCCAGATTTTGACACTATGAATCCAAGAATTTTTCCTTCACTTAATGCAAAAAAAGATTTTTTCGGGTTAAGTGAAATTCCATACCTTTGACAACGTTGGAATATCTGCTTCAAATCTCTAAGATGATTGCTCCGTTTTTTGGAATATACAGTTATATCATCCAAATATATTACCACTAATTTGTTAACTAATCCCTTGAAAGCGATGTCCATGGCTCTTTGGAATGTGGCACTAGCGTTGATCAGACCAAAAGGCATCTTTTGATATGCATAAGTGCCCCATTTGGTTGTAAATGTAGTTTTCAGTTGATCATCTGGATGGACTAACACTTGGTTGTAGCCAGAGAAACCATCTAAGAAAGAAATTAATTCTGATCCTGCAACTGCCTGTAATATTTGCTCCATGGGAGGCAAAGGAAAATTATCTTTTTGGCAGGCTTTATTAAGATTTCGAAAGTCAATGCAAATTCTAATATCTTCGTTTTTCTTTCTAACAGGAACCATATTGGAAACCCATTTAGAATGTCAAACAGGAAAAATAATTTTGGCTTTCAATAACTTATTGAGTTCAGATTTGATTTGATTTTCTAGATTGGGATGGATTTTTCTGAGCTTTTGTTGTACAGGTTTCTCATCATTTATCATTGGGATAGTTTGTTGGATGATAGAAGTGTCATAAGTTTTGAGTTCATCGTAGTTCCAAGCAAAGACACTTTTATATTGTTTCAAAAGACGAACATATGCTGATTTTTCTTTAGGAGTTAGACCAAGGCCTAGGTTGATATTCTGTGGTTTGGTATCAGTTCCTAGATTTACTAATTCATAATTCAAAATTGAACTTTGTAGTTTTGAATTAGTAGATCTTTTAAATCTATCTTTCAAATCATATAGGTCTTCTAACTTGACTATTGACTTTGGAATAGCATTATTAGTGCTATCATGTTGTAATTGTTTGTCATGCTGGTCTTCATCGATTATCTGATTGGTATAAGATCCTTCAGATGTGAGGAAACTTACAATATCAGGATCATCGTTGAAAATTCTCCAATTGGTAACGTTATCAGGAATCGAATGTCTAAAGATTAATTCAATTGAAAATCGATCAGGACTAAAGTCTTCTGCAGGAATAAGCTTAGAGGCTACATTGGCTAAGAGGTCTGCACTAGCATTCTGGATTCTAGGAATTGGTGAAATATTAAATGCTATAAAATGTTCAGTCAGATCTTGAACTAAAGATTGATAATGCTTTAAATGACCTGATAAACAATGTATAGTATTGCGTACCTGTTTGATTACAATTTCTGAATCTCCGAAAACTTGTAGATATTTGATGTCTAATCCGATTGCTTTGTATAGTCCTTGGACTAAAGCTTCGTATTCTACGGTGTTATTAGTGCAATCGAATTCGAGTCTGCAAGTTAACATAATTTTGTTTCCCTCTGGACTAACCAAAACGCATCCTGCTCCTGCTCCTTCATTAGACTTAGAACCATCAAAAAATAATTTCCAAAATAAAGATTTATTTACAAGAGTATCTACAAAATTAATACATTTAGAACTATCTGTTTGAGAATAATTTTCTATTTGAGATAAAACAGAATGTTCTAAATAAGGTGAAGTATGAGCATTGAAATTTCCTAAGAAAGAATCAACTGAATAATTGCCAATGATATTACTGTTGTATGCAACTAGTTCATTCTCTCCTTCCAGTTCTGTTACTATGTATTTCTGATGTTTTTCTCGTTCAACCTTTATCTGATTTGGTTTACCATTGTAAGGAAGCCACATATGAGACCAATCAGTTGCTAAATATCCATGAAGTTTTTCTAACCAATCTCTGCTAAGAATTAAGCCATAAAATTCTGGAATATCTGCAACTAAAATATCAATGACTTGACATACCTTTGGATTTGATGACAATCTTATGGTAACCTGATTTAATTCGCCAATTACTTCAACTTGCGATAGATCTAGCTGGACTATGCGCACAATAGATTTTTGTGGTTGAATGTTCAACTTTGCACATATTGATTTTGGTAGAATATTAGATGAAGCTCCAGAATCCACTAAACAATTATGCAAATTTTTATTGAAAACTTCGTAAGTAAGAAGAAATGGAGGAGTATGAGATCTTGACCTTCCTCCAATTAAAGCGATATTTTCTAGATCAACTTTACTGATCGCATTAGCTGGAGGTCTTCCCATCTCATTGGAAGCTTGAGAAATCACAGGATCAGGCAAAGGTTTTTCTGGTACAACATGTAATTCTTTCAAAAGTACCTTTTGTTGGTGTTTTAACTTGCTCAATTCATAAAAAGTGATGTTAGCCCTAGTCTTCTTCATATCTTCTATAATGTTATATTCCATTTCATCCGGAACAATCAATGTTCTTGATGGAATTGATGAATCTGTTTGGACTGGGCTAGTTTGAATTGCTTTGGATGTCGTTTTCTTGGGTGCAACTTTATCCTTAGCCAATGAGCTTGCGCTCTTTGGTTTAGGAGTAGATTGAGGAGGATCAAGTTGATTTCTACTTCTAGTGCTAACCGGGGATGCTTCTTGATCTTCCTCATCTGGGAGGATGAAATCCCACATGCCTTGTACTTCTACCACCTCTTCTTCATCAGTAGTTTCTTCAGTAACAGTCTCTTCTTCTTCTTCTTCTGATTCAGCATTCGTAATAGCATTTGGTGGTTTTGAATCAGTTGAAGGATTTATTCTAAAAGGCTTGAAATACTTTTTAGAAGATGTTTCTACTACTTGTTTTTTGATATCAACCATTTCATTGGACATGGTTTTCAAAACTTTTTGCAATCCTTCTAAATCAAATGGATCTTTTGGTTGTTTTTTCTTGGGATCTTCCTTAAAAGTGACCTTCTTGGATTTCTGTTCTTCTATTGCATTTTTCTTTTCTAAAGCAATGATTCGTTTCTCTACTGCTATTGCTTCCTTCATATTGTCTGCTAAAGTTGTTTTGTTTGCCCTATCAACAAAGATTGCTATGTTTGATGGCAAAGCAGAAATGTACCATTCACTTCGCACTTCTTCGCTAGGCTTGGAAGCAGTAGGAATTTTGTTTAATAATTTATTGAAACGAGAATTGAAATCCTTGACAAGTTCTTTTGAATCAGCTCTAAGATTAGACAAATCATTGATCAATGTTGTTGTAGACCTGTCATCACCAAATTTAGTTAAAAATTGATCTTGAAAGATATCCCAAGTAGTAATAGATCCAGATGGTAATGAGAAATACCATGATCCAGCTGCTCCTTGTAGGGTATAGGGAAAAAGTCGGACAACAACATCTTCATTAACAACTCCGTTGAGATTTATGGATAACATAAATTTGTTGATATGTTCTTCTGCTAGCATGACTGTTTCAGGATTAAAATTAGGCAGCCATTTTTCAGGATGGGCTGGTAATTGACTCAAGGGTGCAGGCATTAAGACTGCCCCTGGATTATTCCATGGCATTTGGGACATCACTGAACTACTAACAGATGAAAGTGCAGAAGATGATATTTGTGATTGAGAAGATGAAGATATTATGATTTGAGAAGAAGATGTGGAAGATTGAGTGGACTGATGGACAGTAGTCTGGGGTGGAGGAGTGGATGGTTGACTTCGCGATGAAGTATTTGAGATGGATGATGATGATGAAAGAGTCTCACTATCAGACCCTTTAGGTGACTTCCTAGCTCTTTTTCTTGTAGGTAGAGGTAACTCAGTTGGCTGAATGCCAAGTTTTTCACTCTGTAATCTAGTGAGAGGATGAGCAGGATTATATTGCGAAGTCACACTGCCTTGAGATTTATCAAACCTTTGAGGTGATATTGAAAATCGCTGAAGTTTATGGATCAAAGATTCGACTTCAGGAGGTTCAATAGCAGATTCTTCTGAAAAGTCAGGGTTTGTGGCAGTGTCTGTTCTTCTTTCGACTTCTGGTTCTAGATTTAAAATTTCTGAGTATGATGGAGAAGTCGGGGAAGATGGTGAGGGTGATTTACTCTTAGAATGGTATTTAGATTTAGATTCACTTGCCATTCATAGTTGGAGGCCCTCCTTCTAGCGCCAAATATGTTGAAGCCCTGAAAATCGGGTCTACAACAAGGGGGATACCCACCCGGTCCGGACCTTGGTTAGCAGCTCCTTTTCCGTTTGATGTAGTGGGTCCAAGTGGGATAATGGGACCAATTTCCCAATATGTGTGTGTGTGTTTGAGATTTGATATTTCTTTTCTAAAATTCCCAAGTAAAATGCTTTTAATCTATTTCTAATCTATTCATATGTAAACTGTATTCTAAGAAATATCTAACTCTAAACTAACCCGGGATTTAATCTTTCAATATATGCGATCTAAAAGGATTTCAGATAACAATTGATAATAAAGATCATTCAATTATTATGAGAAAAGAATTCAATAAAGATAAACTATTTCACATAAAAAGTTAGATGAAACAGTTGTGGAAAACATATCGCATATTAAGCTATTCATATATCAAGCACAAATAAATAACTATCACCGTACAAAAATGCCAAATCATAACTCAAATATTCAAACATTAACATATAAACAACTAAACATAAATATCACTTTTAACACAAAAACAGAAACAGTTAAAAGATAAAATTACCATTTATAATTGGTTCTACTCATGAGCTAGAAGCAATAATGATTTATCTCTTTCTTAATCCAACATCTATCAAGAGTACAAAAATGCAACATCAATAATAGATATTAGACATAGATATCAATAAATCTCGTTCCATTCATTCATCAAAACCTCCTCTGAGGGTGCAGAAGTGCATGTTCTAAGGATAAATTTTTGACAAATTTCAGGACCCTTCTCTAAATGCATGAGAAGGGTTTAAATACTAATAACTAAAATCTAAAAATAGTTTATTACAAAAATTTAGGATTCGGTTTAAATGACCGTCCTTTTTTCTAGGCAAAAATACAGTAAAACTAAAACTAAATCTAAAAATAAAGACTATTAACTATCTACTTATGAATTTGATCTTTGATCTTGCAAGCATCCAGCATTGTTTTGAGAAGAGGTGGTTGGCCGACTTCAGATTTCAACTGCCCCGAAAAGACAGAATCGGCAAGTGTAGGAGAAATCTTCTCAGCAGAATTAATGATGCAATTAAGCGCACTGCATTGACTGTGTGGTTTCACTAGATATGTCCAGTAAGAATCCCAGTTTAATCTTGTCAGTCCTTGAATTGACTTTGCCTTTTCATCAGCTTTTTGCCTCCATTCTGTTTGCAATTGTTGTGTCTGTGGAAGGTGTCCCGGAATAATTTCTGAAATCAAATTAACTTTGTGAAAATTTTCATTTACACAATTAGTAATATTTCCTGTTGTTGTAGCTGCTTCCTTTGCTGCTTTTTCTGCCTCTCTGATCTGTACATCCCAATTTTTGAAGAGCATTTCTTTATGACTATCATTGATGATCGGTGCCCCTGCTCTTCTTCCTTCCTCTGTCTTTTGCCATGCCAAATAATTGGTAACTCTTTAATTAGTTAAATCATAATCATGTCGTAATTCTACGACATGATTAGTGATTTTATCACTTTCTTGACAAAAAGAGTTGTATTGCGAGATTTTCTAGCATAATATGTCTTGTTGTTGCAGTAGTTGTTTGTTCAAAGAAACAGACTCTGAAATAAACTCTGGAAGCTTAGGGTCATCTTTGTGCTCCTCTTGGATAATATGTATTTGTTTCTCTTTATCTGCCAAACTTTTCTGATATCCAATTTGCATCTGTTGAAGCTCTTGTTGTAACTTTTCAAGTTTTATCTGTGCTTCACTGTTAGCACGGGCTTGTTGCAATTGTTGTTGCAGAGCTTGTATCTGATCTTCTTTTTCATTTAATAATAGCCTTACCTCGGATGCTTTGTCAATAGTTGCGGAGGCATAAGCTCCTGTAATCTGAGATAACTTGGTAAGATTATCAGTTGGATCCGTAGTAGGATCCTTCCACAAGACATCTAATTGTTCTGCCTCAGTAGAGATTGAGCTCTCTAACTTTCTCTTTTTCCTCTGCTTCCTCACTACTGCTTTATACTGCGGGCTGTAGAATATGTCTAGAGGAGGAATGTCCTCTATATTGAGTACAATTTCAGAAGAGGGAGTGATAGGTATATGCTCAATTTCTGTGACGGTGCCACTTATTCCCGTGCTCAAAACTTTTGTTGTCTGTACAGGGGTCTGTATATTCTGTCCTTCTATATTAAGCAATTGATTAAAATGTTCCCATTCTTTGTCCAATTCAGTTCTGACTGTCGGTTGTTGTTCATTGAGAGGTGGAAGATTCAACTGTGGAGTGGTAAAATTCTGTTGTTGTGAAAGCTCTTTAGATTGAGTTGTATCCTTCACTGAGCTTTCATCATTATCAATCTTTTTAGAACGCTCAGAAGTCTCTTTGTCAGACTTCGACTTAGAATTTTCTGTATTAGAGTTGCCACTAAGACTGACACTAGGAGTTGGTTCCCTTGCGGG
The DNA here is from genome assembly GCA_034641835.2 of Pinus albicaulis. NCBI lineage: Eukaryota > Viridiplantae > Streptophyta > Pinopsida > Pinales > Pinaceae > Pinus > Pinus albicaulis. The sequence goes on from CM076581.1 coordinate 392,306,397, forward strand.
TTCCAAGCGTAAATTTTCCAAAGGGATAGTAGTTAGTCTTCTCTCTCTGTAAACTTTAAATTCCTGAAAATCTTCTGGGGATAACTGTGTTTGAGCTAAATGAAAAACTTCTTTGAATGAACATTTTGTTTGAAATATATCATCAAAAGGATCTTCTTCTCCAACAAACACTCTCACTTTGATTGCAGTGGTGAAATTTTTAACAACATCAATTGGATCAAATAACCTTCTCGAAAACTTGAACAGTTGTAAGCATGTAATATTGCTTACCTCTTTGAATGCGTGACCAACATCAAACAATGAAAATGCTCCACAGGCTATGGGAAATTGTGGCCAAATTCCCTTCTTCTTCTCCTTTAATTCCTTTGTCAAACCTCCTTCACCACAAGTTTGATAAGCAATCTCCCGAGCTACAAGTTTATCCGGAACATACAGGGGTAAAACATGGGGGGAAGCAGAACTTCCAAAAACCCTCACATAAGTAAACAAATCTTCTCCAAACCATCTTGCGACAGGGAGAATGTCGACTTCTGCTTCCGGGGATAACCTTGGAGCATCCTTATTATACAATATTCTGTACAGAGGCAACATTATGCCATGGAAAATTTTGTAAAAATGAGGAACAAACTTTGATTCCCACAACTCTTTGTGATAGACATGAATAGGCAAGGGATCATGAATTGTCCATTGCCAACCCATCAAAGGGAATTTAGAAACAAAACAAATTGAATCCATAACATAGGCAGATAGATAAAAAGGAGGATAAATCCTCTGAGAAACAGTCTGTTTGGACCGGTAATTGAAAATAGCAATGGCTAAATTATCACACAAGATTTTGGCCCAGTCTACAATTGTAGCGTTAACAACAGTATTCAACAAAGGGAGCCATTCAAGCAAGACCATATTTATGTCAGGTTTTCCAAAAAGCCTGCATAACATAGCAGCAGCAAAACAATATGGAGAGGTGAGCGAACCAGTACTGTACATACCGTGTTTGTTTTTCTTCAATGGTTCCTCTCTTTTGGTCCATTACTTGGTGCATTCCGCCAAATTTGCATTTTCTCTAGCGAATTTCTCCATAAATTGTTTGTTGTAAGTCGCCTGAGGTTCTGGTAAGTGATACATAAGCCTCAAATCTTTTGTAGTTAATGACCCGATGAGTTCTTATCCTGGAGTTCTAAATTCCCTGTCTGAAATATCGGTGTTATCCAGCACCCATTTTACCATATCTGTATACGGAAGAATTCTCGGTCTTGCTGCTATTCTGTGCAGAAATGAACAAGCCAATTCTGTAAGAGACGCTTCAGAGGAATTACTTGATCCTGCAGTAGCCGCGACTTCCATTACCCTGGGATTTTCTTCTTCGAGCAAATTATGCCTCCCTTCCCAAGTGGTGATACCGGCGTCCTTGTTGCAAGCAGTGTCTGCGTATAAGGAAGCCATCTCTTTGTTTTCAGCACTCGGAACTTTCTCTTTCTTACCCATAATGCTCTATGAATGCTTGGTATATTCTTCTGCTCCTTCGCGCCTACAGTGTTACGAATTAAGTGAGAGTAATGATATGAGAAAGGTGGCGGGATAGTTTTAAACGCTGAAGGCGGATGAAAAATATTATTTTAAACGTGAAACAACCTTTCAATCAAAACAAAATCCTTTCCATCAATGATTAACAATCCATTCATTAATTTTGACATCAAAGCGCATAACGGATATTTATTTATGAAAAGATTTACTTTGGACAACGCGCTAGAAGAATTTGCGATAATGCGATCTGCGATTTGCTGTGCAATATCGCAAAATCGCAATATCGCGGATCGCAATCATCGCAAATTGCAACATCCACAAATCGCAGTCTAATATGATCGCGAAATCGCAATATCGCAAAATCGCGAAATCGCAAATTCACAAAATATAACTTATTAAACAACTTTTCTGCGATATGTGGTTTGCGATCAATACTTTAATGTATAGTTCTTTGGGATCGCGCTATCGCAATATCGCGGAATCGCAATTTTAAAAGATTCTGCTTTTACAAAGGATATCCACTTTTTGCAATGGATGCGGTATTTTTCTTCAAAGAAAGATTATGTTTTGATCTATCATAAACTTAGGTTTATTTTAAAGATTTTCAAAGGAATTTCCCTAAGTTATGATGGTAAGTTTTATTTGAGAAAGGAAATAAATACTAATTAATTTTTTGGATTTTTGATCAACGTCCCCACTATTTAGTATTATTGTCATTAATAAACAAGAAGGGGTTGTTAAGCCAAGCACAACAGAGGAGTTGGGAAAAACCTGGCTACAAGAGTGGTAAAGTTGCTTATGAACTGCTGAAAGTTACAGTGATAACAACAACGATGATTTCGCTCTGCTTATGACTTGGAGCTAACAACGGTAGTTCATGCACTCTGAGTATGGAGGCACTACTTGCTTAAAAAGAGATTTTTATTAAAAAGCGACCATATCAGCTTAACCAGTTATTTTAAGCAAGCTGATCTTAATTCTCGCCAGGCAATATGGAATGCGTTCCTAAGAGAGTTTGACATTGATATGTGGCATGTGAAGGGTAAGGAAAATAGATTGGCAGATGCTTTGAGTAGAAAATTGCATGGCATTTATGAATTGTACTAAAACCAAATAGAATGCAAGTTTCTGGATCAAATAAAATTAGAAGCTGAGAAAGATCCTGAATATCAATTTATATGGAAGCAAGAAGAGGAGGCCAGAAGGCAAGGAAATTCTTCTGATTATGGATTTAGCAAAGATCAGTTACTAACCTTTAATGAAATGATATATATTCCAAATTGAATTGAATTAAAAGACCTGATCTTGAATGAATACCACTGGAGTAATTATTCAGGACACTTGGGGTATCAGAAAATGATAACAAAAATTAGAAAGAACTATTTTTGGCTAGGTATGCGAAGAGATATTGTAGAATATTTGAACAAATGTTTGGAATGCCAGTAGGTGAAGGTAGAGCATCGACATCCAGCATTGATGCAACCTATACATGTACCCGAATGGAAGTGGGAGGTTATATCTTTAGACTCTATTACTAGTTTACCATAGTTAAAGAGACATAATGACTCCATCATGGTGGTGGTTGATCGCTTAAGCAAGGCATCACATTTCATACCAGTACAATCTACTTATAAAATGATGCAAATAAAAGACATTTTTATGCGTGAAATCTTTAGATTTCATGGCATTCCAAAGGCTGTCATATCAGACAGAGATGTGAAGTTTACTTCAGCATTCTGGAAAATGTTATTTACAGGTTTGGGAACCCAAATAAATTTCAGCACTGCCTACCATCCACAAACAGATGGAAAAACTAAGTGGGTAAATCAAATCTTTGAGGATATGTTACGCATGTATGTAATGCAACAACCAACAAGATGGGAAGAATATTTTCACTTAGTAGAATTTTCATACAACAATGGTTATCAAGAATCTCTTAAGATGAGTCCTTTCGAGACATTATATGGACGACAATGTTGCACTCCTATTAATTGGAGTAGCCCCAAAACCAAGTTGATGCTTGGACCAAAATTGTTAGCCGAAATGGAATCAGAAGTAAGAAAGATCAGACAAAATTTGAAGGCAGCTCAAGATCAACAGAAAATGTATTCCGATAAGAAAAAACTTATCGGGAATTTAAAGTGGGGGATCATGTGTATGTAAGGATTAAACCAAAGAAGAGTACACTAAGTTGGGCATCCTGTGCCAAGTTGGCTCCCAATTTTTGTGGATCGTTCTAGATATTGGAAAGGGTGGGACTAGTGGCATACCGACTAGCTTTACCTAGCCATATTTGGATGCACAATGTGTTTCATGTGTCCTTACTAAAATGATATGTGCATGATCCAAAGCACGTTTTTTACTGGCAAAGCATTCAGGTATGTGATGAAAATAATCCTATCTTGGAAATACTAAATTTATGAGAAAAATAACTCAAAGTTTGTTGATTGCAGGTCAAGCTGAATGACGAATTCCTGGTCGAGCCTCAACGTATAATAGATCGGAGAGAAATCATGCTCCGGAGGCAAGCCATCACTCAGGTTAAAGTGCAATGGAAGCACTTCAGCATGGACGAGGCTACCTGGGAGGATGAGGGACTTGTTCGGGATGCTTACCCGGAACTGTTTGCTGAACTAGATTAAAACACCGAGGATGGTGTTTACTTCCAGGGGGAAGTTGTGACATCTGCCTTAAGTGCCAACTAATGGTTATGACATGTTATGTTGAGAAATAAAACATTTATTATTTCTTGAGAAATATTATTTGATGAACAAAAATTAATTTTTGGTTTGATTAAAATAAAAAGAATTAGTTATGGAAAGTGATTCCAAGAACTGGGAAGTGGTTGAACAGAAAACAGTTCAAACAGTTACCCTTTCCTCTAAGGATAAAGTGCATACCAGTGAGGAAGAGGGTTTCTGTTCGGTAACTGTGGAGAGGAGAGGAACTAGAGTGATGAATTCCTGAGTTGGTGGTGACCAGTGGAATACTCATATTCCTAAAATTCCAGGAATAGAACACTGGACTTGGGGCCCCGAGGTCTCTTCCGGAATCCTCTGTCAACTCACTTAACTCAGGTGTGGAGTACGAGGGTGAGACGAGGACTTAATTGCCTCGTTCAAGGTAGGGAGGACAACATCAACAAAATCTGGGAAGAAAGATAAGTAAATCAAGACTTTGGAAATGGACTGAGTTTTGGTTTGTGCTCAAGTAGATTATATGTAAAAATAATTTTTCTGCTACTGTTGTTATATCTCCAAATTATTTCGTTTTAAATTATATTTAACAATTAGGTAAAACTGTTGAATTCACAAAACAAGTGGAAGATAAGAGTAAGCTAGGATGTAAATTGTAACAGTGAGGAAATCAATTTATAAAATTCTCTTTCAACAACTAAAGATAGAGAACTATTATCTTAGTGCCTTCGGGACGAAAGCTTCAAGATGGTCATATCTCTACAACTATGATAGACATGGACAAAATGGTCCAGAAATTCAACTAAGCTGACGAAAAATAGACTCAGAAAATATTTATAGCTGAATACAAAAATAAGATAAATTGTGCATAATGAATTAAAATACCAAACTCTTAGTGAATGCTCTAGTTAACCTAAGGAGGATACAACACTGAACAGAGATTATTAAGACGGTAAACAAGTTGTATTGTAAAGTTATTTGAAAAACACAGACTGTTATAAATATCACATTTATTATTGAGAATTCACTATTAGAATCGGATTATACTCCAATATATAAGAGATAAAACAATGGAAGTAGTAAATACCTACACTTGCACATAAGAGAGAGAGTAAACATAGTTCTGGAAAGAAATTACAGTAGTAATATCATTGAAATAATTGCGCAAATAAATTTATAAGGAACGCATGAAGAAAAAGGTAATACTATGTGTTATTACTGCAACCCAAATATGCCTTTATTTAAACATGGGGAAACGAGTTCGCCCCTTCCTGAAGGGGGTAGTGCCAAAAACCAAGAAAACTTAAAATCTAAGCCATACAGGTAAAGAAACACAAACACATACGCACCAACAAGCAGAAAGAATATATATAATATATTTAGGAGGAACTGTACAAACTCAATATGTTGTACAAAAGTTCTCAATACAAATTACATTTGGGTAAAGCCAGGAAATCCCTGTAGGAGTGAATAGAACCAAAATGCACTGCAGTGAAAACCCAAATAGTTACAATAGGGTTCACAGTATCTGGGCAATCTTGGCCATAACCTACAATAAAGAGGGATACTTGGTAGGGTGCAAAAACCAAATCAGAAAAGAACCGAAATGAAAGTGTTGAAGGAAGCCCAATATAGTGCCGACCATGGTGATTACCTGTGCAAGACACCAAGTTGGAAGAACATCAAAGCTAAACGGTGTCCATGTCTAAACTAAAAATAAACTTAGTAAAGTGAGAAGCCAAGAGACGAAAACCAATACCTGGGGTTAATATTGTCGTTGCATCCGGTTAAAACCTGCAATAGTGCCATGATGAGTAAGGTCATTACTCTGTCGGTGGAAGTGACACCAAAAAAAAAAACCTTTGCCTACACTTTTTATCTTTGTAGTATGCCTACAAGCGCCATGGAAGAAGGCGGTGAAGCCGAGATGCATAACCCTGCGAGAGGCTGGTACCGTCGAAGCTGAGCGAAAGACACACCAAATGTTAAGGGAGGATTAACATTTCAAGAAAATCTGAGCAGGGGATTAACGTAAGGGAAGCGATAAAGAAAATATGAAAACAAAAAAAATAGAAAAGGCAAGGACTTCAGAAAACAAAACTTACCATCTCAACGACTAGCAGAAAGAACCTCCATTGGACTATCGTAAGCTAGTTGTAGACCATGAGTGCCAGTAACAGGAGTAAAGTGAACCAGAGAATTGTCGACAGAAGCAAATTGGAACCAGTTGCAAAGCTCCGCAGTGGAGATGCTCGAGAAAATGAAAAGTGGTTAGGTTTAGGGTAATCATTACCCTAATCATAAACCCTAATGGGATGGTGACTGTAGATCTCAATTCTGTGTAGATCAACGACGCAAGGATTCCCAGAGGGCATCTGGAGGAGAGCGTGACATGTGACATGAATTAAATAAAAACAAACTCCTTGCAAAAGTATTTAATGTAAAATTACACGAACACCAAAGCACTCATAAACCAAATCTACGAAGGACGCTGTTAATTTAAAAGCACTGGTTGCAATAACTCCAAATTCCCTTCGCAATTAAAGGAATCAGATAGATATTAACACATAGATCAAGACCTGGAACCGATGACTGGTGTACACCTATACAAGTGGTGAAATCCAAGCATTAAACCTTATGTGGCATAGATGTTACAATGAATTTATAATTATAGTTTCGTACTGTTCGACACAGATCAGGGTAGGTGAATCATATATCCATTACATAGTGTAGATGTGTTTATAGTTAAAGGTAAAATGAATATAGTCATGTAGCCATTGCAAAGTATAAATGGTTTATAGATAATAGTAAAATGTATACCGTATGGTGTAAATGTATGTAGTTAGAATGTAAGAGAAGTAAAAATTTTTTTTTTTATTATGATGTGTGTTTTATGTTACAATAAAAAAACAAAATAAATATAAATATAAAACGAGAGTCTTAATATAATTTTTAATATAAAAAATTCATAAATATTATAAATTATAAACTAAAATGGAATTAATTAATGATTTTGATAAAAAAATTACTTTCACAAATGTTATCGTTAATATAAAAAAATCATAAATATTATAACTTATAAACTAAAATTGAATTAATTAACTATTTTGATAAAAAGTACTTTTAGAAATGTTATTGATGGTTTAAAATTTTGTATAGTTTCGGAAGTATATGTGTTTTCAAAATTTTAAATATATCATTGTGTTAATATTTAAAAATATTTAAAAATTTCAAAACTCACAAATTATTAATAATAATATGCCAATATAATTATATATTAAGACAAAGTAAATATAAAAAACTTCTTGCAAATTATTAATAATAATATGTTGCAAATATAATTATATATTATAACAAAGTAAATATAAAATATAAATATAAAACTAGAATCAGAATATAATTTTTAATATAAAAAATTTATAGATATTACAAATTATAAATTAAAACTCAATTAATTAACTATTTTAATAAAAAAATTATTTTTAGTAATTTTATAGTATAAAACTTCAAATAGTGTTACTATTTGTTAATAGCTAACAATATGCCAATGGTAAAGTAAAATTGAATTAATTAACTAATTTGATAAAAAAAAATATTTTCAGAAATTTTATAGTATAAAACTTTTCAAATAGTGTTACTCTTTGTTAATAGCTAACAATAGGAGTAGTCTAGCGAGGCCACGTTTTAACCCGGAAATTTCGCCTGTCGAAAAATCTAGCTGCCCGTAAACGGAGAATTTGAAGTCCTTTTCAGGTTGCATAGTGCCTCGGGATCACGGCATGACCACACTGTTGTCAGACCTGGAAGGCAGCGATGGGTAGGTGGATGACGGATGTGGAATTCTACGTGATTAATGCGATGGGATGGACGGTTTTAATTTCAAAACAGTCCCATTCGCGCCAAAGCTAATTTCAAAAAATCTGTATCATTTGAATCCTGGTTCGGCTTCTGCAGGGAGTTCATTGCTTCTGTAGGGAGTTCATCCCAAAAGTATTCCATTATGGTCGTGCCTTCCATTTGTACAGGATGGTGCTTCAACCTGCGCGTCAATGGGTCCGTGAACTCTGGCGTCCTCAGCATCACTTCGCAGAAATGGCGGACAAAACTTTTGCAATAACGCAAATAACACAAAAATGGCGGACAAAACTTTTCCGAGTTCAAACACGGCCTCGCTAGACTACTCCCTTCTTCAAATACAAAAATACTTGGGATTTTAATGACATAATATATTCAAATTAATTAATTTGTTCTGTTGGCCTTCGTCCTTATTGGCCCATTGTCTCCAACATCTCCATACTTGGATATTTCAAATGGCATTTCTTGGCAGTGTATTCTCCCATTGCCTCCATTTATACCCTTTTCTAGTTGTCTGCCTAGACTTGCAGAGGTCTTTAGAAATTCGTCGCACTCTGTTATTTTGCCCCTAGTTTTGATGTGAAGTTTTGTATTCTATGCATTCTGATATGGTGTTCTGATACCTTATCAAGACTTCTTCCATTTTGCTTTTGAGGGCTAGATTTGAAATGGGTGATTCTGAATCCCTAGATGTCCATTCCCACTGGTGGAAAAAAGGTCTCAGAAAGGCCAGACATTGTTGTGGTGCAGCCATGAAGAACACAGGGGTGCATTGCTGCCATGGACCCAAGTGGAAAAATCTTGTCATGAAGTTCAAGAGGGAGGGGAGGAGCATTATCTTATGCAATACAAAATCTCAAACAGGAGGGCTTCAGTCCTAGTATGATCCATTGAGCTATTCACAGAATTTTGATGAAGGGTGTGTTGGCGGGACTCCAAGTTCCATCCTTACAAGGGATTTTCTGCCAGATTTGTGGTCACACCCACTACAAAACCTGGCAAGGAAAATATCATTTGAAAGTCATTAAAACTCACTACTCCCATGGAATGTATCTGTATTCAAAAACAATGTAGGCATTATTCTTTTTTCCCGTATTAGATCAAGGTGGGTATTGTTGTATCAAGTTCCCAAAAATAGAAACTTGATTTAATATATCTGTATCCTTTGCTTTGAGAAGGATACCACTGTCATCTACAGGGGCTACTGGCTGAACTGTAATAGTGGGTAGGAGTACATTGGGAGAATGTTGGCCACTGCAGTTCTCTCTGTTTTTGAGATATTGAGGTCCAAATTTGTTACTAGGTTGAAACTTGTAATTGCACAGAAAAGTTGAAAACATTCTCCCTAGATGATTCAGTCAGAGTCTGTGCATATGTTTTGCATTTGTCTCCATAGGCCCAGGATAATGGTAATGAAGTTAAAAATTTTCTTTCACTTCGAAATATATTTGTAAAATATATACTACACAGACTTTTATTTGGCTGATGATAATGTATTAATGATGAGTTGGTGCTGAACTAATCATATTGCGAATACATTTTAGTATTTTACATGAGAATCCTTAGTGTTCCATTCTCAGCGTGTGTAAGGATAGCAGTAAACCAATACTAATTCAGTTGTTAATCAGCAGTAAATGTAAATTTTAAATCACACTTATGTATATAATTTTCATTAAAATGGTTTATTGGGTAAAATAGTTTACAGAAGAGCTGCTGTAATCTAGTGATAAATTAGTGCAGTATTTTCATCTAGGTTTTGTTTGAGAATTTAGGGAAAATGATGTAGGATTTCATCTTGGGTCATAGATGAATGACTTACTTAACCCAGTTGAATCCCAAAAAAATGATATCTAATAGCAAGTTATGAAGTGATGGAACTAATTCTAATATTAAACCTTCAAATAGGGGTTCAAAACCTCCGAGAATCAACCCTTTTGGATTGCGTCAGGAAAAGTTTGACAGAAAGCTCAGCTCCTTAGCAGGACTGCTGGAAATAGCATTTTTCCAAAACAGGTGCAAGATCTCACATTAACAGTAAAACCAAAGAAAATGGATAATGACATATTGAAATTCTTAGAATATTGCATATTAGTATTATATCAAACTTCTATACTCGTCTTTCAAAATCTCCATATGCGTAAGTATAATCAAGAAGTGATCTGCAATAAATTAGAACTTATGCATTGCAAACATTGGCATAGATATCAGGTTGATTTTAAACATCTAGTTGGAAATTTTAGGTAAAACAATACATATTCCCAGCCTTTTTTGCCCAAATATGGCACTGCCTCCTTGGAGGAAACCAGCTTGGAAAAAACATCAAACATAAAATTACAAAGTATGTTGTAGCACCAACGAAAATAGAGATTTTGTGATAATAACAAGCATGACAAAAAACTAAGAAGAGCTGAGCTACTGCCCAGTCATGAGTCTTATGCATCATCATCGCTATTTGGATCTTCCTCCATGATGAGATAGACGTACTCCTGTGTAGCGACATCCTCTTTAACAGTGGGTTGATGCGGAGGCCTGGAAGTAGGTGCACATAGGATGGGAGCAACCGGGTACTCTGCATTTGGGACTTGCATCCAAGTGCCTTCCGAGTCCATTATCCAGACGTCTATGTCATCCCCTTCATCCTCCTATGCCAGAAGAGGCTTAGTCTTGCGGGGAAAGGGGTGCTCCTGGTGTGCAATGGTGGATTTCCTTGGTCCGCTTCTGCCTCTATGCATTACATGAGTGGGGGCGTCCTCCTCCTGGTCAAGTTCGGGGCTCTTGGGGGCCTCTCTAATGTGACTTCTCGAGGAGGAGCCTTCAATGGATTCCAAGCTGTTATCTGGCCCCTGGTGGTAGCGACCAGGGAGCGCACCTCTCTAGCCTCCTCTGATGGTTCTCTAGCGCAATCTAGGAGCCATGGTCAGATGAAGTAGGGGGTTGATGGGGGTTTGAGAGGAGGTGAGGAGAAGCGCTGACTTGAGACAGAAGGTGTGCAATGAGGTTCTATTGGATAGGGAGGTACGCTGATGGAGGATGCACAGCAAGGGGCACAGGATACTGGGGGAACAAAGGCTGGTGAAACTATCAAGGAAGGTGGATCCAAGGTGAGGTGCACATTCAGTGGGGTATGCTGCTTGGGGGATTCCGCACAGCGCAACATTGGGGGGAGGCTGCGCGGCAGACTGGGCATGTAGGAGAGTTGGAAATGAATAAAAAAAACTAGAAGGAGCAGACTGTGAGTAGCTTTGTGTTGTAGGTCCTCCCCTTTTGTAGGCCTGTGACACATGTGAAGATGCTGAGCATTATTATGCCTCACTCGCAGCTGCATGCTGTAACTGTTTTCATGAGTAGGCATGTGCGTAGAGTTATGGCTGAACGTCATATCTATCCAGGAGATCATTCAAAAGATTGTAGCAGAGAGGTGCCCCGTAGGGGATGTTGATGTCTTTGTGTGTCTTCATGATGCCTAGTCTCTATCATCTCATGTGAAGTATTGTAGGAGTGAGGATCCACGTTGAGTGAAGGCCTGCGCTGCAGATCTTCATCATCTCGAGCGTGGGAGAGACTGTTTTCATGCGTGATGCTACTGTCACCCGCATCCGGGGAGCGAAAGTATTTTTGGATGAGAGTTTGGCATTATCTTCTTAAATAATCATCCTCAATCTAGGTGAGATTGGAATAATGTAGCTCTTTGTGACTTCCACGCCCTTGTTCGCGAGGAGGTCCGCAACAGTGTTCACTTTCCTACGGGCATTGTTCAATTGTACCTTTTCATGACAACCTCTTTCGCCATGGCATGAGCTTCTACTCCACGAGGCCTTCTGGATGTTATTTTTTCTGGCCAGGGTTCATACCGTGCTTCAGATTATGAAAAGATATTGTAAGATTCTATTGTTCAATACCCAGTGCCTTGAATTTCCTGAGATTGCAATAAATAAGTTCATAAAAACATGAACGATTATGGTCAAGTAGGCAACAATTTTGAGATTAGTAAATTGCAAAACCCAATGTTGATGGGGTTTTGGCTTCCATGGTCCAATCTCGAGGAAGTAGGAAACAATTTTGAGATTAGTGACCAACTTGATTGCAAAACCTTAGCTCTGAGTTATTTCTCCAACATTACCCTGCTTCCATTCCTCAAGAATAGAATTTCACGAGCTTACCTACTACACCCAAATCTATGACCCATTCCAAATCCAATTATTTACAAGCAAATGTATTCAATTAAACTTATTTAATATTCAATCCAACGCATTGCAATCAAACGTATCCAATTCAGCCAAATATTTAGTACAAATTTAAAATAATTGGAGAAATTTTCCAACAAACTTCCGAAACAGAAATTAGATCTAATAAGTCTAAGCGGTCGAAACAGAGTGACATTTGCATTCGATAGCATTTATTAAAACATTTGGGAGCAAGATCTGGGCATATATATTGTACTCTCTAATGAAAGTGGGTGTTTGTGAATCGTAATCAGTTACATTTCTAAACCCTACTCTACAGTAGATTTTACCCAAAAAAATCATTGGGGTTTAATGTTGTTGTATGGGTCCTCTGAAACTCCATGGCCTTGGAATCGCTAATGATAAGAATCATTAATGTGGGGATGAAATTATGGAACTCATGAGCATTTTCTGCTTTTGTGAGGTACTAAAATTCTGTATGATTCTGTTGCGTTGAAGCCAAGAAATCTGTCTGTCTGGCCAGGATGTATCATTGCCTACAAGCTTTTGCGATTTTGGCTTGAATTTCAGGGCTTACTATTCCTCTTTCCATTGGCTCGGAGTGTCTCTCAGGAAGGCTTGGTTTTTTTGAAAGTGAAGAAAGAACTGAGTGACCCTAATGGATTTCTTGGTAACTGGAAGGCAGAGCAATATTCTCCCTGCAAATTGACGGGTATCTCATGTGACCAGAGCTCAAAATCAGTGGTGGGGATTGACCTAACCAGTGGAGGTTTAGTTGGGGTTTTTCCTAGTGTCGCTTGCAATGTTCCATAGCTGAGAAATCTGACAATATCATGTGTATTTTTATGGGTTATAAACCTTTACAAATAACTTGAATGGTAGCTTACCTTCGAATTTGGGGAAATTTTCTCCCCTGCAAATGCTAGATATTGCAGGAAATCGACTGAGTGGCACTCTTCTGACAGATCTTTGCAAGCATGGGAAGCTACAAAATTTAATATCTTTAACAATAACATCACGGGGTAGTTTCCTTTGGAATATGGTACATGTTTGAGCCTTCAAAGGGTGAGAATAAGAAACAATGAGCTCATTCAAGAGCCGCTGCAGAAGTAGCTGCTGGGATCCATCTTGCAAGCGCAGAGAATTCTAAATGGTCGAGCCACTCTAAACGGACAAGAAGAAGCCATATAAATCCTTCAGTAACTAATGAACTATCATAACTGCACTGTAAACTAAATATTTGCAACTAGCATTGTATTTTCATCCAACGGCTGAATATGTTTTAATTATCTAACATATAATCTAACGATTTCAAGTTATGACACGATGCACACAGGAGAGTTGTTTTCAAATAGTGACGCCTTACGGTGTAAAAATAATATTATTTTATTAAAATGTATATTCACAATTATCAGTTTATAGTACTAAATTCATAATTAATTCATATTGCAATTGTATATATTTTAAGTTTATATTATTTTAAACAAATTATAATAATTAAAATAAATGTGTAGTAAGTTTTAGATATTTTATTTGTTTATATAAAAAAAAGGTTAAATAATGTGATACTGAAAATTCATTATAAATATATATTCATTATGAATTCCACATGTCATAAATATGCGTTGGACCTCTAAATAGTATCAATTTATTAAACAATATTAAATTTCACATTTTAAAATAATTTAAGTAATAAAATAAACCAGAAGTTAAATGACTCATTTGAATCTTAAATGAGTGAGGACCACTAAATAATGTGAAGCATTAAACATCAAGAAATATATATTTTACTAGCACAAGTACCTAACTAGCAACTAGTGAACACTGATAGGTATAAGTTGATTATGCTTCATACTTGTCTCCAGTGATATTTTGTCATTAATGACATATTTCATAATGTTGAAAACAATGATATTTTGTCATTAATGACATATTTCATAATGTTGAAAATTAGAGTGAATTTAGGTACATAAATTAAATAGTTAAATATATGTCATCCATTTAATGGAGAATAACAAGATAGTTAAACCATTAACTTGAAAGAAAATGTTCTTTAAATAATCAATGATAATTATTGATAAATATTACCATAACCTCATTTTCAATACAATAATATCTAAAAATAATTTAATTAACTAAAAAAATACTATTTAATAAATTATATATTTTAGAATATCTATATAAAAAATAATTTTTATAATTCAAAATTACACATTATCTATTTTAAGGTAAATAATTAAAAATTTTGATTCAGTTTAAAATTTTAATTTTATATTTAAACTCAATTAAAATCTTTAATTATTTTATTTTTTATTTTTTTATTTACATAAATAAAATATTTTGTTAATTTAAAAAAAAATTATAAATTCATTTTTACATAAAAATTTTCACATAATCTTTCTTTAGTAATTACAACCATCTTCTCTTCATCCTCACCATTCTTATATAATTAACTTGGTAATCAATTTTTTTCACTAATATTTTCTTCATTACCGGTCATCCATGTATTTATTTAAATTTATTCGTTATTATATATAACAAGGTTGAGATGGTTTAATGGTTATTATGTCAATGCCAAGTTATTTTGAAACATTGCTTTTTAGTTGGATAAAGAAGTGGACAACACACTTTTGATTTTTTATTTTAATTTTTAATTTTTGATTTTTTATTTCTTGAAAGTATTATTTTCATAATCTAACCATGTCATTTTTGCACAATAAACAAAATATAATGTGTCAACAATGTGAAAAAAGCAGCAGTTGATGACTGTTATTTCCTGAATTCCAGCTCAGTCGAAGGAAGGCTGAGTTCGTGTAACATCAAACCACGCTCAAATTCTGGGTAGCCTAGCCCTACCAGAACAGAGAGGCTCGCCTGGGTCAATCTCGGAAAAATAATCAATAGGGCTTGAGATGACTTGAAATAAAAGCTAATTTTAGGCTAGGTATATAAATAAAGGAGTTTGAGTTTGATTTTGGGGAATTTTGTTGGATCAAAGGGAAAGGCAGTTTTGGGTGCGGGGATTAGGCCTAGTCTTTGCAGAGTTTTGATTGGGGCAAGGAAGGAAATTGTTTTGATGCTTTAGATTGAATGAATGGATGGATCAGACCAGTGAGGAGCTGAAGAGGGCAAGAGGGTCTCAAGAGTCCTCCTCAAACAGATGAAAACATGAAAAAATTAAACAAAACTGAAGGCAGAGAAAAGCAAGCTACTGAATTCCACCTTTAACACTGATTTTTTTAATCTAAGAAGAAAGGAGAAGAAAAATGGTACACATAAACATCAGTGAACTTACAATTACATGGAGAAAAACACCATCAAAACACAGAGCCACAAGGATCCCAAAGAGTGCTGCAAAACCCTGGTCTATTCCTTTGCCAAAATTGCAGAATGAAATGTACAATGAAGTGCTAAGCAATCCCAAGTGTCCAACCCTGAAAATTACTGATGAATTACAAGATATAGACAAGCCTAACTCATCCCCATGCCTCTATGGGTCGAGCTCATCATTCTAGGAGCTGTTTCAACCATATCTAAACTAGGAACTGAAAAATAGGCAATGAAAAAACTTGCCTCTATATGCTAGGAAACTGATTCATTCACTTACATTTCACCTTTTGGTGAATGAATATTCTAGAATGTGCCAAAATTACATCATAGTCATGAAATTACATCAAGGTACATCAAGAGTTACATGAAAAAGTGAAACTGGCCAAAACTAGGCAAAATTCTGAGCTGCTGAGTGAAAAATAGGCCAAAATTCTCTATGCACCGCGCCCAAAATCTCTATGCGTAGCACAAGTTTGGAGCTGATTTTGAGGCCCTTATCGAAGTCCAAATTGTGCTCATGATAGCTCGTTGGAAATCCCTACCTGTCTAATTTCCAACCCAAGTAGAATTTCTAGATTTTGCTACATTTTCCCTCCATTAAAGTCAAATTCCCTCAACATCATGTACTGTGTGCAAAGTAAGGGTGTTTTCATTTTTAGGGTGTTTTTTGACTCCTTTAGGAAAACCCAAAATTGATGAAATCCTTAGGTAATCCATGATCATGCATAAATTTTAATGAAAATCAAAAAATGCAAAGTTTTCCTCCCCAAGAGTCATGAATTATAAGCGCACGCCAAGTGGGCACTAATACGGCATGAAAATCTCTGCTTTGAGGCCAAAAAATTCAAAATTGAAATTTTTTTCCCAAATTTCTTGAAATTTGGGCTGAATGTCCCTCATCAAGCACTATTCTGGGCCAAAGAAGCTTCGGCCAAAATTTGGAGCCTATCATACCTTTTGCGATGCTTTAGTGCCCTCCTTGGCCTTACCTTCAAGATCTTGATCTTCGCTTTGCAAACATGATGTCGCACCCAATAATGGTTCTTCATGTGTCTGAGCATGTTCTTCTCCTTATTTTCCTTCTCAAACGGCTTCTCAAGATGAATTTTGACCCTCTCAAGCCAAGTCTCTCTATCAACCTCAATCTCCTGCTCAATGGGTGTCATCTCTGTTGGGCTTGATCGGGCAACTTGCCGATTCTCACGGATGTTTTGCAACTCCATGATCATCTGCTGATCCTCCAACTGTTTGTTGCATTACTCTAGATATTTTATGATCCATTGAGCTCTCTGCAACTTGTCGGTCAATGTGTCGATCTGATCCTTCTGCTCCTGAATGATCTCTCTCAATTTTGAGCTTGGAGAGCTCAAATCCTCATCAATCAATATGAAATCAGTATCCTAGCCTCCTGAAGGGCCCTCATCCTACATAGGCCTATTACCTCTATCCTATACCTATACCTGTGCTACTGATGACAAAAATGAGACCCCTTCCACCCCGGGTGGAGATAGTACTCGTTGGGCTGCTGCAAATAATGCTCTCGTGCCTCTCTGATAAGTAACAAACACTGGCGCATTGATGGGCTCTATCTCATGACCTTGAAACTGATGTGAAGGTTCACCTGCATCATGAAAAACCTCCTGAGGAACCCGAGGAACTGTGAATAAATCACGGGAAATGAAATCTTCCCATGTAATGCCCTGCAATCCAAGCTGATGTACAACAACAATCTTGATGAGTGCATAGTGATAAATGCTGTTGCAATGCTGCTCGGGAGTCTTCTTCTGCAAAAGAGTGGTCATTTGCTCGATGTTGTGGAACATGAAATAAGGAATGTTCATCATCCTCACTCTAGTGAAATGCATCAATAACTTGATGTGGTATGCATAGAGGCATGAGAACCGTCCCTCACAACTGAAGTATCTGATAATGAGTTTCATCAAAGGCACATAGGATTCCTTCAGAAATCAGAATGGGAATACCCTGCTGAGCTGTCTCACATAGCTAGGCCTGATGTATGGTTCATAATGCACTCTGTTCACCTGCTATCTCTTGTTCCACTCTTCACCTACATTCAGTATTCTTGTTGCTTGAGAAATGGTTTCTGGTGTTAAGGTGAAATTCACACCAGCAAGAGTTACCTGACCATCATGCAAATGTAAAACAAACAAACGAGCCAACTCCTGATGATGAAACTTAGCAATCATCTCACAATACTCTGGAGAAAGACACCTGCTTCAAAAACATGCCATGGCAAGGGCGGCCTGCAACCGAGTCAAGGAAGGCTTCTTCTCTCACATGTTACCACCTTACGAGGCCTTCTCTGCATGTAAATTAGTGGCAGGGGACCACTATCTCTCGTCATATGAAGTTTCAAGTTGTTTTCCATCGTGTTGCAAGTCTATGCCAAGTATATGCCGATTTGTATGAGATAAAATGAGGATTTTGGTGTCTTTTCTTGATTTCCAAATGTGTGTCAAAGGGAAAAGGACTATGGGAGAAATAGACAAAGTGTAGGCCGTGGTTCAATCAAGTGAATTTAAAGTGTAAGGACAACCACTTGACTATGTTTGGGAATTTGGGCTTTAGGAATTTTTGCAAATGATATGGGGAAAGGGATAATGATAGGCAATGAAAGGATTGGGGGATAGGGATAAATGAGAATAAGTGATATGAGTGGTTTTGGGATATAAGGGAATAAGGGATTGAAAATGATGATAGGATTACAGTGATGGGAAAGGAACCATAGTTGGGGAATGGAGTTGGATTATTTTGGCACCAAAATCAAATTTTAAAACTCAAATTCAAACCCTAAGGGAGAAATTTTAAACAAGAGAATAGGGTTTATGTTTTCAACTTTAAAACTCTCATATTCCCTTCTTTCAAACAATACCAAACAATGATAAATGGCAAATTGCAAGATGATTTGACTTACTTGGAGCAAAGGAGACCGTTTCGTTTGATGTTTGAGAGAGATAGCAAGAAATTTTGAGTTTCGGCCCTGTGCGCCACACGCACAACCCAGTGCGCCGCGACCCTCCTGTGCGCCGTGCACATTCAAATCAACAAAGTGCCGAGCAGCTCTATGCGCCGCGACCTTCTCCCAACGCGCCGCAAATTTGAACTTCACCACAGTTTGCCTTCCAGGACTAGATTTTGCTTCCTCCATGATTTTCTCTTGGGTATTTGATAACTCTTGGTATGAAAATGATTTATGAAGACACAAAAATATCTTTTATGGCATGGGCTTTGATTTTTGATTTGAAATAACCCACTTTCTAATGTTTAAACTTTGACATTTTGCACTTTTTAAAAAAATAAACTCTGTTTTTGTTGGTTTCCTTTGATTTTTGAACTAATGATGAATCTCTTGTCTATTTTTTGCAGGGATAGCTGGCATGAGATCTTGGCAAAGGCGACCAGGGCTGCACCTGAAGAAATTCACAACTGAAACAACTTTTGAAAATTACATGGCATTTATTACAAAGGATGAAATTGACGATTTTTCTTCAAAACAGAGTTTTGAAGAAAAGTCATGATCAATCATTATGAAGATGAAATTTTGTCCATGAAAACTTATTTCGAGCCTCCCTCATGTGCCTGCTAGCATTATTAGACATTTTGAAGATGAAACCCTAGACCTAATGAGGTTTAAAACCCTAAAATGACTCTTTGCCGAATGCGGGACCCAACAGATCGCAAATGAAGACTGTAAATGATTTCGATGAACTTTGATGAACAGACCTGGGCCAGCAGGTACAAGACATGAGGGATATGAGTGACAAGACCCTTCCGTCAGATGATCTATGCTCCTAATGGAATGCAACTAACTGAAATGAATGAGACACCTAAAATTAAATGCAACAAGAGATTTTGATCTCTGACGGAGGGATGAAGAGACCGACTCTAACATTGGCTCCAATGGGGATGGTAGCTCCTGGGAGGTGCCAATAACTACAGATTTCTGGGAGAGTAGGCAGTGCCTTCATCCATTGGGCTATGGAGTCCATAACTTCGAAAAATCAACAGAAGACTCTTGACTCATTTATTGACTGAAAATTTGACTCAAATTGACTCAATTGTGAAACTGAAACGACTGAAAAATGTGACTCGACAAACTCAAACCAAAGCTGAAATCATTCTTCAGAATTATAGCCTTCACTTCGGGCCCCAAACTAAAGAAAAGATCACAACACACACTTGCAAAGAAATTAAAATAAATGGTATGTACAGTGACAATGTAAACAGCATAAAACATCTTAGAAATGATACTGCTTGAGCAGCCGACCATTGACCGGCCCTCCTGGACAATCTTCCCCATTCATCTCTTTCAGAAGAAAAGCATTCTGACCCCGATATGCAGCAATTTTAAAGGGTCCTTTCCAGAGATTTTCGAACTTACCGTGCTTACCCTTTTCCTCATTTCTTGCATCCCATTTCAGCACCACTTCTTCCAATTGAAATTTGTCCGCCTTTGCTTTTCTGTCATAGATTTTCTTAATTCTCTCTTGCAGCTTGAATGTGTTTTGGAAAACTTCTTTTCTCGTATGCTGCAAATGGATCATTTGATTTATTCTTCTTTTCATATGATCATCTTCACTGCCAGCTTCCTGTAGAAGTTTGACCACTGGAACTGCAAGAGAGGTAGGAAACACCGTGTCAACTCCATATACCAACTCAAAGGGGGACATACCAATGGATTTCTTCTGACTCACTCGATCTGCCCAAAGTGCACTGACCAACTTCTTATGCCAACTTTTCTTGTTTATTTCCAGCAACTTTTTAATGATGTTGACCAAAGATTTGTTGGAAGACTCCGCCAATCCATTGCCTTGTAGATGATAAGTGGTTGAGTGTCCCAAAGTGATTTTATACTTGTCACAATACTCAATCATATTTTTTGATTTGAAAGCTGCTGCGTTATCAGTGATTAGCTTATTCGGGCAACCAAAACGAGACAAAATATTATTCTCAAGGAAAGAAATTATTACCGAATCTGTGGCCTGCCTGGTGGGAATTGCCTCAATCCATTTCGTGAAATAATCTGTTGATGTTAGGATCCACCTATCCTGAGCTGAAGAAGCGAGATGAATTTCACCAATGAAATCCAAACCCCACTGCTGAAAAGGAGCACTTACTTCAATGGGATTAAGCGGAAAAGGCTGCAATTTCTGCCTCCCTTCAAAAATTTGACATTCATGACAGCTTTTGACAGTCTTATACACATCAGCAAAAAGTGTCGGCCAATAATATCCCGCTCTCAAAATATTGTTGGCCGTTGTTTTCCAAAAAATGTGACCCCCGCAATCTCCCTTATGAAAATCCTCCATGACCTGCTTTGCTTCTTCTTCCACCAAACAGTTTAAAAAAACACCACCGGGATCTTTCCAATAGAGTGAATTATTCAAAACACAAAAATTAGCAGCCTTCAATTTCAGAGTTCTACTTTTTGTTTCTAGCCATGCCGGGTGGTGGTGACAAATTTTGAAGCACATATACAATATCTGAATACCAAGGAGACATCACAAATATTTATGATACCTGAACTGGTGAACTTTCCTCATTCTCCTCGGACATAGCAGCAATAAGATTGATGTCCAAGGCATGCAAATTCGACTCAGCCATTAGCTTTTCCATCCCTTGTCCTTTGATAAGATTTGTAGGCTTTATCTCCACATCATACTCCAACAAGGCAGCAATCCATCTGCCCCATCTCCCTTCCGGATCTGTTTGTACTAAAACATCCTTAACAGCAGCGTTAGGAACATAAGCAAGAATATGAGAATGCAGAAAATATACCCAAAAATCTTTCAACACTTTCACAAGAGCAACAGCTTGCTTTTCAATTATGTTATATTTCAAGGTTGCATCTCTTATGGTACGGCTGAAAAAAGAAATTGTTTTTTCGTGCCCATCTCTTTTCTGCATTAATACTGCTGCCATAGTATGCTCTGAAGCAAATGAAAACAAAATAAAATCTTGAGTATAATCCGGGCTGATCAAAACCGGAGCTGAAGAAAGAGCCAACTTCACTGAATTGAAAGATTTTACCGCCTCCTCAGACCGCTTTACTGCACTATATTTCTTAAGCATGTTTGTAATCTCTCTTAGATGTTCAGCAAGATTAGGCACAAAGCAGCGTAAAAAATTCATCTTACCATTAAAAGATTGAATCTCCCTTTTGTTCCCGGGAAGATCAATTTTTTGAATAGCTTCAACTCGAGCTGGGTCAATACGAATGCCATCTTTTGAGATAATATGACCAAGAAGTTTGCTCTCATCCATGGCAAACAAACTCTTCTTCGGATTGAGTGACACACCATACTTTCTACATCGCTGAAAAACAATCTTCAAATGGTAAAGGTGCTCTTCATCAGAATTGGAAAAGACTGTCAAATCATCAAGATACACAACTAGAAAAACATCTTTCTCATTTGCAAATGCCATATCCATTGCGTGCTGAAATGTCGCACCAGCATTCTTCAAACCGAAAGGCATTTTAGCATAATGGAAAGTTCCCCACGGAGTGGTGAATGCTGTTTTGTCTCTATCATCCTCATGGACCAGAACTTGGTTATACCCAGAATAACCATCGAGTAGTGACATACAAGATGCTCCAACTACTCGCTACAATATGTGATCCATTTTGGGCAATGGATAATTGTCTTTCAAATAAACCTTGTTCAAATTCCTAAAATCAATGCACAAACGAATCTCACTTGTCTTCTTGCGAACGGGCACCAAATTGGAAATCCAATCTAAAAATATTATAGGAACAATGATACCAGCCTTGTATAATCGATTCACCTTCTTCTCAATTGAGGGCAGCAACTTCAGATTTATCCTTCTCAACTTCTGCCTGAAAGGATTTTGATTTGGGTTAATAGGAATAGTGTGCTGAATTATATTAGTATCATACGTCTTTAAATCTGAATAGTCCCAAGCAAATACATCAATAAAACAAGACAACAAACTAACATATTTTGCTTTAATCTCTGGTGGCAATGTTTTGGACAACTTCACCATCTTTGGATTCTCAGCTGATCCAATGTTCACGTCTTCAACTCCCTTTTCGGTTGGCCGCAAGGTTGGTTTTATAGCTACGTCCTATTGATCAAAAAGCTCCTCTAAAGGTATCAAACCCTTAGGAATGACATTATATTTCAGCTACAACACTTCCATATGATTTATTTGCACATCAGCCTCACCATCATCATGTTCCATGTCAATTGAAGTCTCTTTGAATTTGCCTTTGTTTTGCAGAAATTCATCAATCTCATCATCATCTTGGAATACTTGCCAATACCTTTGGTTGTCCGGGACAGTTAGACGATGTTTCACATGGATTTCAAACTTGTTACTTGAGTTCATTGGAATCTTCAAATTACTTGCTGCCTTAGCAAGAGCATCTACAATACCATTCTGAATACGAGGGATACAAGTCAAAGTATAGTTTGAAAACAACTTCAAGATATCAAGAACAACATTTCGGTAAGCCCGCATTCGAGGATGCTTAGCTTAAAATTCACCCTTCACTTGCTTAATTACCAACTCAGAGTTTCCATACACTGTAATCCTCTTAGCATTTAGCTTTCTAAGTATTTTCAGACAAACAATCAAAGCTTCATATTCTGCCTCATTATTCGAACAATCAAAAGCTAATTTGTATGAACAAACCCTTACATTGCTTGGTACCTTGTTCGGGGTGGAAAAATGGCTGCGTACCCAAATACCAATTCCAGCACCATCACTCCCAACTACACCATCGAAATCCATAGTCCATAAACCATCTTCATCTTCTTCCAAGTGCTGAAATTGTGTTTGCTCTGTTATTTCTGCTTGCTGTCCGTCAACTTTCTGCTGCTGTCGGAAGGCTGATTGCTTAGCGGAAGTCTCAAGTTCTTGTCTCTCTTTCATCAAAACTTCTCTGAAATTTTCTGTGATCTCCGGAATGTCCTCTGCTTCAACTAACTGACTATTTACATCATTGAAACTATCTGAATACAAAACAAAAGACTCTAAATCTGTATGTACATAATTTATTGGATGATTTACCGGTTTCTCCTTGCTGGTGATCATATACTTCATTTTTTGCCCCCGATATAATCTTCTGATCTGACCGAACACAGGAATGGTAGCATAGGAGAAATCAATTTGTAATGTTCCCTTCAACTTCGCTCCCCAAGATCTGGAAAGAAGCATGCCAAATCTAGGAGGAATATCCGCCACAACCACATCCATCAAAACGTTCTTAGTTGGAATTTGATCTAAACTAACCACCAAATATTTGATGAGCCCGATGCATCTTACTCTGCTAGAATCAAAAGAATAAAGATCATGATATTTCCTAGTGATTTCCAATCCCAATTTCTCCATGATCGCCCTCGGCATGAGATTATGGGAAGCTCCAGAATCAAACATGGCATTATGTAACACAAAATCATGCAATCTAAGGCTGATATAAAAAGGAGGCACATCACTATCGGGAGACTCACCATCCAATGCTGGTCCAAATATCAACTCAGGTTGATCATCTTCCACATTCACCATATCAGACATTGGATCGAAATTCAAAATTTTAGATACTTGACCCTTGTAGCTGCTATTTCTCATCAACTCAGTCAAAGGAATGGAAACTTTTAACTTAGCAATCTCACTCTCTAAGTTAAAGACTGAAGCTTTTTCTACCTCTTTGGTTGGAGCATCCTTCCTTTCATCTTTCTCCCTCGATACAATTGGCTGATTATATCTTTCATTTGCTGATGGAGACTTGCTAGTAGTAGGATCAGCTGCATCTTTTCCCTTCTTCTGTGCAATGGGTACATCATTCTTTGGTGCTGAAACTTCCTTTCTCTTTTGGATTGGGTTGATAGGCACATCTCTATTTCTAAGTGAATATTTTCGCTGCTGGGCAGACAAATCACTCATATAACCTCTCTGATACTCATCCGACTCTTCTTCAAGAGCTGCATCATTTGCCAAGATAAAATCCTCATCCTTTTGTACAGCTGGGTTTTCTGCATACTCCTCATCTTCGGTGATAAAGGTTGGCATATCATTAGGGGTAAAAAAATGATTTTCTTCTCCTATTACATTGTCTTCATCATCTGATTCCGGACCAACAAAATTCTGTTGTAAAGGAGTTTTTACCTGCTGTTGTACTGGTGGTTCTTGTGCTCGCTGCTCTCATTGTTTAATCCTGAATTGTGGTTGCTGCTGGCCACGAAAATTAGGATTTTTGATCTGTGGTTCAGGATTATCAAGCATTAGTCTTTCAATCATCTTTTCCACCTTGCGAAGTACTTGATCTGAAGTAGAAGCTTCTTCCTTTATTGCTACTTTCTTTTCTGCTCTCAATCTAGCTCTCTTGTCATTCAAATTAGCTTCAACACTTACTGCAATTTTTTGCATGTCCTCCAAAGTGGCCGGATCTCTTTCTCTCAATTGATAGGCCATGTCCGGATCAAAACCATCCAGAAACTTAAGCAAATCTGACTTCTTAGATGGCCTTAAATCATCAGGAATTGCATTGTAAACCGCATTAAATCTAATACAATAGTCTTGGACTGACTCACCTACGTTGCACTTGATCTTGGTATATTCAGAAGTGATCTGAAGAGGATCTTTATTTACTTCCCACCGATCTAAAAATTGTCTCTGTAGCTCAGCCAATGTAGCAATACTTCTAGGCTGCAAAGCTCTGAACCACTTTCTGACTTCACCTCCAAAAGTTTGCACAAACAATCTCATGGTCACATTTTTTTCATCAATTTCATGAAGATCGAAGAAGTCTGCCATTCTATCAATATGTTTCTAAGCAGTGACACTTTGAGGTGTGCCATCAAACAATGGGATCTTACTTTGATAATCAGCGAGCATAGCATCCAAGTTTTGAGGCAGGACAAGGGGTGCGAATCTGGCAGCCATTTCTCTTGGTGGATTTATAACCGGTCTTGGAGAAATAGGTGGAGTAGGAGCAGTAGATGTATGAGGTGTATGAGGTGTGGATGGAGGTGATACTACTGCAGATTTTTGATCAGAAATAGATGGTTGCACGGGAATGGTAGGAATGAAAGGGAAGCTCAGTGTGAATTTGTGAACCGGATGTGACTGTTGATGGCCCAAGAGTTTCAAATGTAGACTCTATGAACTCAGGAATGTTTGTTGCCACAATGGAGTTTTGAATATTCAAAATGTAACTGTCGATGGATCTATTAGCCTATTCAATTTCAAGATACTTGATAAACTCTGGATTTATGACAGTAGAACCAATAGCACTTTCACACTTTGTCTCAAACAACGACAACTCAAATTATTCATCAAACTCAAGATATTCAAGGTATTCAAAAACAGCGGGACATGAATGGGATTTAAACAGAGGAATCACGGGACTTTCTCGACGAAGGATTCTTGAGATCATATTGGGATTCTCATACACTAGAGGTGGATCGGGATCCAGATTTTCTCTAGTATGTCTTCTGGAAGACAGTGTGTTGAATTAATTTCAAAAAATCAAAGGGACAAAACCAACTTTTTCAGCCTATCAAATTCTAGACTCATCACCCAAAAGTCCAGAACGATCTGATCTACTGGGGAAATTTACAAGTCAAGTGTCACGTTTACAAGCTAGACCAGAGATTGACTGAAAAAGCATTTATCTACTTTCGCTGATGCAAAGCAAGAGCGTTTCGAAGGCTACCTGGCATAACTTCAGGCTCCGTCTGTAGCTTATAAAAAAAATAACACCAACAAGAAAACCATTTCCTTCCCTAGTATGGTCGCCACTATGTTATTACCTAAATCAACCTCAGGCTGAAAGAAGGCAGAGTTCAGGGTAACATCAAACCACGCTTAGTCTAGTAGCTAGCCCTACCAGAACAGGAGAGGGATCTCTCCGGGTCAATCTCAGCAAAAATAATCAATAGGGCTTGAGATGACTTGAAATAAAAGCTAATTTTAGGCTAGGTATATAAGTGAAGGAGTTTGATTGTGTTTTTGGGGGTTTTTGTTGGATCAAAGGGAAAGGCAGTTTTGGGTGCGGGGATTAGGCCTAGTTTTTGCAGAGTTCTGATTGGGGCAAGGAAGGCAATTGTTTTGATGCTTTAGATTGAATGAATGGATGGATCAGACCAGTGAGGAGCTGAAGAGGGAAAGAGGGTCTCAAGATTCCTCCTCAAACAGATGAAAACATGGAAAATTAAACAAAACTCAAGGCAGAGCAAAGCAATCTAATGAATTCCACCTTTATCACTCATTTGTTTAATTTAAGAAGAAAGGAGAAGGGAAATGATACACATAAACATCAATGAACTTACAATCACATATAGAAACACACCATCAAAACACAAAGCCACATGGATCCCAAAGAGTGCTGCAAACCCTGGTCTATTCCTTTGCCAAAATTGCAGAGATGAAATGTACAATGAAGTGCCAAGCAATCCCAAGTGTCCAACCCTGAAAATGACTGAGAAAATACATGATATAGACAAGCCTAACTCCTCCCCATGCCTCTAGGGGTCGAGCTCATCATTCTAGGAGCTGTTTCAACCATATCTAAACTAGGAACTGAAAAATAGGCAATGAAACAACTTGCCTCTATATGCTAGGAAACTGATCCATTCACTTACATTTCACCTTTTGGTGAATGAATCTTCTAGAATGAGTAAAAATGTGCCAAAATTACATCATGGTCATGAAATTACATCAAATTACACCAAGAGTTACATGAAAAAGTCAAACTGGCCAAAACTAGACGAAATTCTGAGCTGCTGAGTGAAAAATAGGCCAAATTCCTCTATGCGCCGCGCCTGGAATCTCTATGCATAGCACAAGTTTGAGGCTGATTTTGAAGGCCTTCTCGAAGTCCAAATTGAGTGTAGGATATCTTGTTGGAAAGCCCCACCTTTCTTTTTTCCAACCCAAGTGGAATTTCTGGATTTGGTTTCCATTTGCCCCTCCAAAAGTTCAATATCCCAACACTGCTTCCTGTGTGTGTAAAAAGTGGCAGAAAGGCCATTTTTAGGGTGTTTTTGACCCTTTAGGAAACCCAGAACTTGATGAATTCCTTAGGTAATCCATAAGCATGCATAAATTTTGATGAAAAATCCAAAAATGCAAAGTTTTCCTCCTGAAGAACTGCCAATTATAAGCGCGCGCCAAGTGGCGCTACGTGTCGGGCAGGAAAATCTGTTTTTAGGCACAAAAATTCAAAATTGAAAATTTTTTTCCCAAATTTCTTGAAATTTGAGTTGAATGCCCACCATCAAGCACTATGCTGGGCCAAAGAAGCTTCAGCCAAAATTTGGAGCCTATCATGCCTTTTGCGATGCTTTAGTGCCCTTCTTAGCCTTGCCTTCAGGATTTTGATCCTTGCTTTGCAAACATGATTGCGCGCCCAATAATGATTCTTCATGTGTCTAAGCATGTTCTTCTCCTTGTTTTCCTTCTCCAACAACTTCTCAAGATGAATGTTGACACTCTCAAGCCAAGTCTCTCTATTAACCTCAATCTCCCACTCAATGGGTGTCATCTCGGTTGGGCTTCTTCGGGCAGCTTGCTGGTTCTCACGAATGTTTTGCAACTCCATGATTGTCTGCTGATCCTTCAATTTTTTTTTGTGCTGCTCCAGATATTTTATCATCCATTGAGCTCTTTGAAATTTGTCGTTCAATGTGTTGATCTCAGTCTTCTTCTCCTGAATGATTTCTCTCAATTTTGAGCTTGGAGAGCTCAAATCCTCATCAATAAGTATGAAATCAGTATCCTGACCTTCTGAAGGGCCCTCATCCTGCATCGGCCTCTTACCTCTGTCCTGTACCTGTACCTGTGCTGTTGATGGCGGCAACTATACCCCTTCCACCCCCGGTGGAGATAGTACTCGTCGGGATGCTGCAAATAATCCTCTCGTGCCTCTCTGATAAGTGACATGCACTAGCACACTGATAGGCTCTATCTCGTGACCTTCAGGTTGATGTGAAGGTTCACCTGCATCATGGACAACCTCCTGAGGAACCTGAGGAGCTGTGAAAAAGTCATGGGAAATGAAATATTCCCATGCAATGCCCTGCAATCCAAGCTAATGTACAACAATGATCTTGATGAGCGCATAGTGATCAATATTGGTGTACTGCTGCTCGGGAGTCTTCTTCTGCACAAGAGTGGTCATTCGCTCGATGTTGCGGCACATGAAATATGGTATGTTCATCATCCTCACTCTAGTGAAATGCATCAATAACCTGATGTGGTAGGCATAGAGGCGTGAGAACCGGCCCTCACAACTGAAGTATCTGATAATGAGTCTCATCAAAGGCGCATAGGATTCCTTCAGAAACCGGAATGGGAATACCCTGCTGAGATGTCTCACATAGCTAGGCCTGATGTATGGTTCATAATGCACTCTTTCCACCTACTATCTTTTGTTCCACTCCTCACCTACATTCGGTATTCCTGTTGCTTGAAAAATGGCTTCTGGTGTCAAGGTGAAATTTACACCAGCAAGAGTTACCTGACCATCATGCAAATGTAAAACAAACAAATGAGCCAACTCCTGATGATGTTGAATTCGAGCAATCATCTCACAGTACTGATAGCATGACTGCTCTTGAAAACATGCCATGGCAAGTGGGCAGGCCTGCAATTGAGTCAATGAGGTGGGCTCTTCTCTCACATGTTTGCCACCTTTACGAGGCCTTCTCGGTGCATGTAGCTCAGTAGTAGAATCACTATATGATGAATCAGTGTCCGTCTCCATAATGTTGCAAGGTGTATGTTCGGCTTGTTGAAAATGAGAAATGATAATTTGGTTGTTTTAATGCCAAATATGTCAAAGTCAAATGAGGGACTGTGGGAAATAGGGCAGTGGGGAAAATGGAATTTTGTCAAGTGAATTTAAAGTGTGAGGACAGTCACTTGACTGTGTTTGGGAATTTGGGATTTAGGGATTTTTGCAAATGATATGGGGAAGGGAAAAATGATGGGAAATGATTTGGGATATAAGGGAATAGGAGAAGGATTATAATGATAATATGACAGTGAGGGGAGTAGTAAGCAATATGGGAAATGAAGTTTGGAGTATTTTGGCACCAAAATCAAACTTTAAAATTCCAATTCAAACCCTAAGGGAGCAATTTTTCACAAAAGGATAGGGTTTATATTTTCAACATTCAAACTCTCATAATCCACTTTCAAACAATACCAAACTCTTTTTAATAGCAATTGCAAGATCAATCGAACTTACTCGGAGCAAATGGGACCAAAAGATTTGGAATTTTTTTGGAGGCAGTGATAAAATTTCGTGTGTCGGCCCTGTGCGCCGCGCGCACAACCCAGTGCGTCGCAACCCTCCTGTGCACCACGCACATTGTATTTTGCATGGCGGAAAATGGTTGTATGCATCGCGACTTTCCAGTGCGTCGCGACCACCTCCCAACGCGCCGCGACTGTAAACTCTTCAACAGTTCGGCCTCCAAACTCAATTTCGCTCTCCTCCACGATTTTTCTCTGCTCTCTGATAATCCTTGCATGCAAATGAAATTTTTAAACACCAAAATATATTTTATGACCATGGAATTTGATTTTTGTTTTGAAATAACCCACTTGCTAATGTTTGAAATTTGTCACTTTGAAATTTTTAATATAAACTCTGTTTTACTTGTTTCCTCTTTGATTTTTTGACTGAATGATGAATCTTTTGTTGATTTTTTGTAGGGATAGCTGGCATGGGGTCTAGAAAAGGCGACCATGGTTGCGCCTGAAGAACTTCACAACTAAAAAACTTTTGAAAATTACATGGCATTTATTGCAAAAGACAAAATTGACGATTTTTCTTCAAAACACAGTTTTGAAGAAGAATCATGATCAAGCAATATGACGATGAAATTTTTGCGATGAAAACTTTATTAGAACCTTCCTCATGTGCCTGCTGGCATTATTGGACACTTTGAATACTAAATTAACGAAACCCTAAACCTAATGAGACTGAAAACCCCTAAAAGACTCTTTGCCCACCAAAAGACCAAACATAGATCAGAATGATCGTAAAATTGACTTCGATGAACTTTGATGAACATATTCGACCCAAACAGTGTACAAGACATGAGGGATATGAGTAAAGACCCTTCGTCGATAATCCATGCTCCTAATGGAATGCAAGAGATCGGATCGAATGGGACACCTAAAATGAAATGCAACAAAAGAGATTTGATCTCCGACGAGGGATGAAGAGACCGACTCTAACAATGACAATGTGGAAAAAATAAAAGCTACCACAACTGTTCTTGTTATATATATGGAAGATTGGAAACCCTTTTAGAGATTCGAATAGGTTTTTTTAGAACTATTTAGGAGATTGGAAACCCTTGAATTCTCTAACCAGGCACTAAAAAGTGAGGTCAATGAACTCGGGAACAGAGTAGTTGTAATGGAAGGCGAGAATGGTTCACCGAAGCAGCGATTGAGGGACAACAAGGTGCAAGCAGTTCACCACCACCCCTCTAATGACACTTTTCACGCTAAACTTCTCGATCTGAAAAACAAACAGGAGGAGATCAAAGCTTAGCAAGCGGCCTTTAAACAAGAAAGAGAAACACACATCAACTCATGGGCACAGGTTGCTAGAGGAAGGGATACTCCCCTCGCTCCCCCTCTAGCCGCAGTTGAGGAGGTGGTACAATCTAAACTCATGGAAGAACACACTAGACAAGCGTGAGAATTGAAGCTCAAAGTGAGAGGGCTTCCTTTGCCTCTCACTTCCTCAAACCCCATGGTGGTTGGGACCTTGTTCCTCAATGAAAAACTAGATCTCCAGGATGTGACCCTTGATAGGGCTTGGCTTGGGTACGATTCCACTCTCTTTCTCCGATTCAGGTCGGCGGCTGATCGCCTTCGGGCTCTTAGAGCTAAGCGAAAGCTATTCTCACTTCCTAGTAAGATCTTCCTTGATGAAGATCTCACTAAAACACAGGTTGTTGAGCTCAAACGCTCTAGGGAGTTGGTTACAGCAGCACGCTAGGCATGGAAATGGGCAGCTATCAGGAACCTCAAAAGCAGTGATTCGGGACACTTTTCCACCTAGGTGGAAGCCTAGTTCCAGGTCCTCCAAATGACAGGTTCGTTGGGGGAGGCAACAAGGGGCATCCATTTCTGTCAGTTGTTGGAATGGGAATGGGTCTTTTTGGGCATCGCCAAGTCTATTATATGATGCTCTTCGACTGTCGGATATCTTATTCATCACCGAGACTCATGAGAGCCCTATTCGACCTCTCCCAGACATTACAGGTTACCATAAGTTCTCAACTTGTAGGCAGGAGAAAAGGAGTTTTGGTGGTATCAGAGGTTTTGGGGGAGTTGCTTGCTTCATCAGAGATTCCTTTCAGAGCAGGATTTATTTGGTGGTTGTGGATGAGTTTGTGAGGTTTATGTGGGTTCGGGTTCGAGGGGTCTCTCCTCTCCCCAGGGACATTTACATTGTTGTTTGTTACTTCCCTCCTGCTTCTTCATCGTATTCCATTCATAATGGGCCTGGTGGGGACCCCTTTGTACTCGATTTGTATGTCGGCATAGCCCAGTATTCAGCAGTTGGGGAGGTTATTCTTCTAGGTGACTTCAACTCCCGCACTATAGCCCTCCATATCCGTCTTCACAATCAGTTTCAGGACGTGTACTGCATCTAGGAGATCGATCTAGAGTCAGTGGGATATCACAAGATGTCTGATGATGCGTCGGGGTCCCTTACCGCCT